>OY735269.1:7280170-7880170 GCA_963457715.1 Argyresthia albistria
TGATATTAGATTTTTAGTTGCGTGACTAAGAAGAAATACTCGTAATATCACACATGCTTTTGTTGTGTCTAGATGTCTGTGTTATTATAAGGAATTGTTTGCCTTATTTTAAGGAGCCAGATCGGTACAGCTAAGTAGTTATTTAGTTAAGCAGACATCAAGCGAGGATTCATATTTTTTTTATAAAATGTGTCTCCTTCTGCATGTCCTATTAGTAGTTAGTTATTGTGATAATTATTAGACCAACGCGTAGAGCTTAGTTGAATATTTATTTTACATACTTTATACTGAAATTGTGTAAAGATTATTTTTACAGAGCTGTAAATATTATTTTTCTAAGACCCCGTATGGCAATGCTCATAGTTTACAAGGATATTTATGTAAGATTATTGTGAATATAAGAAATGAAAACTAGAACTTATTTGTGATCAAATAAACTTGCAGTTTTAGGAACTTTATGAAGTAGGTAACTAAATTAAGTTAGTAAGCTTTATTATTAGCAGGTAAATAAAATATATGAAGACAATTTGTATGTTTCTTATTAAATTCCGGAACAATTTCAAATAAAACTCATTGATATTTGGAAACAAATGTATAACAAAATTGCACTAAACTCGATCAACTTAAGTACGTTTTAAAAAAGTATAAAAATTAGACACAAAAATTATACACGCACAACACTTGAACACGGAACCTTATAAAAATTATAACAATAAAAATTAATTGATATCGTATCACGCACTCAAATAAAAATAGAAATATCGTTCACATTAAAACGAGATAACAATACTGTTGATGATTCGTTGTTAGTTACCCTATTTGAACAAAAGATTAACTAAATAACCACGAGTATGCAGTGCTATGATTCGCCTAATTACACAAGGAACCTTATACATAAAACTCGTTCAATTAAATAATGGTTCTGACAATGGCGGCTCAAAGCATTTGAGCGAGACGTTCGTAAAGACGCGGCGGCAGACGCAGACGGTCTAAAATCTAATCAACAAATCGACCGCCATCAACAGTCCTTTTCTTTAATTGAAAGAGTTGTACAGTCGACAGCATTTCCAGTCTTCTGTAGTAACAGGAATTTGTATCTTCAGCGCATGCTAAGTTTATAAGTTAAACTTTGGTTGGCTGTCGACTTAACTATCTACACTACACTACACGTAAAATACTGTGTCATGATTTGTGCACTTTGATCAGGAACTCTAAATAAATATATTATAAATCTTAAAATAAGCGCAATAAGTTTCACAAACTTATGCCGATAATTTCTAGCATCCTTATTCGATTATTCATATAAACTCTCAATAATTATTGTTGTAAATGCCGTCAATAAAATAGGAATTCGTTTTGTATTGTCTAGCAATTCTTAATCTCCAAGCTACGATAGGGTACGGTAACAACATTTCTTAGGCATATTATTATTTGTATTGATCTTATGTATGACAAAGCAAATTAAAATACTTCTATTGAATATTATATCATAAGTATCATCTTAACCGTATTTCGACTTCATACATGTGATATTGAATATCGTCCCGGATTTATTTCTAGTATGAAATTATACTTATTTTGTATCTGTATTGTCTTTAAGTATCTATAACGTTATTAGTTTTATCCTTTGTCAGATCCCATCGTTTCCGAATTCTCCTAATAAGCCTTCGATTTTCTTTTAGATAAATTATTTTGTTATTTTGTACTATTAAATGGTCTATTTAGTGTCACCTGATTCAAGTCCGCTTTCTAGCATAGAGTCCAGGTACTTTATGGCGCCATCCAAAGTTTGTACTTCACATTCCTTCAATAGTTTGATATTTTTCCTGGAAACAGAAAATACCGAAATATAGAATAACCGGCCAAGTGCGAGTAGGACTCGCGCACCAAGGGTTTCGATCTCACTTGAAGAACGTCGTAACACGTGTAATTTCCACATAACAAAACTAAAGTGTGATGTCATCCATGTAAACCAAATTGAATATTTATTTAGAAAGACAGATATTTGCATTTTTCAGATTTTTCCCTTTACTTGTGCTATAAGACCTACCTTCATTCCAAATTTCATGACCCTAGGCCAACCGGAAGTACCCTATAGGTTTTGATTCCCTTGCGAGTTCCACGCGAGTTCATACAAATTCAGCAAAATTATGACATAATATCGCGGTATCTTTTGATTGCGTGGACCTAGAAGTTTATTTTTTTCACAGCTCCAAGGGACCATAGACCTGACTAATCGATATTAATTTCAACATGATACCTCCACGCGTTCCTGAGAAAAGGGGTCGTGACAGACAGAATTCAATTCAATTCAAAATTTTTATTGACCATAAAATCATACATATTACTTAGTCAACGTCAACATAATATTAATAATTTTGTATACTACCGCCCGTTCGGAAGACAGACAGACAGACAGACAGACAGACAGACAGACAGACAGACAGACAGACAGACAGACAGACAGACAGACAGACAGACAGACAGACAGACAGACAGACAGACAGACAGACAGATAGACAGACAGACGGACAACAAAGTGATCCTATAAGGGTTCCTTTTTTTCCTTTTAAGGATCGGAACCCTAAAAAGTAACATCCCTTGGACTGTCATTACCTCGGGAACCGGCAGTCTTCGGCAGTCTTTCGTTTATTTTTTCATAGGGTTTGAACTTTATTATCAAGTCAAAAGGTTGAAATTCGCGGGCCATTGATTTGAGGCTGGACGTTTGAGTGGATAACATAACTTATCGTCACCTCTTGTCTTTGGGCTAAGAGAGAAAATTGGAAAGATGTAACCCTTGAAAACCCTGGTAGCGGGAGCAATGTTACACACACGTAAAATATCGGTCAAGTGCGAGATGGACCCGCACACGAAGGATTCCGTCACAGAAGAGATATGTACGTACGTGCGCTGAATCAGATACCGCACCTCACCCCGGACTCGACCTCGACCCGGACACTTTGAGACGCTGAACGCACACATTCACAAACGAACGAGTTTACGCACACATTTGCACGTGTACAAACGTCATTTGGTTATGTAGTAGTAATAGGTGATTATTTTACGAGGGTTTTATGGAGTGTCCGAGGTGTGGGTCCATTCCAAACTGTAAAAACTTTTCGACGTTTATCGATTACCGTTTATCAATGTCACGTGGTACTTTGCGCGGCAAACGCCTAATCGCATACAGCAACAGGCTACGCAATCTGACTTGTTACTTACCTGTGCCCCTCAACAGGTTCGTCATCCCCCCCTCCCCTGCTATACGCCGCTCTGAGCAGCTGGCAGCGGGTACGCAGGTAGAGATAAGCCCGCCTGTCTATCGCCGGGCCGACCGCTGCCGCGCTGCTGGGCTCAGAAGACACTAGGTCGCTGGGAACGCCTTGTGACGACCATTTCGTCAGTTCCTCTGAAATGTAGACAATATAAACATGTATACTGCGTTCATTATAAAAAATCTGTCATTTCTAGTGAAGGGAATTATGGAACTGCCGAGATCTGATGGAATTGAATGTTGATTGAATGGAATTAATTCAGAATTTTATGTAATTATCCTGAATGAGTTTTCACCATGGAGTGGTTATGGTTACCCAATGCCGCCAAACGACCAGTGGGTAGACCATTTTGGTTGACGGAGCGCCGCAGGGATACCCTTAAGGGGGGAGCGACGTGTCGACAATACTTAGTAGACGGAAGGTGTCGATGAGCGACGAAAAAACAACGATTTGTAGACAGTGTTTTTGTTTATGGCAACACAAACTGTCAAAACTAAGTGTGTTTCCGTTTCCGGTTAGTCTCAATCACGCGCTGTGCTGTCGTGTGATTTAGTGCATTATGCCAATATATGACAGGGACAGCCATTGCAAGGATCCTAGCGTTTGTGTCGACGGCATTTGTATTTGCGCTGTGTTACCTACCTACAAACACCCATCATCACCTGCCCCCACCTCCTCCCACTCACCCTCATTCATAGTGAATATCCGTATGAACGCCAGCAGCTCCGCGCCGGGCGGCACAGGCCCCCTGTGCAGGTTGTAGTGCGTGACACACGCCAGGCCCAGTCGGAGCAACAGCTGGAGGCGCTGCTCTCTCAGCGGGTCGCTTGAAGACACTCCGAGGGATAAGGAGAGGCTGTCGTGCTGGTTGCCGGGGTAGACGAATCTGGAATCGAGAGGGGGGGGGGGGGGGGGTTAAGATCCGGCTCGAAGGACTATGACTATGAATATGACTATGACGCGCAGGGCAAAATAAAACATTCTGTGACACTGGAGCGATGCGGTAGATGTGTGTTGTCTGAGGCACGTATTATTCAATCGTTTTCAGTTCTGAGGGTGACCTGAAGCGCGTGAAAATAACAGATTTGATAATTCGGAACCGTCATCTTGACATAGCTGAGACAACTTTCAGAGCTGAAAGCGATTTAATGTTTTTATTACGGGTGCGGTCCTTTTGCATCTCTTTAGGGTTCCGTACCCGAAGGGTGCTAAACGGGACCCTATTACTAAGTCTTCGCTGTCCGTCCATCTGTCTGTCTGTCTGTCTGTCTGTCTGTCTGTCTGTCTGTATGTCTGTCTGTCTGTCTGTCTGTCTGTCTGTCTGTCGGTCTGTCTGTCTGTCTGTCTGTCTGTCTGTCTGTCACCAGGCTGTATCTCATAAACCATGGTAGCTAGACAGTTGAAATTTTCACAGATGATGTATTTCTGTTGCCGCTAATAGTACGGAACCCTTCGTGCGCGAGTCCGACTATCACTTGGCCGGTTATTTATTTATTTATTGATTTATTTATTTATTGTAAATACACATAGGACATCGTTTATTGGTTTATAAACACATTACAAGTCAAACATAATTCATAAAATAGTAATTATGCATAGAGTAGGTGATTCAAGATAAATATTTAAAATAACAATTATTTTCATATTATTTATACGGATAAAAATAAAAAGTGTCTAAGTACTTACGTACGTCATTTCTTAAAATTTATGAATTCCTCATATGAGTAGAATGACTTGTTGACAAGCCACTTCAATTTGGCAAGCTCGGGGCACTAACAACCTCGCCCGGTATAGTCTAATTGGTAAACAAAGGGAGGGCGCTGACAGATCCGATGTTGTCACTTTTTGGTGAAAAAAAATCGCGTGTAGCACCGTACACGTGTTAGAAGTAAAACTTCTGTAGCTAGATCATTAAGTGGTACCTATACTATACACCTATACCTACCTATACTAAAAGAGATTTAAATTTCCAATTTTGAGATCCAATCTCTGCTTCAAGTTACTTTTATGTTTCAGACGTCCGATTATTTGAAATTATTTTATACTTGTACTTACTTTTAATACGTCATGTCATTTATTTCCCACCATTCCTTATCTACAATTTGTCGCGCTCGTGGTGATATACTTAACTCATTCAATAGTGTCACTACTATTTGCATCTCGCTCAGATTATATACCATCTGACGACGTCACGTCTTAAAACCGTCTCGCTCAAATGTATGCATTGCTTTGCTTGTCTCTGTGCCCAGTCCCTTTATTTAATTGATCGAGTACGTATTTTCAACTATTCCAAGTTAATGTGTACCTGCGGGGCTACCATAAGGCTTGCCACTCACCTCAGTCGCGCAGATAAATGACAAAGAAGATGGCTAAATCAATATATGGACGACTGCCCCAGACATGTACAAAGACTTCTCAACAGCCAATAGCATTTAAATATTCATTCATAAATTTAATTTACTGCGTCTGTATTTAGTTTGTAGAACTTGAAGATTTTTTTTATTAAATATAGGTAAATAAGTTGTTACTCAATACTTCGTGATTCCAATATGATTCCGTGACCTTTGCCGTCGCTAGAAATAAGCACCATTTTGCAATAACATGCAACATAACGCCATCTAGCCACTCCTCTGGAAACCTCCTGTTTTCAACAGTTTTGCTAGTTGGCAATTATGTTGCATGTTATTTTTAACGATGGCAAAAGTCACTAATCAATGGCGGAATCATAGAGTATGAAGTGACAACTCATAATTATTTAATCATTTCCTTCAAGTTCTACAAACTAACTAAAGACGCAGTAATTTATGAGGTTATTAATTGGCTGTTGAGAAGTCTTTGTACATGTCTGGGGCAGTCATTTTGCCAAATTGCCAACTCCTTTCGCGTCTCAATGATGTTTCTCCATAAAATAGCGCGCATTCATTATGATATGACATTAAATTGTGACAAAATGCGTGGCTGGGGTGACTGGCGTGCCTTATGCTACCCCCGCTAACCTATACATACCTACTTTGCTACGATTTTTTAGGGTTACTTCATCGCGAAGCGATGACGTAACTCTTATTTAATTTTATTCTTGACATTTCCTTAGTCCGCCATACGACATACCTCGATTTTGATATTTTACTTCAACATTATTGACTGGCATGAAGCATTAACTTTAAAATTACAAAAGCTTATTAAAATCAAAATCGTATAATTTCAACAGTTATAACAACAATTCAACTTTAAAATATGTATTACAAAAATTACATACAAACAAATAAGCGAAACAATAAGCCATTAAACTCATGGCTCTGTAAGCTGTAGACCTCGCTTTGGCCGTTTACTACAGATAAACATTAAATAGGTAGGTATAACACGTACTTAGTAGCTAAACTGCTAATTTGTGACTTGAACTGCACTATATAATAAAAAGTGGCTTTAGAACAGTTCTAGGTACCTACTTATTGTTTTCAAGAAGTCTTAATGCAGCCATCCATCACATCGGAATTTGCTTGAAAACTAAATATCACATTTGGATGATTCTAAGTGACTTTATGCGATTACTAGCTGCCTTTTGCGCGACTACGCAGCGCGTTTTAGGTACCTATTCCATAGTTACCGGCCACAAAACGATTCGTTCATCATTTTAGAAATCCATATCGACCCGTGTGACATTGATGAAACTCTTTTCTTACAAACTGTATGGATCGCATCGCACAACTGTCAAACATAAGTTCCGGTTCCAACAAAGAGGTTGAACGAAGTAGTTTTTGGTCACGTCACTGGTTTTGGCCTTTACCGGAAATCAAGAACTCGTGGAAGAATGCTTAAAATAATTTTTATTTGTTAACGTTTCATCAGGTTTTTCTCTCACTAATTAACATTCTTTATTGTACGAATGTATTATTATCTTATCTGATTAGTTAAAAACCGTATTGAAAATAGTTGCGGTTTTAAGAGTCTTCAGCCGACCCTGACGTCACCGATTCCAATTTCCGTTACATTTCTTAGCCACTCGTGATAGCACCCGGCTAGTAGTAATTGAAAAGCAAATATATGAATAACCCACAGTTGAGAGGTTAAATAAATTTTACCCCCGTGCCCCAAGAAGTTTTACTTCAAAAAATTAGTAATGGGTAAAAGAATGATTTAGTTCACTCTATAGTCTCAAAATAGAATGATATCTTAAGGATGCTACGATAGCTATTATTACTGCCTACCTGTCGTAAACTCGTAACGTAACTATTTGTATTAGAATTATTATTTG
Organism: Argyresthia albistria; assembly: GCA_963457715.1. Classification (NCBI taxonomy): domain Eukaryota; kingdom Metazoa; phylum Arthropoda; class Insecta; order Lepidoptera; family Argyresthiidae; genus Argyresthia; species Argyresthia albistria. Next base: position 7,287,701 of record OY735269.1, read on the forward strand.
TAACTGGCCGCCGCCATGAAACCGGCCTGCTCATTTGGGGATATCGTAATTTTACCTTATGTGAAATTAAAACGCTCAAATCATTATGTGATTTGTAAACTAACATAATGTAAAGTAATATTAGAATATATTTACCAGTTTTTCATTATATTTAGAATGAATGAGAACATCACTAGCAAACTGTAGATTGCAACATTATTTCGAGAATTGAAGTTTGAAGCTGTCAGCGCCCTCCCTTTGTTTAGCAATTAGACTATAGCAAGTTGTACACCCTCGGACCCATCATCTGTATTGTTCTAGCCGTTATTTTACTGGTATCAACTGATGTTTTCCTAATTCCAAGTAAGTAATTCTAACTCGTTCATTGCGGTTAAGTGTAATTTGCCAATGCGATATCAACGTCAAGCGATCTATACAAAATACAATAAAACTTCCGATCCGGATACAAAATCCATAGTGAAACGTATCACAGTCCAACCACAAAAACAAAAGCTACCATTCATACGTACAGTCAAAATAGCCTATGCCACTTCCAGTCTCTATTGCATGAAGATAAAGAGTAGAAGCAGACGATAGTAGTTTTGTTCGATAGTAAGTGCATTCGTTGGAACTGCTAAATGACGCAGAACTTATGATCGGAAATTGAATCCCAGTATACAGGGTGTAACAGGAGGGTGTAGTCATATTTTAGGGGGTTGTTAGGGGCATTATGAGCAACTTTTACTATGAAATCGATTGATTTGTTCCATACGTTTTGGTCCGGGGCGGTCAGCTGATTTGTATAGAGAAGTGAAAATTAAAGTTGCTGTGATCAAATCGGTTTCATAGTAAAAGTTGCTCTGAATGATGTCCCTAACAACCCTCTAACATATGACTACAACTTTCTGGTACACCCTGTTTAGGTATGTATGGTATGTCTATCTATAGTGTGTTTTTATATTATTCACAGTTATTTATTTTCTTTATAGTTAGAATAGAATAGAATAGAATATCAATTTATTTACTGTTATTATACACAACACAAGCCCTGGCCATATAGGTAAAGAGGTACACAGAGAGAATAAATTACTAAATAAATTAAAAGTAAAAAAACATTTTTAAACAAAGCTTTTATTTAATGCCCTAAAAAGAAGAAAATAAAATTTCAATTCAATCAAATGCGTCATTTTATTACATTACACAATTTATACGATATAAAAGCTTGTTGCGGGATTTATCTCCAAGTCTGTGCAAATAGGTGCCTACCCACCTAATTAAGTCTACACAAGTAAATCTCGCAACAAGCTTTTATATCGTATAAATTGTGTAATGTAATAAAATGACGCATTTGATTGAATTGAAATTTTATTTTCTTCTTTTTAGGGCATTAAACAAAAGCTTTGTTTAAAAATGTTTTTTTACTTTTAATTTATTTTTAACTTTTTAGTCTCAGCATCAGCTCAGCTCCATGTCATAAAAAATATTCTAGGACTAAAGTATTCGTCAAGACGAATCGAACGAGCCCAAATTCGACGGGCTTGCGATGTTTTATGACAGAGTTCCCATGACCGTCTTCCGTCTCCAGCATCAGATCAGCTCCATGTCATAAAAAAATATTCTAGGACCAAAGTATTCGTCAAGACGAATCGAACGAGCCCAAATTCGACGGGCTTGCGATGTTTTATGACAGAGTTCCCATGACCGTCTTCCGTCTCCAGCATCAGATCAGCTCCATGTCATAAAAAAATATTCTAGGACCAAAGTATTTGTCAAGACGAATCGAACGAGCCCAAATTCGACGGGCTTGCGATGTTTTATGACAGAGTTCCCATGACCGTCTTCCGTCTCCAGCATCAGATCAGCTCCATGTCATAAAAAAATATTTTAGGACCAAAGTATTCGTCGAGACGAATCGAACGAGCCCAAATTCGACGGGCTTGCGATGTTTTATGACAGAGTTCCCATGACCGTCTTCCGTCTCCATCATCAGATCAGCTTTAAGTCAGAAATATATTGCATTGTCATCCGACTTATACACGTATGCGAAATTTCAGCTCAATCGGATAACGGGAAGTGGGTCAAATTCAAGCCGACATTTTTTACGCGAACCGTGATACCCACAAACAAACATACATACATACATACATACAGTGCAAGTTTAATAATAATAAAATAAAAGCTTTTAAAAATTAACAAATCATGGTTGTATACACGGTTTTTTTTTTAAATAGACAAATTAATATGACCAAATTCTCCATGTGGTGTGTACCGTAACAGCGAATGGGTTCCGACTCGGGTTCCGTACCGCTTACATTATACTTTTATCCTTGAGCTAATTTGATATGTTGTAGTATACGTTCTCGACACAGGGCAAAAGACTATCTTCTTTAAATAGCTCATAAAATCATCTATATTACCTATATTATCTTCTATCAAATTCATTAAAAACCTCGGGGACAGTCGGAAATTAGACCACATAACGTTTTGAAGATAATTATATGAGTAATATATGTTAAGTGTCTGTGAGTTCACTCCTTATCTCTCAGAAGCACACCGGTCAAACAACCGAACAATGGAGAACAATAGATAGATAGGATGTGTCGACCAGAGGGTTAACAATGATTATGATCGGATCATTATTTATTATATCACTATAACTCACTGGTAGCAACTTATGTCACGCGTTACTTTCGCAGAAAACAGAAGCTCATGTGAATGTGAAAACAGAAGCTCATGTGAATGTGATAATTGAAACAAAAAGTAAACTTTAGAAAAAACCGACTTCCACAAACCCTATTTGATTAGATTGAGTTTAATACTAACTGTAACCCCTTATCCCCCCCTCCCTTGGGGAATTAATTTTGTCAAATGCTATATCAGTGCCACCCCACGCGACTAAGGAACCCCTGTACAAAGTTTCATGGCTCTAGGTCCACCGGTTTAGGCTATGCGTTGCCTGCCCGTCAGCCACGCATTGTATTTGTACCTAGTATTGAGCAGATCTGGTGGCCATATGTGGTCTTCATCAGCAGTTCCGCATCACAATATTATGCTTACCATGTGCATTTGCACGAGTTATTATGAAAAACACAAAAATCACTATAGGTCTGCCTATAATATTTGAAGAGTTCTCTCGATTTCTCCATGATCCCATCATCAGATCCTGACCTGGTGTCAATGGGACCACCCTTGAGGTATTACCTATACGCCGAAAAAAGATTTGTTCAAATCGGTTCATAATTGGCGGAGCAATCGCGTAACAAACATAGAAAAAAAAAAAAAACATACGGGTCGAATTGAGAACCTCCTCCTTTTTTTGAAGTCGGTTGAAAACAGAAGCTCATGTGAATATGAAAACAGAAGCTCATGTGAATGTGAAAACAGAAGCTCATGTGAATGTGAAAACAGAAGCTCATGTGAATGTGAAAACAGAAGCTCATGTGAATGTGAAAAGTTGCATGGAGCATCGATTTAAGTTATCTAAAACTAGCGCGTTGACACATTGTTTTATACGTAAACTACATAGCTTATGCCCGCGTTCATAAAGCTCTTAGTTAGAGCTTCTCGTAAAAAATACAAACTTGAAAGGTATTTTTGGTGAAAACGTACAAAACCCAATTTGACACGATAACCTATTGCAGTCATTGTTTTTTATACTCGACTGGTCTTCTCCAAATCATTGAGTTCTGTCGAACACGACCATTGGCGATAAATCAATAATGGATTTATTGGTTTGAGATTAATTATATAATAATAAATTCGCAATAAAGACTCGTAGCGGAGATACTATTTCAAAATATTCTTATGCCAGCCACTAAAAAAGAGTAAATGAGCGGAAGCGGAGCCAGCGAGCTGAGCAGACCGAACTGCATACAAAATAACTCTTTTTCAGTGGAAGTAGGTACTTATATGCAGTTCGCTATTGCGAGCTAAGCGGACTCCGTACGGAGTCCGTTCCGCTCGCAGTGGAAGGCCGGCATGACAGTGCATGATCTTACTTTTGTTTTAGTCAAGCTTGTTAAGCAACTTGCCGTTACCCCAAATAGCTGGACCGACAGTTATAGAATAGAATAGAAAGCACATTTATTCAACTGTTACAATACACAAAACACAGCAAAAACAAATTATAAACAGAAACAAGTAGGAAATAAAATATACACAAGACAAAAAGAACAGTAAAAATAAGGTCGGGCAGAACGGAGCCATGAAGTGTGTACAGCAACAGCGAAACGGCTCCGACTCAGCATGTGTTACAGGACCTCCAGGAGATTCTGCAACGCTGATATTCTGTCGGTACCTATTAGAGAGTGAGTAAGTAAGTGTCTGGGTGGGTGTTAACAAAACTACATACTATAAATAACTCAAAAGGAAACTCAGTTCTTATCAAGTGCTCCGTAGAAATTGTCACATTTCGCTCGCCCTTACAAAGCTGTGCTTTCTGTTAACTTAGCTACTTACCCATTATGCAGAAACAGGTCGGAGTTCGGTCTAGCTCCGTAGAATATGAAGATCTGCTCGCCAGCCTTAAAGTCTCTAACAGCGAAGCATTCGCCTCGGTTTAGCTCCTTGTTGAAATCGGTAGTTATCTGAAATTATTTAAGTTTCGGTGTTTAAACGTGGCAGGAAATAATATGAAAACGCGATACTCACAATTTGGTTTGGTGGTCCCCCTTATTTAGTTTGGTTCTTTATCACTATTTAGTTTTGTGGTCTATCTATTTAATTTATTTGTCTATCACAGTGTTGTTTGGTGGTCTACCACTGTTTGGTGTCCAGTACGGGCAGCATGCCACACACGAGAAAGGCCCCTGTCGTGAAAAAAATATATTTTCGCACAGCTAACGTAGAGATATCTCTTCAAGAGAGCAGATCTTGCCCGCCAAGATAAATTGTCCGAAATTGAGACGATCGATTCTTGTTTGACACATGGCAAGTAGTCCTCCCGACGTCGACCGAGAGACAAAGACTGGCATGCAGAGCAAACTGGTCGGCCACTATTTCGCTTGGTGGTCTATCGCTATTTAGTTTAGTCTGTCTATCACAATTTTGTTTGGTAGTCTACCGCTATTTGGTTAGGTGGTTTATCTTATCACTAAATGGTAATTTGTTATAATGAGCGATTATTTTCTTATGTTGGTCTACAACTACTTGGTTTGGTGGTCTATCACTACAACACTGTACCTTGCCATGCTCATGGTTGCACATGTCCCACAGCGGTATGAAGGCAGTAGTGTCGACGTCGGAAAGCTTGATGTTGTTCTGTCGAGTCATCACCGCGGAGACTGCCCATCTACGGACAAACCAAATACAATTCTAATCAACATCTATTGCATATTCATATTCACAAAAAATGCTTAGTACACTTTGAGGTGTTCAGGCACTACATTAGACCATTGTAAGAGAAGAACTACCTCTGTGGCGTAGCGGTTGTGCATCTGCCTGCCATGCGAGAGGTCCCGGGTTCGTATCCCGGCTGCGGGGACAAAAAAAAGGCCCCAGGTCTTGGATGTTTACATGTTTGTGATGTCGCTGTTTCTGGTTCCCACGACACAGGGTATCCTAGTGTGGGGCCAGAAGAAATGTATGTGCCTGTATATAAATGTTTTTTTTTTAAAGGACGAAGAATCTCCATACGTCAAAATACGTCAAATACTGCAATAACCACATTTGCTTGCGGGTGTGCGACACTATCTAAGCGAAAAGACTACACAAGTAAATGATAAATATCATCATCCTGTCACCAGTGGTATATCTATGTTCTGTATAATGTTTCCCAAACAACAACAAACAACTGATTAACTTTTGGTAAAAATACAAAATACGAACATTTTTTCTGTGATGTGTATATGAATTCTGACAATATTTTTTCTGTGATGTGTATAGTAAATTCATAAAGAAATAGTCAAGAATGATAGCAAATGTAAATGTGAGTTATTCGAGACAATAGCACAATCATTGCGAGAATGTAGCAATGAGAGTAAAAAGAGATGATTTATAAAGACAATGTTAGATGATGGAAGAGAGAAATTGAATACAGTAATTTGAAACAATTACAGGTTTTATTAAGAAAAGTCCAAGGTTCTAATAAACTTTTACTTTCTGTTCTTACAAATAATTTTGAATGTGGTTTACCAAAAACCAAACATAAAGAATAGAAAGTAAATATCCATCAGCCAATTTCACACTTGCGGAAAACCGCATATTTCGTCAGATATAACTATCAAAATTCTTTTCTATGCTCATTTATCCATGTTACAACAAAGTTCTATCTTAGTGGCCCATAAATAAAGTCTATACATTTTAGGAGTGAACATTTCGGTATGTCAAGGAACTTAAACGGCATCATATAAAAAGTTAATTAATTAAAGGATAGTTAACTAAATTCAATTTAATATTACTAATTAACTGACTAAAATACTGACTCTGCAATGACCTTATATGTGTGAGCCAAGCAGTTGCGAATCACAAAAAACAAGTATAGCAATAGCTCTACTTGTACTCCTTCGCTACTTTATACTTGGCCAGCTAGAATGAAAATAATGAATAGGTTCTGGCTGCTTTTCACTCGCCTATCGAGGTTTTCCTCCGCCTTTTCACTTTTCCAAGGTAACTATAAACTGCAGGTACTATCCTATTACCGTACGTACCACAATGACGCAATAAATATATGAGTATGAGTATGAATGTGTAAACGACGGACCAAAAATTATAGGAGTTTCGACCAGTCAGTATTAACATAGAAGTTGAAGCTTGCACGTTCACTGCTTGCAACGCTTCATAATATTTCACCCCAAACCACTAATCGTCTTAACATAACCAATATGCAGATAATCGTCTGACATACATAACAGTCGACAATTTGTAGTAAATGCCCCTTCAAAATCTTCCTCATTTCTCTATTAACATTTTAACAAAGAGGATAATTTTCGCAACAACCGATCACGAAGTTTCAACCCACAAAGTTTTTGTAGCTTTCGAACATGCGCCTCTCTATTGACTATTTATGAAGGAAATGTTAAAGTAAACAAGCAAGGGGCACGTCATTTTGTATGAAAAAGCCTCTAGAAGGTGCGGTTATTACGTAGCTGACTTGTAATTCAGAGGTTTATTGTGAGACACGCTGCCTAACCAAATAGGAAATAGAAATTCAAATTGATGTGCAAATGATAACTTTAACATTATTTTAATTATGCAAGTATTTTAATTACATGTTTGGATGAAAGTAAAATTTGACAGTGGGCTGGACAGTCATGTGTGTGATGTACTTCGTAATTAATAAGGTTCGAAATGTCTTTATTTATTGCCGAATAAATATTCATATTTTCAACGGACTTATCTCGTCACTTCATATGTTTTGAGCCGAGCGGCCTTTAGATATCTCTCTGTCTCGATCTCTGCATGTCGATATCGTGTTGGCTCCCAATCAACAATTTGTCATCTCACGTCACCGCACTATCATCGTCATTTACACACATCATGGGCAAGTTCAAGCTTTCAAATCTCTATAAATATTATGTACATAGTCCATGTGAATACATAATATGTAACTTGAGTGATCATTCACAAACAAAGCTCCGGAAAAATCTGCTTTTGCCCACTAACAAGGAAACTATAAAGAAAGTGATATCACTTATAGAGCATACCTACGTGTGGTTCAACATAACGAGTGGCAACAGGCTTATTGTCTCATCTCTGTACAATCTCACGTAATGAGTGATACGTTTCGTACGGGTGTATAGTTCGTAGTCTTAGGAAAGTAAAAGTTGGGTGCGTGCGAAAAGTCTGTAATGGGAAACAATGCTTGATAATGTGTAAGTCTCTTTAAAGGCGCGTTCTAGGTGAACTTACAGAGTCCCTGTGTCGGAATGTAAGTTATCATCACATGGCGTCACACCTTTTCCCATACGGGGTGACAGAAGCACATTTGTGTCCACGTTGAGCCGGTTGTTCAATACCCCATCATTCGTGGCTGTGGCTCGCCGCAAACATAAGAGAGGTGATTATAATCTTATCTATATACAGGGTGTAACAGAAGGGTGTAGTCATATTTTAGGGGGTTATTAGTGAGACCATTCTGAGCAACTTTTACTATGAAACCGATTTGACTGAGCAACTTTTTTTTTCATTGCTCCCGGCGGTCAGCTGATTTGTATAGAGAAGTAACAATTAAAGTTGCTCTGATAAAATCGGTTTCATAGTAAAAGTTGCTCAGAATGATGTCCCTAACAACCCCCTAAAATATGTCTACACCTTTCTGTTACACCCTGTAGTATAGAGCTATCTCTATGTCTTTATCGGAGTTTAAAACCCAAAAAGCCGAATCAAAGACAAGAAAAAGTGAAATCTCAGATTTTTTGATTGGGGAATAGGCCACTCATTCAAATTCGGTTTTAACTTTGTGGGGAAGTAGTTTTCACTGTTACGAGAATCTATTGATCGAATTCACTAGCGAGTGAGAAGCGAGCAAACATGGAGACAGGCGTGAAAATTTTACTCCGAGTTAGGATGACAAGCCAGAAAAAGATTGTGCGTAACCTTATCTCAGACACCTCTCGCAAGAGCAAGTTACATGACGCAAAATGATGTATTAGCCAGGTTCCTTATCTTATAGGACAGACTCTTACAAAGAAGGATTTATAAAAGAACAGTATCCCGTAAGGCTGGAAGTTCAGTAGAAAACGCAAACCAAATAATGTGGTAACTCCAAAGGCACACCTAGAACAGCATTTAGATATAGGCACATATCTACAATACTTAAACTACGCGAGGACGCGTGTTTTTTTGCTGCCTCGCGTATGAGCCCAGGAAAATAAACATATAAAGGTAATGCCTGAGCAAACGCAGGCAACTTATCGTCTTTGCCATAAAAAAAAGTTATTACAACGTTCGTAGAGCAACTTTTCTCTCACAAAATGCAATCTCACCCCACTTACTTTCATTACATGTTAGAAAAGATTACTTCAAAAGCAATTACACGTAACTAAGCGTTGATTATGCCTGCCAGTATTTTTTTAGTTTACTAACTAAGCATTTATCAGGAATATTATTAAAGTTTCAAACTAACGATTTTCATAGTTTAATGATGGGCATCTCTACTCATCTCTCCAAAACGATTTGGAGGTTTCCTCACCATTTTCTATCACCGTAAATTGGGCCTTAGATTTTAATTCAATAAATTGCCAGGGGGCATCTTAGCAAAAAGTGTTTATTTTTTGGCAATCTATTGAATTAAAATATAAGGCACAATTAACGGTGTCAGAAAATAGTGAGGAAATCTTCAATGTTCCATAGCTGCGGCGATGGGCTAGCCCCCTGTCACGTAAAATGGAGTTTTTAATAAATAGCTAAAAGTGGGCACAGTTATGCCTCTGCCCCCGTATGGGAAAAACTGTGATACTGCCATCCAGCATCAGTTTTTTTTAACCGACTTCAAAAAAGGGGGGTATCAATTTGATTGTATGTTTTTTTTTAAATATTTTTTTAAATGTTTGTTACATCGAAATTGGTACTATTTATAAACCGATTTCAAAAATTATTTCTTTGTTCGAAAGGGAAGCCCAATAGTTTGGTACCATTTTTTGAAAATCAGTAATCGGTCTAGTAGTTAGGTTTCTACGTGAAAAATCCTGTGAACTTTAATTAGTTTTTACCTGGATGACATTATAAATGCAGCCTTTTCGGTGTTTATAGTCATTGTTACGAGATAAACTCTGCCTGTTCGAATCACATATTCGTTTATATTATGTAGGCTCGTTTTAGAGACGACATTTGTATATCGAGCGGGGAGGACTAAGTGATAGGTCAAGTCGGGTTTTTTTTAGGTTTTTACTTGGCGAATTATTTATATCTTTGTAATGCTGATCGATCAAACTCGTAGAAGCGCTAAAAGGTAGCTACCTAATTCAGGCAGGCAGTCAGCCGTATTACAAGAATCTGATACGCAGCATTCTTCCAGTTTCAATACACCGACCTGAAATCTGGGACCTGGCAGTCCTTCTATAGCTGCGTATGCCCAAGTATGTAAAGCAGTAGCTCAATAATGGTAATAACGAGTAGCGTGACAGGTGGCAGCACATTCCTTGTGGCAGGCGGACCGCGAGAGCATTCCGTTTCACGACTTCACGAGCACGCCAGATCACATCTCATGGGCGATTCTAATTGATATGAAACTAGTTAGTTGATAGTTTATGTAGCAAGCAGGGTAGTTGGTGCATATCGCACCTCCACCCAATCTCATTCTGACTTCATGACATATGGCCGATCCCAATAACCTATCTCTATCCGTGATCTGCAGATTACACGTTACATTTGACAGTTGCGCTATGGTATTTATGTCAAAATTGACACTAGCAATCTCAAATCTGCAGATTATGGATAGAAGATAGTTTATTAATTTCAGCCGTTAATGAGGCAAAGGGCAAGCAAGCAAAAGGCAAGCCAAGGTTAGGTTTATCCCTATAACCCTACAGCATTTCTGTGTATTTCCCACATGGCTGACGCGGCCTTCTTTTTTGCTGCCGTTAGTGCAGCCACGGGCAGCCCGTTTCGTTTTTTTAGCAGCCTTCGGCCATAGAGGACAGTCGTCCGTGACGCGAGGCCCTGCTATGGATAGTAGGTACCTACAGCAGAAGCATAAAGGGTTTCCTTGTAACCCCACTTGTGCATTGACTTTAGTTCAGTGACCCTGATCAGTCATACACAACGAGTGACATGAGCGTGATGCCTGAAGTACGAGAGATATGGCGATTAAACCGCCGAAAGCTTACCGAACCGATATGGGAATATTATTAACATGGCGTCACGTATTTTTCCATACTTTTGCCAGGGGCTAGGCCATTTTTCCAATGGGCTAGCCCTTCTGTCACCGAATCGAAATGGGCATATAATCGTATAGCAATTTCTATCAATGAGTAGAATTGCGCCCAGTGAGCATGTTGTTGTGATGGTGATGTACCGACGCGAGATGGAAACGCGCATGCGTGATGAGCTGACTCGTTGATCGAGCGACTTTGATTATTTTATCACTTGAGTTAATGAGCGAAGGATTTATTAAGTGGCTTTATTATTCAGTCACACCGATACCTACAGCTGAAAGTAGGCTAGGCCTGGTATGACGCTAACTGGCTTAAAGCTACGTATATGTATAAGTTCTAATTAATGATAACAACAAACCCGAATAGGGTCAGTTAGACGAAAATGTACGTCAAATGGCACTTAAACGAGTAAAGTGATTCAAATATTACTCCGAAACCAGTAATCCATTAGTCCAGATAGGTTATTTGCTGTTCAGCCATTCCTTATCCGGGTTTATCGAATAATCTCGAACACTCCATACTACTGCATCGGTACTTCTAACTAATTGCATCGATATCAAATAAGAATAACAGCGCAAAGCAAAAACATCAATACCAAGCAAAAGCCTCATTGTTACCGATCCATCAACTATGAATAGAAATATCAGTACCTGCCTATCCGTAAAACAAAAGTAAGAAAGTATGGCCGCGGAGTCCGCGCCAAAGCGTCCTACCATTCGCGGGCCTACGACCATCGCACGCTGACGTGTGCAACTACCATAACTTCCAATCGTTTTTTTTTCATTCGGATAAGAAAATCAAGCAAATCGACCGCGAGCGTCTACAAACTGTTAGTGCCGAATGTTTACAAACAAGTAATTATGTGATATCGAGCCTTTACTAGTGGTTTTAACAGCAGTGCTCCTTTGGATACTACGATATCCGATATCGTTTTCCTTCCTTCCTTCCTCTAACCCTTATTTCTGTCATCCACTATCCTCTATCCAGACAGTGCAGTGACCTTGCGTCGTCATTTCGTGTTTTGTTGGTGTTTGCGTCTAACCTTCGTCCTTCCGTGAGTTCGTGGCTGCAGTTTGGGTGCTGTTATTGAATATGAAGAGTTGGAGCATCATGGTGTTATTGAGCACGTTGGCTGCGCTGGTGATCCTCGTTCATACTGAGGAGATGGAGGACCTGGAGATGGACTATCATCACGACGTGGCTCCGAGGCTTGTTGACGCGGGCGCGTCCAATTATGATCAGGTGATTATATTTATCTACTTCGTATTACTACTATCTATTCTATTTATCTATCTACTACATGACACGTTAAGCTCTTAGTAGTCGTAAAAACCTCTCCACCAACCCGCACTGAGCCAGCGTGGTGGAATAAGGCTCCATCTTACTCGTATCCGGGTAAAGGCCTGTGCCCCTCGACTCACTCTTAGTTCATAATGGCGTCCTATCTGGAATACGCCCAGTTACCGAAAGGAAAATTTGCTGTGGCAGGCTCTCTTGTCAAAATCATTTTAGCCAATGCGAGCCGTCCTTTTGAAATAATCCTCGATTAATCTCTTGTTATATTTGACCACACTTTCAGAAACTGGGAGTTAGACTCTACATCTACATACATAGTATTATTATAACATTGACAACTCCATATAGGGATTATATCTATAAGTATGACTATTCACACAAATGTACCCAATATTTGTATCATAGGCCTGCATTTTAACAACGAAAGAGAAACTTTTACTCGAGAGTATCTTCCACTTTTTCATAGACACTAGTGACACCCAGATCAGATCACTTCATTTTGAACTGTCTGTGGGCTATTCTTGAGGTGTCAAAACCACTAAACTAGAGGAACTAAAGGCACTAAACTGACAACCTTCAAATCCGACAGCTCTTGCGCGGTGGTCACAGATTCCATTTTCAAACACACCATTTTAATTAGTTTAGTTAGTTAGTTCGTGTCGCCTTCGGAATCGCAGGTAAACTTGAGTACGGAATCAACACATTGAAGGTTTAGTACATACTCGTAGAATTACGCGTAGTAGAATTATGTACGAAAAAGAGGGGTGCGATAAAATTGACGCGTCTGTCTCTCTCTGTGTGTGTATCTGTCTATGGACTTTAGCTTTCAAATAGGTGGATGGATTGTAAAGTAGTTTTCTGTAAATGGCAGTTCCCTGCGATGGTTTTTAAGTTATAAGCTAAAATACGCGTATTTCAAAACCGCCGCCGCTCGTTCGCGTAAGAATGCTGGAATTCCAGCCATACTCCCGGATTCACGACACAGAATCAAAATGTGATGTCAAAAGACTTTACCTGCCTTAGCTGTCAAATATCAATTATCATATCGGTATAAGCTAGAGTACTATGTACACTAAGTACAACGGGCATTCGTTTATTTCTCCGACTTTACGGCAGGTACGCTTTCCACAAACAATGAGCGGTTGATTTTTGCTTTCTGTTTTCGCACAATGAAACATGGCACAGGAGGATATTTAAGTGGACATATTGGATTTCGTCAAGAAGGAAAGCGAATATGTACGTCATATAACCAGTAATTGATACATGGAAAGCAATGTCTATTGTTCTTGTTGACCGAGAGGAATATCGAGAAGCTGACTCCGGATTAAACAAAGAATTCTTCGAGGAAACACGTTTGCTTACCTCTCAAAAATACAAAGCGTCACATGTTTTCCCAAACATTGAATAAATATTTTGAGTGACAGTAATTAATCGCAATGGTCTGTTAATTGGGTGAACCATTGGGTAATGGGTTAAAACGCTTGTTGAAGAGTTTTTTGCATTGTGCGTAAGTTACTCCTTGAAGAGAATATTATGAAGTAAGCAATAAGGATGGGGCTCGCACGGTAAGTGCTGTGCTTAATCCGTGAACAATGGTGACTACTATAATTTCATTATAAGCCTATGATTGAAATTCTTTACTACACAAACAAGTATCGGCCACACGGCTTCAACCTTCCACGCAACTGCTGGACCAAGCTGAACCGACTCCGGACTGGCCAGGGCCGCTGCGCCGAACTAATGTATCAGTGGGGGTACAGAGACAACCCTTTCTGCTCCTGCGGAGCTATTCAGAGCACGGCCCATCTGACGGATGACTGTCCTCTATGGTCGATCGAGGGAGGACTGCAAAAATTCCACTCCGCTGACGAAGAGGCTATCTGATGGCTGCTCAAGCTGCCACCTTTAAGACCCCAACAGCGACCAAACACTAAATAATAATTATCGTTTGTTAAAATGTTATAGGAAATTTTTCGATGAAATCGGCGTCCAAACTTATTAAGGTGAAAATGAGCTAAGAAATAATGTTATCCAAAAACATTGTTGTAGCTTTTTTATGGCCACCATTAGTAAGGAATCATCAAAAGCATTTAAATAATCTCAAATTGAAGGATCAGTCAGTGACACATTAAAATAGTAGTTCATGAAACTTCATAATGAGGGGTGATACAAACCAATTTACAAAAAACAAAGAAAACATACGGTATGTTACACATTAAAGATAAACTCGAGAAGGTTTTGAATTTTACTTCGACCTCGCCTTTGTTTTGTACATGTTTTTATATTATATATAAGTTATCTGATATTACGAATTACGAATCGAATCCAGTCACTTTGCCTAATGTCCTATCACCAATAAACAAACATACACGGCACATACATTATGGCTACCTAGCTACTCCATCCGAAAACCAGGCAGAGGAGAAACATAGGAAGCTACCGCCCATCTTATACTAATCGGAGGACAGGTCTAGAAACTGGTCTAGAAATCTGGGGAGGAGTCCGGCTAACACGTGTATGTGGAGCGTGTTGGGTTGAGTACTAGATGGTAACACTAGCTAAAGCCTTGGTTAGTCACTTAGGGGCTTTATGTCTAGGTGATAAGTACAAAATGAACAAGGGTTTGCACCGGACAAATGACAGAGTGTCGGACTAATAGAGCATGATGTCGGGTTGGGTAACTGTGGGGAAATTTTCAATGGATTGATAGCCAATGAAGCTCTAAATTTTCAGAGCTTTGTGATGTTGTTGCAACCTGTATTGGAATAATAATCGTATCTGTTATTATGTTTTTATACTTTAGTCATTTGTAAACACATACAAAGTTGTATCATATCCCACACCCGCCGTATTACAAGGTACTTGCACCAGACAACCGCTAAAAATAAATATGATAGAGATAAAATTTGAGGAATATTTAGCTACACATTTAGCTACACTCTATGGTTATTATACTCCCTAGCAGGCCACTAGATCCATCGCAGTCTTTAGTAAAAATGTGGGAATGTAAATTTATTCAAAACCTCAGGCACATACGATTTTCACATCGATAAGACACATTGAAGACATACACATTGTATAAAATGTGGTCAGGACTTCGAACCCGGTGCTTTATTTTATGGTTTTACCCTTACTTATTTTATTACTCACTAGTTGCATTAGGCCTGTATAGTATAACTCTGTAATTAGTGATTTATGTGTATGTTAAGTTCCAGTGTCAAGATTTTCATGAATATCACATTCAAGACCCAACCAGAGCGTAAAACAATAAAATGTTAATGTTGTTTTTTAAAGTTCGTCGCACCCAAAGTAGGTACCCGTTAAGTTGTAGTTTAGTTTCCGCTCTGTCGCATTGGGTATGCGCTTCTCCGTGACGCACTTGACTAACCCGCATAACACTAAAATCCCCCAATTGGAGTCCGCGAGATGCCGCGAGGCTCGGACCAGCAGCCGCATAGGGGTTGGTCCGAGCCGAGCGGTAGCCAAAACCATAACACGAGGAATATTTGTATGTAACGATATGTTTTGTGTTCTAGAAAATGGCTCTGTAGTTTTCGATGTTTGCAATATAGGGGTTTTTGGGGGTAAAAAATCGATCGAGCTCGGTCTCATAACTGAAAAATCGCGTATTTCAGAGTTTTCAGGCTTTTCACGTAGTTTAGGCTGAAAGATTGAATATCTCAGCCTAAAACTCACGAGGAAAACCAAATGCCTGTATTGCTTCTCGTTTGCAGCTATTCAAAATCATTAATCGATGTCAATGCAGTCTGATGATATGAATATAATGTTTTATTGTGTTTGTACCACCAACCGCCGGGCAAAGCTCGGTAACCAGATATTGGTGATTAAGATGGTACTATCTTCAAATAAACAAATGAATACAGGACAAATAACTCTCCTATTTTCAAACCATAAGAACAGGAGACGTCAAAAAAACAAAAGAAAGTCGCGCATCACACTCCACTCTCAATATTATGTCAGCATTACATTACTTACGTGTCGATCGAAAAAGCCGGTAATAACATTATGACGACCTCGTTTACATAAGTGACATGCATATAGATATGTCATCTGGGCGCGAATCCGTAGTGCCGAGAGTTCGCGCGAACCGGTAGAGGCACTTTCCACTTTCCTGCTCGCAAGAGTTATGCCATCTGGTTAGGAGCCGCTTTCTTCAGCATAAAGATGAGATAATATAATTACACCTCCGGACCGGTCCGATTTGACTGTTAGCCGTAATATGCGATTAATTGAATAGCCGAAGCGCAAACACGTTTGATGCTGGTAACGCTGAGTTAGTTTTTGGTTGTTTGTTACGTAAATATTTACCGTAATTGGTGTTACAAGTATTTGTTGGGTAATCTAGGTGATGCAGCTTTTTCCAAATGTTTTGGGATACCAATAACGGATTAATAATCTGTTGCGAGATTTATTTAAATATAGCATGTCTAGAATTTACCAATGAGGCAAATATAACCCAACAGAAAACGATGAGTTCTCTAAACATTATTATCAATCTATGTGAACCGATATGCACGCATCCGCTCGCGCATATTAAATAATAATAAAAATCTACACATATACGCATGAATTTATAGTATGCACCTGCGGCAAAAGTACATTCATATTTAGTCAACGTGTTTGTTTCGTTAAAATGTTCTCCAGCGGTCCTATTATAAAGCCTGTTTGATTTTAGATAAACTCTGAAAGAAAATGATGATACCATAAGTCACAGACTTCTATCAAGGAATATAGAAATATTTACAAAGAAATTATAAATCTGAAGACACCACTGACAGAGAGACATACAACACTTTCTATTGTATATACGATCGCCGAGGCATATCACGGCATCACGCAATCAATAGTATCCCATACGTAGAATAGCAATTGCATTTAATTACCAGGTACGCCATTATCGATAAAGTTTTTACCAAACATATACGCATTGTGTGCGGAATTCCCATGAACGAAGCCCTTTTTTTCGGCGGTTGGCAAACAGTTCTCGTTGAGGCTGTATATGGAGCAGAAACGCGTCAGTATAGACAAAATTGCGTAATCTGCAAAGTTTCCCTTGCGACATGTGTATAAGAAAATGTTGTTTGTATTGTATTGAAAGTAAGAATGGGAACAGAGGATTCTCGTTTATTGTAATGGGAATATTTACGCCATTTCTGCGAATAGATTTTCGCCTAATTGGTTCACACAGATGTCATTCATCGGAATTTTCACACGCAAACTTCAGCCGTAACCCGAGGTCCTGATTAACTTTAAAATATTAATCATCGCATATTACTTTTTGTTTTTTATCCTTTACCAAGGATCATTCACAGAGATTTGTCTCATTATCTATCAGCTTGTGTGATATATACCAAGACAATCAATAGTTTTGGTTACTTAACATGGAATACAGAAAAATATGATAGATCCTGATTAAGTCAATAATTTTTCGGAATAAAACGTCCAATCGACTGACGCTTCCAAAGACCCAGATGATATATGTATTATATCAGACACAACGAATCGTACAACAACAATAGCTGTTATGACATAGAGTCTATGTCATAGACAAACAAACGTGAAAGCGTACCGCCTGATACCCCATGTTATTACAATTTAACGGTGTGCCCCATTATCGTTTTAATTGCTGACCTTTCACTAAACTAAATCGGAGATAAATGTAACGCATTTTAACTCACAGCTGGTGTTGGTACTGGCAGTCGTGGAACGCAGTGAATTGAGCCTGTAAATTACTTTGTGGCGATATATTTTAAGTACTTGCTCCAGATACTTAATATGAAATGTACGTGAAATGAAAGTGGTGTAATAAGGAATATTTGGCGATTAATCATGTAATTTTTTGTTGCATCATTGCATAATTTCATGCGATCATAATTTTAAAACGCCAAATTAAACCAACCCACCCGTCCCATGGGGATTTATGCAAAAACACTTGTTAGGGAAACGATACATTTTGTATCATACAAAATTGTAGATTTATAACCTGAATTTAATCCTTAATTGGTCACGGAACGAAATAAGCTTGTTAACGCCACAGTTAAAACACGTCAGTTAAAACACGTAAATTACTTTAACTGTAACGTTTATAATTTAGGTAGGCACGCATGTATCACTTGTTTTAACTGCAAGACTCAAATTAGTTTCGCTCCGGTAAACTCAGAATTCCAACTAATAAACCCAATTAAGACGCTCTATGATTCTAGCACCATTGATGTTAAATTTTCAATTTTCAGTCATGGAGAGCTGTAAGAGCGGAACCAGTTATGCAGAAACCCGCTCAAGTGGAGGAATGGGACGAGAACCACTCACCTGAGGAAGCGCCCAGGCGAAGAAGACCTGGACGAAAGAGGAAACGCCGGCCACTCGAAGACCCGAATGAAGAAGTCAACGAAAGGCAATATATTCACGAAGAAACCAGAATTGTACAACAGGAGGAGCCGGACGAAAGAAGATTCTACCACGAAGAGCCTCGCCGACACCGCGACACTGAGTACCCAACCCAGGAGAGCGATGACCCTCCGAGAAGAAGGAGGAAGAGACCCGAAATGGGCACCGACCGCTGGCTCGACGAACCAAATGAGAGGCCACTGCGCAGACGCGGCCAAAGATGGAAACGGCCAATTCGACCCAAATCCAGCGAACACGATGTCTTCACAGAAGAAAAGACTGAAAACGAAAACGATGACATGACTAGGAGCAAAAAACACTCCATAGACCAAGAATTGTACAAAGGGTTAACGTTAGATGAAACAGGCTTAGAAATACCAAAGACCGAAATAAGAGAGGAAGTGCCAATCAGACCGAATAACGAAGAGAAATCAATTTCAGATGTCTCACAAGAATCTGAACCTTCAGGAGCGAAGGTAACAGTTTTTATAATATTTCCATTATTTAGTTTTAACATAATTATTAATCTTGCTACCAACTAGGTAATAGGTACATTTTTTTTTGTTCTCAGGGTAATCCAATAGACCCATTGACTTTGAAGGAAATATTGAAAAGATCGAATGGCACCAGTTTGAGTGAAATATTGCAGCAGCATAATTTGTCACTAGCAGATCTCTTACATGGAAAGGAAAATGCGATATCAATTCTCAAAGCGGAAGATGCAAAGTCAGAAATGCTACATTCAGATAGCAAAGAAACATTTAGACTTACTGCCAAAGAAAAAGAAGATCTAGAGAAAATGTCTCTTAGTCTCGAAGCACATACGAGTGAGCAAACGACTACACAGGAAACCGTAGTATCGACGGAACTTGTCAATGAAAGTCAGATGCAAAACGCAACAAAATTAAACGTCGATGATAAAAAAGAAGTACAAAAATCAGAGATTCTGGATGCAAAAGAAGACTCGCCAAACCTTGTGCTAAGAAGAAAGTTGCCACCAGGCGGCCGGAGAAGGTTAAGAGTTAAATTACCAAGACGAAATAACACAATACGAATACAACCAAACAGAGACTTTATTCCGACAAATGCTAGAAGGCTACAGAATATAAATAATGCATCTACTAATAAACACGATGGACCCGAAATTTCAGTGGAAGGTACATATAATCCCAATAACATAACTGAAGAGAAAGAAATCACTACAATACTGACCACCACAACAGAAGCAGAAGAAATAACCAACCAGTACATGGACACAGAAATCGATACTAAAGATATTCCTACTACTACAACAGTCAGAATAACGATACCTACAACAACATATATGAATATTGTCGACGACGAAACAAAATCAAATAATGTCGACAGTACAGAAGCTACCACACAAAACAGAGAAATCGATACAACAGAATCCAAGATTGAACAGGATCAAACAACTACTACAGAAAAACCTGCAGTTACACCTATCACAAGATCCAAACCTTTGAATAATTCCGAGTTAAGGCGTCAGGCACTAACTAATAGACTTAAAAAGAAGAGGTTAAAACAGAAACACTCAACAACTGAATCCCCACAAGATGATTTGACGGAGGATCTTTTTGGCATGGCTAACTTAGTATCAGCGTCTGAATTTATTTCAAGAATGCAGGGTCCGAAAACCACTAAAACTGAAAACAGGGAGACGACATTAGATGATCTGTTTGTGACTGAAGCTACTAGTAGGATAGAAAAGTATAGAAATACGCCACGCTATACCATCACAAGAATTCCAGTCCTGACAACCACTGAAGAGACTGCGAAGATTGAGATTGAAGAGATCTTGAATGACACTAACAGTAAGTAAATTAACCTTAAATCAGTTGATTTTCTATCTGGGTAAATAATTAGGCAATATGCTAGATTTAGATTACTTTGTAAATAAAGTCATTAAGCTGTTTTTGACCAAGACTTTTGATTGTTTGATTTTATTTCAGCTGGAGCACGGTTGTCGAAAATCCTGATGGAGCGAAACATGACTTTGAACGAACTTGTGGAGCACAGAGAAAGAGGTTCAAGTCAAGTGCATTTGGCAGATATATTTCACAACACATCAGCCGAACCAAATCCACCAGAACCATTCTTATCCAAATCAGCCATTGAACCGATATCGAAGGAAACATACCCACTGAGAGCCCTTCTGGACGCGAATATACACGAACCAACGGTTAAGCCAACCACGACTGAACCCAGCCCACCACAAACGCAATACTCGAACATACCTGTGGTAATGGACTTCGGGAATAACGTCAACGAAAATGGTGAAAACCTCGGCATAATGTCGCTGTTCAACAAAATCGTAGGCGGTGATATCGAAGACAGTCCAGTCATGAACAAGGATTCCGAAGGGACGCCGTACATATCATCCGTGATAAGTGTAAATATAACACAAAATACGTCAGAAAAGACGAGAGAAGGTCGCGGCATGGAGGACAATCCAAGCATGGTTACGTTGAGCGATATATTTTCAATGATGCATAAGAGTTTGAGAAACGAGACACCGGAATTCGCTGAATCGTTCACAAAAGGTACGTACTCGTAGATGGCACGTTTCATAGAGATCTAAAATTACTTTGTAAATCCAATTCGTGTAATTGTCGGCGGCTGATCGTAGAATCAGGCACAACATGATGTGTCTCGCCATTTCATGATATGCCCAAGCCATTACCAGGCATATCATGATATGGCGGTTTTTAACGAAAACATGTAATTTTAAAAGCATTTTTGTTCAGCACTACGAGATGTTTTTTTTGTTATACATGTCAAACGAACCGCTGCGCTCACCCCCTTTAGTCTTCATCTAAGCTACCGCAGTGTTGCCTTAAGAGATTTCATCGTTTCATCATGATGTGCCGAATTCTACGATCAGCCGCCGACATAATAACTTTTATTTTCAGCCGTCGTTTTACCAGATGCAGTTCCAAAGGTTGCAATAGAAACCGACAGAGGAGGAGAAGGCTTACGCGTAGTAGAAGACTTGCAGAATTTGAAAGACTATGAAAGCAACATCGCTTCCGCTTCGGCGGAAAAGATCGAAGTGGATACTCAAGATGAAGAAGACGCCACGACCAAAGAACCAGGAATCTTTGACAAAATACCCAGCGGAACGAAGTCCGTCACTGTTGCAATTGCCAGCATAGTTGGCTTGACAATGGTGGTGTTTTTGCTGACCTACGCAGCATTCAAGTGGAGGCAGCAAAGAAACCTACTGAGCAAGAAGGAAAGTTTCTCCGAGGAGAGAATCCCAACCCCTGTTTTCGAGAGCAGGAAAGGCAATAAGAACCAAAGTAGCAATCGGAGCATCAGTCCAATGATTTCCAATGCCAATATTTATACTATGAGCACCCTGGATTCAAGAAATGGTAAAGAGTCACCAGATTATGCGTGGGATTCGCTCAGGAAACCATTTCAATAAATGACTAATGGCTAGGCATAGATTGACTGATATGTTGGTAAGTGGTTAGCAATAAGTGAATAAGTTATTGTAAATTTTCGAATAGTGACCTGATATCTTTGGAATAAAAACAGACGGATACTGATAAATAAGAAGTAATTTAGAGAACTATTGGTAAATCAGAATTTTTGCCTGCAGTTTTCTTTGAGATATTTTCTTCTTCTTTATGTGGAAACTATATACTTAGAGGTATAATAATAACTATAATAATACTTGAACGAACTCCGATTAATCATTGTTTTGTTCTATTCGTTTTCTGTTCCTTAATAGTTTATTGTAAATAATTTTTAATATTTATTCTCGAAAATACATATTTCAGTATTAATATGGCAAGTGCAATATTACGTCAGGGTGTCTGTTGTATGAAAATAAATAAATGTAAAATAAACTAGTAGTCTTCTTTCAATAGTCATTTATTAGAAGGTGTGATCAAGGATCTCATGCGCTATACTTACTCAATTAACCCACAGCTGCTAAGATAACTGTACAAATGGCTAACTGAACCTGGGTGCACAAAACGATTAAAAAATAAATAAGGTTGTCACCTTACGGATTTAAGGGCGAGAATCTCATAGGATGGTCATTTATGTCCGATGCTAAGGATATGCTAAAGCTATTTTGTTTCGTGCAACTCAGGGTTAGGTTAGGCCCACAAGCACACCTTGGACACTCCATAGAACGCTCGTAAAATAATCACCTATTACTACTACATAACCAAATGATGTTTGTATACGTGCAAATGTTGTGCGTAAACTTTGCTAGGGCTGGTGGCGCGGCAAATGCAGCGATATTAAGTATACGCGTTGTCACTCGTCCGGCGTTCAGCCAAAGCGTGACGCTGTTATGTTTTCATGTTTAAATTGTATTACCTGTAGTTGTCAAAAGTAAATACTTCTTGTAATTTCTTCAGAACTGGCAGGTCAAGAGTGTGTATCTTATTGTAGAAGTATGCATATTGTCGGGCGATGCTCCGGTACAGTTTTAGCGACGACTCAATCACAGGCGATGGCTGAAACGATTAATATAATGGATTAGGAGCGACATAATTAGGTAAGTACATACTTTTTCAATGTTGGGTTGGGTTGCAGAGGAATATCGAAAACCTAAAGTATTATTTATTTGTATGAATAAAGGTTTACATCAGTTCTCACAGATAAAATGTCACACAGTAACCTGCATTTTGCATCATATTTATCAGTAAGTATTAAAATTAAACTAGAATGAAAACAGTAACACCTCTGGTGTCAGGAAAATCAATCATATGTAACAGTCTGTTAACCTCGTGTTAAAATCATTTCTGTTTTGCAGCACATGCAGCTATTTTGAATTAATCTCTGATTAATTGTGTGTTTGACCACTCTTTTAGAAACTGGGGGTATATAATTGTCATCTGTAAATGTATTATTACCTGTGTTCACAAATAAATCATCTTTATCTTTATACTAATATGTACATTTACATACAGGCACATACATTGCTTCTGGCCCACACACACCCCACTGTGCCCACCTAAGCTAACCAGAAACAGCAACACCACAAACATCCTAGACCTGTTTTCCTGCCCAGCCGGGTATCAAACCTGGAACCTTTCGCTTAGAAAGTACCGCCTTGAACTTAAAATCAAAGACTGGATTTGGTTATAAAGAACTTGTCTATAGCATGTTCTTACTTTCAGCTCCGCTAGCTCTTCAGATGTGAAGTACAAGATTGTTGAATACTTGTCAGGTAAAACTTCAATGTAGGGTTTCCAAAATGAATCTGAAATCAAGAGAACAAAAATATGTAGTTAAGTTAAAAAGTTTATAGGTAGCTTAAAAGTTTATACTTGAAACAAATAGCATTTATACAGGATGTAACAGAAGGGTGTAGGGGGTTGTTAGGAGACCATTCTGAGCAACTTTCACTATGAAAGTGATTTGATCTGAGCAACTTTATTTTTCGTTGCTCCATACGTTGGCGGTCAGCTGATTTGTAAGAGAAGTGAAAATTAAAGTTGCTCTGTCATCAAATAAGGTTCCGTAGTGAAAGTTGCTCAGAATGATGTCCCTAACAACCCCCTAAAATATGACTACACCTTTCTGTTACACCTGTACATATAGCCATTATGAACCACACTGCTGGGCAAAGGCCTCCCTATTTTGCATATTAATTAACAGGGTCAACATAGAAATAACAGGGTTGCTTATTTCTATGCTTAGTCCTATGTAGTTGTAGTTGGCGAGTTTAATTGGGACCTATGCATTGGGTGACCCCAGGTCATATCCAATGCAAAGGTCACAATTAAACTTGCAGTGTTGCACAGCAAGGGATATCTTCTTCATAAGTTTGGACCCAGAGTGGCAGTCATTATTTAATATGTACACAGGTTGACTGCCTCTATTGTTACTATTCCAGGAAGTTAGAAAGTTATTATGTTGGAGCACACATTCAGTTACCTACTAGGAAGTTTCAGAGCCCACTCACATAATATGCATGACTCTGATTGCTCTGATCTGGCAAAAGGCGAGGATTGCATGTCATGTTCCACCCAATCAGTATTTAAGGGTTGGGTACAATGGCATGCCATGCCGTGTGGCATTGTTAGACAGAAATGTAATGTGAATAGGCCTAGTGGATAATTATGTTTCACCAACACAATATTACATGAAAAGTATGGGAAATCACCTGCTTTATTTTTTTCAAGCAGCAGGAACAGCGCTAGAGTTATATTCGGCATATTTTGTAGCAATGGATCAATTTCTATGAAAGCTCCGAGCTCAGAATCTCGTGCATCCTTCTCAGTCATCATGACATTTCTCGGGACGGTGAGCAGAAGGGAGCCTTCCTTGAAGTCTGCGGTGGCTTTCAGGCCCAGATCATAGCCTTCAAAACTGCTTATTTCAACACCTGCAAGAGATACAAGGCTTAGGCATTAGACACAAATCTATCTATCCAGTCTACCGCACACTCTGTTGAGTAAAGGCCAAGAGACAAATACAATTCGACATTCCTACTTTTGCATAGAAATGCTAGCCATTCAGCCAGATTACTAAAGGTAAGTACCCATCTAAAGGTTAAGAACCTAACCAGGATTGTGTTTGTTTTTAACTGACATCCAGTAAAGGATGTTGTGAATGAAAATATTGTAGGTATGTATTAGTAGGTTTACCTTGATATTGAGCTCCATTATCATTCAGCCACTTAGTAAACTCCTCCAAGTTCGTCTGACGTGGTCTCTCCTCATTTTTCTTCCGCGGTAGTTCGATGTTACAAATCTGTTTCAATAATGAGTCTATCTCTAAGTGGTGCTCCCAGCTCTTCGCAGGGGTTACCGTAGCTTGGAATATACTTGTTAACTTCAACAGTTTATCCACAAGTACCGCCAGGTCTTTCCTTTTTTGCTGCTCAAGCTTATTGCCTTCTTTCCCAGGAGTTTTCTTCGATTGTGACTTTCGGCCCATGATTTCTTAATTATTTTCTGTTAGATTTTCAATGTTAGTATGGAAATATGACTTCAATTATCAAAATTATAGATTACAAACGCTAAAAATAGATCTCAAAAATATTTTCCGACACGGTCTCGAGAAATGAAATTGAAAACTGACACTCTCCCCCTGTTCCGAGTCACGCCAAAATCGATTACAGCGTCTACGAAACCGTTCCAAGTCAGTTTGTTGGCGTGGCGATACAAAACGATGGCATTCGTAGACGCTGTAATCGATTATAGAGCGACATAAAAGAGTAGAAAATAAATAATGGCAACATATGTGACATATTAGAGCACTATTGCGTGTTTTGATAGGCAATCCAAATAATGGCATTAAAGAAAACACGCAGTAGTCTTTGAATGTTGCCATCATTTATTTTCTACTCTTTTATGTCGCACTATATGGCGCTGACGGCGATGTCGCGGAACGCACCTCCTGTCTGACATCATATCTTTGACGTTTCGCTTTACTCATTCGTGTATTTCAGCGATGGCCGTTGTGGTGGATTCTGAAACGTCATTAGCCATTTTTCGATACGCCGCGCCGCCGCCGCCGCCGGCCCGGCACCGGTTTAGTGAGTAAGAGAGGGATCTCTTAGACACCCAACTGGGTGGGAAGAAATAGTTTCGGAAAGTTTCGGAAAGTTTCCGAGAAGAAACCCACCTATCGTTGTGCGCTAGACCCGAAATGTACTGAGCTAATAAAAATAAAGTTGCTCTGATTAAGTCGGCCCCATAGTGAAAGTTGTTCAAAATGTTGTCCCTAACATAACAACCCTCTTTCGGCTTGTATCTACAGCCCTTTCTGTTAGCTACACCCTGTTTAGTTCGTATTTGAAATGGGTTTAATGGTTCAAAAGTCTCTGAGATCTTACGCACTCCATCTTGCCGCGCTTTTCGGAACTATAACTTGGATGGAAACATTCAGAATGGGTAAGTACCTACGTAGGTCTACTTTCACTGCGTTTTGGTGGGGTGATATTGATGGACTTGACTTGACTGTAGGCTGTAGGTCCTCATGATGGCACCAGATGGCGTCACTTACGTTGATCTATCTCTAAGGATGAGCTCGCCGAATCGAATACGTACGAAGAAGTCACAGAGTAATATAAGTAGTAATAGAAGAAGTGCGGTTGCATTTTCTTCTTGTTATTATTTATTGTTGTGTCTATTCAATTAGATTGTTTCTGGGACAGTTTCCCTAAAAATCCAACAGAGGACTCTGAAAGTGCAGTGAAACATAGAACAGAGACACAGAACGCGACTCTGAATGTTTCTCTGCTCTGTGGTTCTGGTTACAAGAACCACAGAGCAGTGAAACAATTAGAGAGCTGACTTTGACAATTACCACAGAGTATAGGATATTCTAAAAATCTGTTCACTTTCAGAGTCCTCTGTTGGATTTTTAGGGAAACTGTCCCAGAAACAATCTAATTATACAAAAATACCTAGGTACTTAGAACAATTTAATCTTTAGGTAGAGAGAGAAAAAAAATTGGTTGCCTGTAAAGTCGGTATACGGGCGAAAGTTTTACGTGACAACGACTTTGAGTGGTAAAATAATTTTAATGTGAATATTCATTCGTATAGTAGGAAGAAGGATGAAATAATAGTAACAATTTAAAACATTTATTTGTGCTCGAGTGGAAGGGACGCGTGCCTTTCACTTTTTATGTCTGTCTCTCTCGCTCTTAGGCGGGCTAACCATGCCCGAGTGGAAGGGACGCGTGCCTCTCACTCGCTCTCATTGTGAGCGCATAACGTGAGCGGAGCGTAACGCAGTTTCTTGAAGTGTCACCCGGCAAACCAATTTATAAGACGTTGTCACGTCAAAAGGCGTAAGTTGTATCGAAATCAATCGCTCTCTGAACACTACCTTTTCCCTTATACATAAGTACATACTTACTGCAAAGGTAGGTACTGTATGTACGCAGCGTTCACGTTTAGCCAGTAATGCAAAATATTCGTATCAGCCAATTACTAAGCTAGAAGCCTAATGATGACAATTGGTTAGTAGTTTAGTACCCTACTAGACTTTACTTAACCATGACTGTGAGTCATAGAGTTATGGTAGAGAAAGATGAAGGATTTCTCAAGCTATTTTTATTTTGTACCGTATTCAAATAAATCTACGTTATTTTAATTGATGTGCTTACCTACCTACCTGTTTTTATCATATATCTACCAGAAAATCCGATTACCATTCAGACCCCTTTACTGTAGTTGTATAGCAATAGTACTGTTTTTTTCTTTCACTGAATAGTACCTACTCGTAAGTTGTGTGGCCTTGCAGAACAGACCCGTATAGCGTTGCCAGACATCCGGATAAAGCCGGACATGGGTAGGCTTTTTAGATGATTGTCCGGCCAAATTTCAGGCTGTCCGGCCAGTCCAGATTTTGCTAGGCTTTTAATTTCCTCTCAAGACTCAACACAGCCATAGCAAAACACTTCCCAATGCTTACTCTATGAAACGTCGTACAATAGTTATGGGAAAGTGATTCACCATGACTATCCTTGTCTGTACCTGCATATTTCTTCTTTCATGATTCATTTATAGTGCTTCGTCGTCATAAGAAGGAATTTAATTGAAGTCGGCTTTACTTTATAAATGTCCGGCTTTTTCATTGAAAAGTCCGGTTTTCTGAATTTTTCATCTGGCAACCCTAGACCCGTATGTATCCGTCAGAGACTATATTATATATCCAATTGACTGCGCCTGCGGGGGAATGCAGCTCTCCAAACGTTTGTTGTATTCAACAAACGTTCGCATACGCAACCTATGTACGATGACGGGCCGCCGCCGCCGGACAGTTTCGCAGCGGCTGACCAATCACAGCTCTCTTACCTCGTCCCCCGCCGCCCGTAAATTGGTGAGTTGTGTTTAGAAGGAAAATGTATCTATGCGCTCTCCACTGGATAAGTGCTCCCTGGTATCCGTAGTAGCCGTAACCCTATGACCCGCTACCACTTACGTACGATGAGCATACGAACCTCGGGAATGTTCTTTCGGCTAGTTCAGGGCCTGCCACAGACTATCGATGGGGCCTGCGCAATTTGCTAATAACTTTTGCACGCAAACGCTCAGAAAATGTATAAATGAGATTTGAGTTTTTACTATTCGTTTTGTTTCAAATCGCTACATTTTATTTAAGTAGCGGTTACGGTCCAAAGTCCACGGCCTGAGGTTTTCAATCTACCCGCATCGAGATAAATTTCAAAACCTACGAAAAAATAGAATAAAAGTTCGTGGTCTTTTGTGGATGCTGGACGTTTTGGCACTTAAGTTTAACATATATCATACATAAGCCTACCCTGTATGTAGCTCAGAAGGCTGCCCAATTAAAGTGGGACTGGGCCGGTCACGTTGCTCGAATGCTGCCAAATCGTTGGGCTAAGAGAACCACAGACTGGCTCCCAGTAAATGCAAAGAGAAAGCGTGGCCGACCCAGGAAGAGATGGAGTGATGAGTTGGCTCTATGGGATAAAGAGTGGAAGGAGACCGCTCAGGATCGAATGGAGTGGAAGAGGGGGAGAGAGGCCTTTGCCCAGCAGTGAGACATTACAGGTTCGTAATAAAAAATAACCGGCCAATTGCGAGTCGGACTCGCGCACGAAGGGTTCCGTACCATTATCTATAAAAAACCACAAAAAAATATATGTATGGGAGCCCCCCCTAAATATTAATTTAATTTTAATTTAATTATTTATTTTTTAAGTATATAATATACTTAATATATTGTGAACATTTTAAGCGTCTACCTGCTACCATTATCAATATCGAGCAAAAATGAGCAAAAAAATCACGTTTGTTATATGGGAGCCCCCCTTAATATTAAATTTATTTTAGTTTTTAGTATTTGTTGTTATAGCGGCAACAGAAATACATCAACTGTGAAAATTTCAACTGTCTAGCTACCACGGTTCATGAGATACAGCCTGGTGGCAGACAGACGGACGGACGGACGGACGGACAGCGAAGTCTCAGTAATAGGGTCCCGTTTGGCACCCTTCGGGTACGGAACCCTAATAAAGCCTACCCTGGCAAAGTTACGCTATTAAATCGGTGATGAGGAAAACCTGGTTTGCTCTGTAACGGACATCGGCCATAATTAAATGGAAAGGAAACTGGCACTTTACTTGTGGAGGCTGACATGCTCACTAAGTTTAGTCTGTATGGTCGGCAGGGAAGCGGGGGGCAATTATATCGAGGCACAGGATTCCTCTACCTTTCCGCCACACAGCCTACTATCGGAATCAATCATTTGCTTGATAGATACTCGAAAATTTCTTGTGAATCATAACATCATTTACCTAGAAAAAGCACGTAAGTACATTGCTTCTGGCCCAACATTATGATACTCTGTGGGATCGTGGAAACCCGAAACAGCGACGTCACACAATGTTAACATCCAAGACCAGGGGATGTGCCACCGGTGATTTTATATGGGAATCATATGTGTCGATATCCATAGATATATCAAAATGAGCGAGAATCATACCCCTGGGGATTGGTGATATCATGTGACACTGTCAGTCTATAGCAGGTAGGCACACGTGTCCAAGCGAGAGTTCGCTTCCGTACCTCACATGTGTAGGAAGCATCTAGATCTACTAAACTGGATATGTTCACAGGACAAAGACCCGAGCGGTCAGTTCCCTCTATCTATCTGGAGCTGGAGGAAAGTTGTCTCACACCGCTCATATAAATGCATGAACTTGATACGCAGTGAACACTTTTCCCGGTGGCGGCGGCGGCCGGACACTTTTCCTTTCATATTTTCCCTAGAGAGATAATGTGATAGGAGCGTCGACCGTATAGAAATACATCGGAAATGGCGGTTGTGAAGATTTTTGTGAGTAATTTACTTTTGCGAATGCAATTACAATTTAAAAATCAAATCAAATGTGTTAAGGCGTGACTCTACCTCAATTTTCAGCTCCTAAAACAGTTAGTCATGTTATCTTCTTTGTAACTTAATAGGCTATTAACAATTTAGCAAACTTATATAACCGTAAAAAATTCGGAAGACATTTAACGATCCCACTGATTGATCATCCACCACGCCCGTTTTCAGGTATATCTGTTGATTGATGAGATTATTCCATTTCAGATAGCAGCTGCGTATGTTGCGCTGGTGTGCGCAAGCGACGTTGAAGATGTGGAACAGAAGAAACGAGGCGCCGGGAAGGCGACAGCGCTGAACGCAATCCCGACTGGTGGCCAGAAACAGGACTACACCTACAGCATATACAGCCAGAGCCCAAGCCCTCAAGCTACGCAGGGACCGGTCTATCAAAGTCAAATACCCAACTCTTTCTACCCAACGCAATCAGGCGGCAGTCAATACTACCCACCAGCTAACCAAGATGCAGGGTATCCCCCCCCACCACAGTTAAATCTACTCCCACCGGCAAGCTCTTCTCAATTCTTACCTTATAATTTTGTACCAAATGGCTATCAAACAGGCAGACAGTACCAAATTGTACCATCAAAAGGGCAACCCGGTAATCTACAACTCTTACTTCAGCCACAGTCTCAGTTCTCTCTCCAGTCTCCTCAATTCGGTTATCCTCACAACCTGTTTGGGCAACAAAGCCAGATAAGTCAACAGGGTCATTTGTTGAACCCTATCTCTCAAGGGCAGTTTGCGCCGAACTATCAACTGCCGCTGGGCCAACAGTACGTTGGGCATCCTTCCACAATGCTTTTGTTGGCACAGCCTAATCCTAACATCTACAATGGGGGCGTGCTGTACCCAAATCAGGCCCCAAATCTATACAACTACTATCAACAAAGTCCGCAGGCTAAGTATCTTTACTACGGATCCTCACCTAGCAGCCAATCACCGCCTCCGAATCCCATTGACTATGAAAAATTGCAGGGTTCTGTCCAACAGAGTCTTCCAAAGGAGGACAACGAGATTAGTGTACATAACAGCGATTATCTCACTCCGTCTGAATCGAATTCGAATTACAAGAATGCTTATGTTACCAGTCCCAGTCGTGCATCGTACAAAAACTAATTTTATACTTGATCAATGTTACCGTCAATTATGATACAGTCTTCCAACAATCTTTTGGCTGATTAGTGACGTTTACAAGGGGGCGCCAGCTCTACGCAACTTAATGCAATGAACCTGTCATCATCACAGACCTTTCATTTCATTGGCCATCATGCGTTAGTTCCACTTGTCACCGCGTGCCAAAAGATCGTTATGGAAAGTTGATTTTTGGTGCTCTATTTGGTATTTTTTCGTGTTGTTTACCATGATGTTAGTCTTTTGCTTATGTTTTATTTATGTTTTTTTAACTACGGCCGATAACCCTATCTCTATCCGTGATCTGCAGATTACCCGTTACATTTGATAGTTGCGCTAGGGGATTAAGTTAAAATAAAAGTGACACTAGAAATCTCAAGATAGGTTATTGGGATCGGCCGTTAGTCAATATGCTAATTTTAGTAATAAGGTTGTTGTATCCATGTTACCATTAATAAATAACTATTTTAAGAGCATGATTTTCTTACCTATTGTAAGTATGTATAGTTCAACAACATATTTTAAAATTAAAATTTTAGACCGATCAAACAAATATGATAAGTAGTTAGTCGAGCAAAATAAAAGGCGATGCAATATTTAGGAGAATCGTGAACCCTTTTTGTTCAGTATAACCGAACTTTGTAGGTATTATGACCAGTTTGCTAACACATTAAAAAGACTGTCTTTATTATTGTACTTTACTAACATTTTTGTACAATTTGTACAGCCACTTCGCCTTCTATTTTACAACATCCGCAGTAAAGGGATACTTTCTAAAGTAAACTTCTGCCTCAGCAATGCAGCCTTAAGGTGCGAACGCACTAGGCGGAACTGCACCGCAGCGGAACTGAGCGACACGACGCGACAAAATATTCTTTCAAGGCAAACATATGGAGCAAACCGCACTACGCGGCAACGGAACTGCACTGCAGCGGAACTGCGCGGCAAAGTTGGGCAACTAGGAAAAAGTGTCGCTACCTCACGCCCCTCCGCCCCTCTCTCTTCTCTCTATCTCTTTCGTTCTTTGTTTGAATAACGGGCGAAACTGACGCGCCGCTGCAGTTCAAGTGCGGTTTATCAAAAAATGACGCGCCGTGTCGCGCAGTTCCGCTGCAGTGCAGTTCCGCCTAGTGCGTTCGCACCTTTACTCCCTTTTAACGTATAGAAATAAGGCTCAAAATACGAAGTGGTCTATATTAAGGTGTTGTATAGTGTGGTAAGATGCAATTACCTCTTGGCTCATTACATCGATAATATTAATCTCCTTTTATAGTTTTCTTTAGAGCGTGCGCAAGGGACACAATATAATGTCGATCAGATTAATAGCAGCAGTTGCTTTCTCTAGTATTGCTTATTAAATTGAGATACTTTTGTGCTATTGTTCTGAATGTTAAACGGCTTAGATTATGACGTTGGGATTTATTTTCAAAATGGACCTACTGGTTGGTAACTAGTGGTAATGGACCTATAAATCTAGGCTTTATCTGAAGGTTCGAGGAATAGTGTGCTGCAATAACAGTTTAGATACAATCTCAATCAATAAAGTTCAAAAGTATGTATAAAGTAGTTATTAATACAGTCGCCTCTATTTCTTAAAGAACAACTATCTCTTATCTAGACTACTTAGTCCTAAAAATCTAAAACTTACAAGTCGGACTATTGACCGCTTAAAGTTTCGAATAGTAACTTGTTAGAATACTTAACTTTTTATTTTATCTTTAGATGGAATTGATATCGCTTTACTGGTCTATCATGGTACCCAGGTTTCAGGACTCTTGTAAACGCAACCTGGAGAACTTTAAAATCGAACCAAGAGACTTAGAACTTCTGGCATTTCTGGCACTGGACAGACCGGGATGGAAACATCTATTACACCAGGGCAGAAACAAACATGACGAACAGTGGTTGGAAATTCTTAAGAGAAAGCGCCTAGTGCAAAAATAACCGGCACCACCACCTAACGCCGAATTTGCTTGTGACCGTTGTGGCAAGCAGTGCAGATCCCGGATCGGTTCTGTTCAGTCACAAGAGCAAATGTGACTACCAGAACAGACAGCAGCTGTAATAAACATCTGAAAAGATGAAAATGCCAACGATGATGACTGGGCTATTTATCATTTGAATAGGGACAGATCTTAACAAAACCTTGTAAAATATAACGATGATAAAAATATTGTTTTACTTACCCAATCTTTGAACAAGTAACTTTACATGGCGAAGCCAATTAGGATTCCGTCCAAAACCACTTAGCTCACTTGTCCTAAATGGGGCCTAATTAATCGTGAGAAAGAAACCCAAAACGGCGAATTCGTATGATGTAACTCGTTATCACAATATCAAGGAGGTTGCAGTGAAAGGAGTCTAATTGCCGTGTTCCAAAATATGTGTATCATTTGAGATGGGCCTGAGCAATCGGGCCGCACCTGCTGATGCTCAGCTATAGGCTGTTCCGAATCGTAAAACATATTGTCTTATTTAATTTAATTTCAGTCATTTAGTTTAATATGGCAGTCTAAAAACTTAGGATACAATATGGCCAATTCCACGTGTTTTGTAGATTTCACAGTTACCTACTTGGTCATACTCTTTCACATTTCATTTCACATTTCTAATATCTAACGTAAAGTAATCTGTTTCGAATTGATTGAGATTCACATTCTAGCTAGTAGCAGTAACCCTGAGTTGCGCAAAACTATTTTGAAATTTAAGGTTGTCATCTTACTGAACTAAGGGCGAGAATCTCATAGGACTGTCATTTGTTTCTGATGCTTAGGATATGCTAATTTCTTTGTTTCGTGCAACTCAGAGAAACAGGATTCTAGTTTCAAGAAATTATCTCTGTACCATGGATTCGCGATCCCCCTGTATACATCGAAGCAAATAGTAACAATCTTGCTTATAACTACCAAACTCGATCGCCCAACATACATCTTCAACCGGTCTTGTCATCCTCCACAAACTATAAACTAACTAAGTACTTAATACGTAATGCAAGAAAAGTTCAACAGTTATTTATTACCATACCTACACACACATGTCCCATTATTGTCGATTTAATAGCTCTGATACCACTTTCGCGTAAATGCTTCTAAGATTTGCTTTCTATACTACCGCGGTTCCTGGTTTCACTTGCGATTTTTCCTGGAAACTTGGGTAAAACTTATCTAATTACTTTCCATATGTCACGTTCTTCGAGTAAATTCTGTATTTGTCGCGATAAATATCTCGGTGCCTTTCAACTTAATTTTTTCAACTTCAAGAAAAAATAACCAGCCAAGTGTGAGTCGGATTCGCGCACGAAGGGTTCCGTACCATATTCTATAAAAAACCGCAAAAAAAAAACATGTTGTACGGGAGCCCCCCCTAAATTTTTTTTTTTTTTTTTAAGTAAATAATATAGATACTCAATATATTGTGAACATTTTAAGCGTCTACCTGCTACCATTATCAATATAGAGCAAAAATAAGCAAAAAAATCACATTTGTTGAATGGGAGCCCCCTTAATATTAAATTTATTTTGTTTTTTAGTATTTTATTTTATTTTATACTTTATTGCACAAAATAACACATTTTACAATTGAAAGTGGACAACACATGACAAAGGCGAGCTTATCTCTATTAAGAGATTTCTTCCAGCAAACCTAGGATGGACAGGAAATAATTTAACAACAGGTAGACCCATGTGCACAACATTAAATAAGATAAAACAATAAACTACTTAACAATACGTACATAAATACCAGACTTATAGATATAAATAAGTTAAGCAAATATACCTAAATAAAAGTACTTAAATTTAATACGGTAGAGAAAGATAGTGTTCTTTCAACCGACTTTTAAATATGTTGAGTGACGGACTGTCTCTAATAGCGTTGGGGAGTTCGTTCCAGCGTTTTATGGTGCGAAGTCGGAACCCATGTTCGTAGGCGGCAGTGTTGTGTTGCGGAGTTATAAGTAGCGACCGAGTGTGCGATCTCCGTTGCCTATCCGAGGACAGAAATTCGAAACGATCACGTAAGAAACCAGGGTAGCGAGGATTAAATAAAATGTTGAAGAGGCAAATAAGGATGTGGGAATCCCGGCGAAGGCGAATCGGGAGCCATTTCAGCTCCCTGCGATACTCTGAGACGTGGTCAAACTTGCGCAGACCAAAAACAAACCGAATCCCGAGGTTTTGAAGTCGCTCGAGTTTGTTCAGTTGCTCTTCGGTCACGCTAGCCCAGCAGACATCAGCGTAATCGATCAGAGGGAGGAGGAGAGACTGAGCAAGTGTGATCTTTGTCCGACGAGGCAGGAAGTTTTGAAGACGCCTGAGAGAGTGGAAACTGGCAAAAACTCGCCGACTGACCTCGCCGACATGGACTGACCAGGACAACTGGGTATCGAAGAGAACTCCTAGATTTTTGGCCTTCGTGCTATATGAGATTATAGTTCCGTCATAGGTTACAGGAGCAATGGACAAATGCTGTAATAAGTTAAGGGAGTAACTGGAACCGATAATCATTGCCTGAGACTTACTAGGGTTTACTAGTAGCCCGTAAGAAGTGGCCCAGTCCCTGATTTTATCAAGATCTACATTTAACAGTTCTACAGCTGAGGTCAAATCATGAAGAGAGAAATGGCGATAAACCTGGAGATCGTCGGCATAAAGATGATAAGACGAGGTGAGACCATCCGAGATGGAATTGATGAAGATAGAGAAAAGAAGGGGAGACAGTATACCACCTTGGGGGACTCCCGCAAAAAGGTCACACCAGTCCGTTGAAGTCTCCTCCGACTTGATACGCTGCTGTCGCCCTCTCAGGTATGAATCAAACCAGCTAGCAGAGTCAACGGACACGTTCAGGGACTTCAGTATCTCAACGAGAATGTCAAAATCGACGCAGTTAAAGGCGCTGCTAAAGTCCAAAAGTGCTATCACAGAGAGCTGTTTCTTATCCATTGCATACTGGATGTCATCGGTAACTTTGAGTAAGGCCGTTACGGTACTGTGACCCGGCCTAAATCCGGACTGGAATTTGTTCAGCAAGTTGTTAGAGGATAGGTAGGAGGAGAGCTGAGCAAGGACTATGGATTCAAGAACTTTGGAGAGGAATGGCAGGATGGAAATTGGACGAAACTCTTTAAAGGAAGAGGGATTAGGAGTTTTTGGTAAAGGGATAACTAAAGCTTTTTTCCACACATTAGGGAAGGAGAAACTGGAGAGAGAGTGGTTTATAATATGTGTGATAGCAGGAAGAAGCTCGTCAAGTACAGAAGTGATCATTTTGGAAGAAATATTATCATATCCTACAGCTTTAGAGGAAATAGCGAGCACAGCCTTTTTAACCGCATCGATTCCGACAATTCTGAAGTCAAAAGGAGTTGAGGTAGGAGCTGACCTTGTGCGCAAGTTATAAAGCGTGGCGTTCTTTACAAAAGGATTCATCACGACAGGGGGAACCGAGAAGAATTTGTTGAGCCCGCTAAGATCAACATTACCAACCAATTCATCCTGAGACTTACCGATCCCAAGCGTTTTGAGGAATTTCCATACTTGAGCCGGAGTGTAACTCTCAATGCTCTGAAAAATGTGGCGACGCTTGGCATCACGACACATGCGATTGCACCTGTTTCTAAGGCATTTGAAGATGGCAAAATTTTCGTCTGTAGGCTCCTTTTTGTAAAGGGATTTCGCTTTGTTGCGTTTAGTCATCAGACGCTTAATAGCATCAGAGAGCCATGGAGCAGGAAGGTGTTTTACCCTGACCTTCTTTACTGGTGCATGCTTGTCGAACAGTCCCAGAATGATTGTATTGAAATGGTGAATCTTGTCATCAACGGACTCACAGGAGATGACCGGAGACCAGTCTATCGACAAGGCATCAGATTTAAGGGATTCAGAATCAATGCCCTTGAAGCTACGGGTGTAGATGAATTTTGCTCTGCTCTTGGGAGGTTTAATCTTAAAAGAGAGGTAAATCAGGTCTTGAAAGGAGAAAGGAGAGTTAAACTGTCCATGTGTTGCAACCTTTTCCAAATTAGAAACTATCATGAGATCAAGGAGAGAGGGAGTACAATGTGGTTGGAAATGAGTAGCGTTGAGAGGAAGAATATGTAAATTGAAAGAATTTATAATGGACTGAAGCTTGGCAGAGCGGGAATCGTTTTTGAGAAGGCATGTATTGTAATCGCCGAGAATGATGGTATCATTATAAAGAGGAGTTAGCTCATTGAGCAAAGACTCAAAAGAGTCGAAGTAGTCGATGCGAACTGAGGGACTGTAGAGCACACCGAGCAGAACTTATTTGTTGTTATAGCCGCAACAGAAATACATCATCTGTGAAAATTTTAGCTGTCTAGCTACCACGGTTCATGAGATACAGCCTGGTGACAGACAGACAGACAGCGAAGTCTCGTAATAGGGTCCCGTTTGGCACCCTTCGGCTACGGAACCCTAAAAACAAGCGAGATGTTAACTGAATCCCAGCGAGGGAGTAAGTAAAAAAAACTACTTAGGGTACAATCATATCCCCAACGATTGCCTTTATTATCTGAAATACGAGGTACGCTAAAGAGAATCTTTGTGTGGTTAAGTTTTTGTTTTATGTTCGTCTTTAAAGGCATACAAGTTGAACAGAAACACAGACAGAGCATCCAAAAGTTATCAATGAATTACTATATAATAGTATTGAGGTATAAAACTCACATAACATTACGTACTATGTCTCATTATTATATTACTAATCCACCTACGGCGCGGCGTCCACCAGTTGGTTACGTAGATGATACAGTTTCTTCCAACTAACCTAATAAATTAAATTCCGATATAAATTCTTTAGGTAATTGGTTTAGGTGTGAACTGGGAATCTTGCGTAAGATTGTAATGTAATCTATGTTTATGGTGACTATTTATGTAAAACCATTTAACGTTAAAGAAAGTGTACTATGAGATATTCATGTTGTTGGATTTGAAGTTAACCCCTCGTCTGTGACAGTGGCCGCTATGGGCAGATAACAATTAAAATGTAATTGTTATAAAATTACCCACTGACGAAAATTAAGTATTTAAAATTGTAAGAAGGGTGATAAATCTATTAATTTGCAGATGACATACTTGTTTACTTAATTGTGATTTAATTAACTATAATGATGGGCGTATAACGAATAATCATGATTCTGCTTATCTAAAAATATTATTTTTAGGTGATTATTTCTAACTCCCGGTTTCTGGAAGAACTATTTATAAAATTAAACAGACTGTAAATCTCATGTCAAAGTCAAACTCATTCCAATTCCACACATTAAGTATTGCTTATACAGGGTGACATTTAATTAGCTGACCATATTTTTGGAATGATGGTACCCATCATTATGAACAACATTCACCATAAAACTTATAGTCGCAAACGGCAAAAAATTTTCGTCTCTCAGTACATTGCCCCCCGATCAGCTGATTTCAAGTTACTATGGGAGACCCAAAAATTTTTTTCGTTTGCGACCCCTGGTTCCTTGGGGAAAGTTCTTCATAATGATGGGTACTATCATACCCCAAAATATGGTCAGCTTATTAAATGTCGCCCTGTATATTTATTCGTATCATAAGTTAAAATTCCGATATCGTATGGGGTCGTGTATCTAGAATTACGGATGAGTTTCGAACCTCCTGCAAAGTTAGCTAAATTGTTAGCAATGAGTAATGAATGACTATGATCCGTTAATATTATTAACGTCGTAGTGCACAATAAAGTAATCTAGAGATATTAATGATAGGAAATCGATTATTTCAGCGAGAATTTGATTAATGATTGCACTCTGATGCCCGATGCAATAAATCCTAACCCGAATTCTCGTAATCAATGTAAATGTAAATGTAGCCCATTAATGTCCCCACCGAGGGGCACAGGCCTTTACCCGGATCCGAGTAAGATTGAGCCATTATCCACCACGCTGGCTCAGTGCGGGTTGGTGGAGGGGTTTTACGACTACTACATACTACGAAGTAGTGATAGTAGCCGGGACCTACAGCTTAACGTGCCATCCGAAAGACGGAGTGTCCGATAATGTACTTAAGACAAATTAATCATCTCATTGGTACATGGTCAGCACCGGGATTCGAACCTGCATCTCCAGCGTGAGAAGCAAGGTGAAACCCACTAGACCACGGAGCATCCGTGTGGGATCCACCATAATCAATGTGGGATAAAAATATTAAATTAGGGCTGATTTTGCCAGCCTTAGATAACGTTTATTATGTCTTATTATCTGAGGTATTTAGTAGCACGTACATGAAGTGTCAAATGAATATCCGACTGTTTTTCTGGGTGTTGAGAGACCCTAAATAAATATTACTATCGACTCTTTCTGATTTCTATGAGTACCTATATAATAAATATATTTGCTTTTTATTTTTAATGAAAATTTAAATACCAGGGGCCTTATTACAACGTAAACTACATGAAACAAGTAGCAAGTACATGAAGTAAGTAGTTTTTTTATTAATGAGACTCGGCCTAACCAACTACTACTACTACAATACTAAGAACCCCTCATCACTTCACGAGAGAGTTTCCTCGAATCAAATAAGGTCATACTTGCACTCATTATTCATCTCGTTATAACTCTGACTATGGACGTGACAGACAGCATGTCTTTGTGTATCCATCAATTTTGAGTTGTCGGCTCTGACAAGGATTTAATAATATGTAACACTAAAGTCAGGCTCTATACACTCTATAGATAAGCACTGCGCATAGAAATAAATATTATCCTTTCAGAGAAAGTGATAGTGGTCAATTTGAATAATAGCTCTTATTGATTCCTTAAGTAGCTTTTATTATAAATTATAACCTAGTACAGTG
This sequence comes from Argyresthia albistria, assembly GCA_963457715.1. Taxonomy (NCBI): domain Eukaryota; kingdom Metazoa; phylum Arthropoda; class Insecta; order Lepidoptera; family Argyresthiidae; genus Argyresthia; species Argyresthia albistria. Next base: position 7,328,035 of record OY735269.1, read on the forward strand.
AATGAATGCAATGGCGACAATCTCTTGAAAAACTGTGAATAATTTCTGTAGTTGAATTAAACAAGCTAGAAATAGCCAGTAAAATAAATTGCCTCGTTAACTACTACTCCTAAATAAAAATAATGTACAAAGGCGAGCTTATCTCTAAAAAGAGAAAGATACATGTTGCGCTTAACGTTAGTCCACAGCAGTAAACTTGTTAGGATACTGACCACTTGCATTATGAAGTTGGGACCTTATTCTATTGTGAATTGCGATCGTCAGGGACAGGAAGTGCAGGTCTATTCCTGGTTGTAGGTCTTTATAGGTACATAGGTACAGGCATGTTGCATAAAACCTAGGTAAGCCTTCACATCTAATTCAAACGATGGTGAATCATAAAAGGAATGGTGGTACTTAAGTTGTGTTAGAAAGTTAATACTAAAATAACCATGCTGTCCGATACTCAGGGTCTATTTTACATTATTAGTAAGTATACTCCTACCACTATTTTATTAGGGAATGTGATAAATATTCACGTTTCACAATTAACACTTTACATTAAAAGAATCCATTTCTACAAAGGCGAGCTCAAAGTTGAAAGTTTAAAAATTCTTTATTTCTGTGTTTGAAATATACAAAACACGTATTTTTTGCCTCTTATCTACTTTTGACCACTGTGGATGAAGAAGGACTAAGAAACTCCTTAACTCTAAAAAGAGGATTCTTCCAGAAAACGATTGCGTGTTATTTTGTGAAACCAACAGTGTGTGAAACAATAGAAGAGGTTCGAAAGATGCCTCAAACTGTATGTACAATATAGAGTCTGTTTCACAGACTTCAATAGTAGGGGACAAGGCACGGGGCGCTTGAAAGTGTCGCTACCAAAACGGTGTCAAAACGGGAAAAGTGAACCGATTTCAATCAGTCGTGCTTAGACGGTGCTAGCCGCGTGACGTATCGGCAGCACAACATAAATGGTGTCCTGCGTGGTAAAAACTTGTAAATCAAACCGAAATCGCAATACACATAAACAAGGAGTATCGTATCACAAGTAAGTTACATAATTTACAATTACTATTGGCTGTAAATTGATTATTCATAAAATATTGTTCTCGAAAAATTCCTCAAAGTAAAAATAGGATAATCAATCATTCGACTGACGACCGACATAGTACCGATAAATTCCAACAGAGGCGCTATTCTGCCTGGCCTCGAAACTGTAAGAAATTTAGTACGGGAGGGCCTATCCTTTGTATATATCGATGGTCTGTTTGGTTTATTTTGTAATTTTCTTTACTTTATTTCTTAACAGTCCATTTGACACCTGCACATGTTACACTGTATGTTTCATTATTAAGCCATACATATCAAATTATAGTATCTGTGGTGTCAAGCTCCATAGCTTAAAAGTTGTTGCCTAAAAACGCCACAAGCCAAGCGTAAAATGAGCTGGCCACGAAACAAGCGGTAGTTGTCGCTTTTAAGTTCTAGTCAAATATCAAAGTAGTCATATCGTGTTCAAGACCGTTAGGAACCGACCCAATTTAATAAAATGTCTGTCACCAGGCTGTATCTCATGAACCGTGGTAGCTAGACAGTTGAAATTTTCACAGATGATGTATTTCTGTTGCTGCTATAACAACAAATACAAAAAAAAGAAGAAATTTAATATTAAGGGGGCTCCAATACAAATAACGTGTTTTTTTTTGCGGTTGCGGTTTTTTAAAGTGCGCGAGTCCGACTCGCACTTGGCCGGTTATTGATCTTTACCTCGATGTGGCTAGGTTGAAAATCGCGGGCGATGGACTTTGGACGGAATCGATATTTATCGCGATAATGCTGAGTTCGTGGCCAAAGCCGGAGTTGGATAACAATAACAATAACACATTACGAAATTTTGAACAGTAGCAGCGTGAAGATGACGAGCCACGGATCACTGCTCCGAGCTGACATGGACTCCGATTACGGAGCTGTCCGATTATGGCAGTTTTTTTTTGCCATTTCATCAGGTCTTTTTCCATACGGGATGTCAGAGGCGCGTTGTGAACACTTTTGGCCAGTTATTCAATACGCCATTTTGCGTGACAGGGGGTTGGCCCATTGCCGCAGCTACATGATGAAGGTTTCCTTCTTCTTCCATATCGCCTTTGATGCCATTGTAAAACATTCATTACATACGCATACGTGTATGCATACATTTAATTCAACTGATGGCATGATTGTTGATAATCATCTGAACATTATTGTTCCATGTTATACTATCATGCATGTCATATCAATAAATGTTATTTGTTTATGATAAAATGAGCCATCATCATACACAACACAATGCGTGTATAGCAAAGAACAGATCAATCTAAACCGAAAGTTGTTTACAATAAACACTGCACAAAGAAATGCACAACATGAACACTGTTTAGGGGTTTGTAAGTATAGACCCTTTATAAAAGGTGTTTGTAGTTTTACGCACCTTTGCGGGTTTTTCTATCACTCGATATTATTTTATTATTATCACGAGCCTATGTGCTGGGCAAAGAAAATAAAGTATTTTGAAATAACCGGCCAAGTGCGAATCGGACTCGCGCACGAAGGGTTCCGTACCATTATCTATAAAAAACCGCAAAAAAAATATGTATGGGAGCGCCCCTAAATATTAATTTAATTTTAATTTAATTATATATTTTTTAAGTAAATAATATACTCAATATATAGTGAACATTTTAAGCGTCTACCTGCTACCATTATCAATATCGAGCAAAAATTAGCAAAAAAATCACGTTTGTTGTATGGGAGCCCCCCTTAATATTAAATTTCTTTTGATTTTTAGTATTTGTTGTTATAGCGGCAACAGAAATACATCATCTGTGAAAATTTCAACTGTCTAGCTACTACGGTTCATGAGATACAGCCTGGTGACAGACAGACGGACGGACGGACGGACGGACGGACGGACAGCGAAGTCTCAGTAATAGGGTCCCGTTTGGCACCCTTCGGGTACTGAACCCTAAATACTACACTATGGTGACTATGTTTACCAAAATAAAGGTTCTAGATAGGCTCATTTTATACAACTCAGATTATTAAAACCCGTTACATGGAATATTCTGCATCTTACTCTACACGATGACGATAGAGATCCTACAATTTGATTTGATACTCGATACACGTAATATTCAATCACCACGAGCATTGAACATATACAGAAGAACATATTATGCATAATGTAATTTCAAAACCACATAAGCTCAAACAATATCAAGCCAATGGACTATTGTCGAAAACCGCCGAAAAACTTGATAAATTATCTTATGTACTAATATGTTTTTCTGTTCGGTAAATTAATTTTGCAGATTACTTTGCTGCTCTACTTCCTGTCTAGTTACTTTGGTGTGTGCTTAGTCATTTCTCAAACTTTACAATTGTCTGTTAACATATTATCGTGGCATTATCGTGGGCACCTTTTTCTCTGATTCTCAATGCATAAATATTACAAATATTACATAATTACAGAATGAAGAATTTATAAAGTGAATGTTTAAAATAAAAAAAAATGACGAAAATTTACAGGCTGTATGTGTACATTTTCGTCAAATATCATCTTGTTATGAGATATGCAAACTAACACTTGACTCATGTTCATACGGTTTTATATATTTGACAGCGATTTCGTGAGTTCTTAATTAAGGAATTGTAATATTGCCTTAATCATATTAGTGAGACCAATGAATGTTATTATTAATGCATTTATATATAGGTAGTAAGTTGGTGATAGTTTAGTTCTAGCGTAGATAAGGCTGGCTACTAACGCAAATATAGATAGTTCTTGACCTATCTAGATAATTTTTTATTATTCTTTCTTTAGTTGCCACCTCCTATTAGAGGTCAGATTTCATTAATCTGTCTTCGATGTTAAGGCGCGGAAAGGTCAGAAGTAGAATTTGAATTTAAAAATTTATACTTTAATTTTACTAGCATAGTAAGTATCTCTGTACTCTATAATAATAATCTCGGTCCTTTTTCAAAAGGATTCCGTAACATAATAAGAGCTAAATGTATTCCTTCCAAGAGGAACGTACATTCAACGATAACTAGTAAAGCAACCATTCAAAAGCCTCTAAATGTTATATTTAAGGCCTTTATTAAGGTCTTGAAATATGGCTCTAAATTCTGAGGCTTGTGTCATAAATGTCTATTTTCCTTCAATCCTAATAGGCTTTTTGACGTGGGTTCAATTTAGAATTATCATAAAGTAAGAAGCGAACATAAAGATCGTCGTCGTGCGGTTTCGTTAGGACCGACTAGCTAGACGGCGAGTTAAGGATAATCTCGAGTTAACTTGCGTTTGGAATAGTCTCACTAAAGATTACCAGGCTAACATCGGACTTTGTAGGTCTTCATGATGCGTAAATTCAAATTACAACGCGTAACGGCTTGATATGATACAGGGAGCACTTATCCAGTGGAGAGCGCATAGATACATTTTCCTTTGAAACACAACTCACCAATTTACGGGCGGCGGGGGACGAGGTAAGAGAGCTGTGATTGGTCAGCCGCTGCGAAACTGTCTGGCGGCCCGTCATCGTACATAGGTTGCATTGCATATGCGAACGTTTGTTGAATACAACAAACGTTTGGCGAGCCGCATTCCCTCGCAGGCGCAGTCAATTAAATATATAGTCTCTGATGTGATATCACGTGCGATACGAGTAAATAAGAAGTGTTAATAAGAATGTTTAACAAGATTCTCGTGTTACTCAGCTTGGTAATAACTAATATCCAAACAAGTTAAAACGACGGTTATGAGAAAGTTAACTTCTCGTTTAATTAGAAATGCAGACAGTTTTTGAAAGGGCTTCCATCAATTATTTTCAAATATAGTTTAGTTCCATAATTCATTTTAGATGGAGATGCGGTAATCTTAGATCATCGGGTTATAAAATAAACTAAAACGGTGTGTGAGCAAAATATTTATATAAGTACAAGTCAGTTAATATTTTTGAAACGTTTTGTGTACTCCAGTTATTACCTACCGAGTTTCAAATTACGCATTGATTACTGTAAATCGTTTATTCGTTAGTGCCGTTCGTTCATTCCTCAGATAGCGTTTATCTCTCTGTTTATCTGGGGCTTTTGACATTTCACACGTACAAAAAGTGTAAAAAAAAGTTATCTGACTAAATCCGTTCTCCGTCTCTTGAGAGGCCCGGGCTTTTCATTTAAAATAACCGGCCAAGTGCGAGTCGGACTCATTCACGAAGGGTTCCGTACCATTATCTATAAAAAACCGCAAAAAAAATCACGTTAGTTGTATGGGAGTTCCCCAATATTAAATTTATTTTGTTTTTTTAGTATTTGTTGTTATAGCGGCAACAGAAATACATCATCTGTGAAAATTTCAACTGTCTAGCTACCACGGTTCATGAGATACAGCCTGGTGACAGACAGACGGACAGCGAAGTCTCATCAATAGGGTCCCGTTTCGCACCCTTCGTGTACGGAACCCTAAGAAGGAAGCAATTTCTTAGCCATAGTTATACGAATAGCAATTAAAAGTGAACTTTAACCTAGCGGCACAAGCGAGTCTTTTACTTCGGCGTCTTGGATTTTTTATGCCCATTTGAACGTAATTTATTTTGATGTGTTTTAGCAGCCTAAACATTTAACATGTTAGGAAACGACTAAAGGCGATTCTTATTTTTAGTGCAAACGGGTGTAAGTGTTCGTGACATCCTACTTGTGTCGGTCCAGAAACAAAGTATGTGCCTGCATGTAAAATGTTATGTACAGCATTTAATTAATGTATTGAACTAAGCCAGTTGGCTGCGTCAGGAGGAAGGTACAAACAGATCTCGGGGGGTCCATTGTAAGATGTCAAAGGGCTGAACGATGTGCTCCATGGTCTGTATTTCTACTCCACACTCACACATGGTACTATCTCTCCAACCCCACTTGTGTAAAATTAAATATTCCCCTGTAGCCTATTCATTCGAGCCATGCGATTAAATAATTAATTAATGTACTTAATGGATTGAAGCCGTGTTTGCCTAGCCTGAGGGCGTGTCGGGGCTTCCTACCTCAGTCGGTAGGTGTGGATCATCACGATATCACACAATCTAGCCTAGGTTGTACGTGATGGAAGGTAGCGCATCCTCCAGGCTAGATTGCATTGATCTGTATGTAGACTTTGCCGAGTAAGAGTTTGGATTGTTTCGGATTGTTTAATGCAGATGTGTTGCGATTCGTTCTAAGTTAATGATGATGTTATCTATGTGTCAAAATAGTGAAACCTGTCAAAAATAGTGACATCTGTCAAAAATAGTCACATCTTTCAAAATCATGACACCTGTCAAAAACAATGACACCTGTCAAAAATAGTAACACCTGTCAAATTAGTGACACCTGTCAAAATAGTGAAACCTATTTTATATTATGTGAAATTGTGCCTGAGCCACCCCATCTGGGAAAATACATGTTATTACGTCAATTGTCGAACCACGCGGAAAACGAAAACCTGGTGGTTCGATATGTCGAACCACCCGGAAAAAATATCCGGATGGTTCGACTGTCGAACCACGGGTGTCGAACCACCCGTTCACAAGGAAAGGGACATGGTTTTGTCCGCAAATTATTGAAATAGGTTTTAATATGGACGATATAGTGAAAGGCATCGAAAGTGAAGTGGGAAAGTAAAATGATCGATATCGGAACCGACACTAAGGTTACACACAATCTTGACCAGTGTCCTTTACCGAGACTATCTTAGCTTTTTTTAATTGTTTTTAATTCTATGGAATGAAGTTAGTTTCTGCAATGTTACACTCCACTAACTTAGAAAGCACTCGGCGAAACTGAACTGCCAGTGAAACCATCACAATAGAAGATACTCCATTACATTACTTAGGTCATTCATTAGTCAGTAGGTACTGTAGCACTAACTTAGTACGTACAACATGTTGACCTACAAAACAGACAAAAAATTATAAGTTATAGGTAAGTAGGCCACTTCCTAATATGTGTCGTCTCTACAACAACATATCTAATAAACACGACACCTTGGACATCTTTAAGAAACTGTCTACCTTCAAACATATAGTTCGATTTTTTTTGGCTAATTTACCTAATTGCATACCTTTAGTTATTTTCTTTTATTTTAATTTAATTTTTACCTTTAAATACAAATACATTGTCCACGAATAAAAAGATGCTGTCAATACACCCAGTAGGATATTCTACATGTTTAAATTAAGATGTTTATATTAAGAAACGCAATGGGTTGTGTTTTGCAATAAATAAATAAGTAGGTAGGAGAAGGAAGTAGTTACGCGTTGGTAGGAAATACTAGAAAATAAAATTATTCCAATAAAGCGACATAATTGAGCGGAATACTTCGTGTTCTAACTATCCGAATATATCATTTAATTTAAGTATAACAACGCGCACGTAGTCTGCAATGTTGCCATAATTTATTATCTAGCCAAGGTATACATACCAAATATAGAATTGGCAGTAAAAATGTAATGTTAAATACCCATGATGATGAATGTAGCAATAGTTATTCAACAAATTATTTTTTTACTCGTGTATGAGCATACGTATTTAGGGTAACTATGAAAGGATTCCATTCTCAATAAAAATATCGAACTGGTCGATTAGTAGATCTAAATGACACGTAGTAAAAATACTGATAAATGATATAGAAGTATAAGGCATTCGGTAAATATCATTGAATGCTCAGATTGGTGGAGCTAGAGCAGATGGCCAATGATCGGAACAAACGGCAATCTGTACTGAGAGCACTGGTGAAAGGTGACCAGACGGGATGATGATTACGGCCCAACAGATAGAACGCGAGTCAGCGCTATTCTCTGAACAACTTTGACAACTCCATAAAAAATATGTAAAAGATATTCAGAGAATAGTCGGGCCTGTGTTTAAGAAAATGCAACAACCGCAAAACAAATAGCATAAAATTGAACCGTATGGAATGCCGCATACGCAATACAGCGTGAAAGCCTCCAAAAAAAGAAACAAAATCACGTGGAACGGATAAACGGCTGGAAAACAAACAGCCCATAGAAAAAAAACAAAAGTCAAACTTTTACCGCCTGTCAGAGTAACAAAACGGATTAGCGTCTAATCTTGAATGGTCGCTCCCGTGGTCATGCGCTGCGTGTCATGTCAACACTTTACTGACACTATTAGGGTTCCGTGGGCAAGAACTCTGTCAATCGAACCTTTTTGATACTATTTAAAATATAAATATCAAAAAGGTTCTATTCTAACTCAATCTGCTGATACGGCAATAAATTCTATTAAGGTTCCGTGGGCAAAAATTTTTTTTTTCTGTCAATACTCAATCTAAGTCTACTTTGTGTCATAGGGACTTCTTAAAGCATTTTACAAAATAAAAAAGTGTTGTTGGAAAGTTAAAGTTGACATCTTAGGAAAAAAATTGTTTCAAAAGACAGTCCTTAAATAATGCAACATTAGTTAACTACAGAACCCATTTATGTTGTTACGCCTATTTAGAGTGGTCACAAAAGTTACATAACAAACCTTGTTAACACATCCCGTTTTTTTAACAGAATCCTATACAATGGATGGCTTTGGTTTTATTTGCGATACAATAGAATAAAATTAGCGACATTACAATTTTGGTTTCGGAAAAGGAAAGTCGCCAAAACCTGTAAGTTGTCAAGATTCTGGGTTAGATATTATTGGAAAAAATATTTAAGTTTACCATCCAAGAATATTTTCTACTCGCTCTGACGTCTGTTTTTCTCCATTGTAAGTTAGTTCGGCCTTACGAATTAAACTACTACTACCACAGAAGTGTTAGCCGGTAAGTAAGGACGGGCGAAAGGCCAGTGCAAATTAAAAACAAAACAATAGGCTTATGCAATCTCGATTTTGTATCGAATAACGCCGCATCATCCACGCAAGGCAATCCCTAAGCGGATGCAATTTAAAAAATAAAATGGAAGGTATGAAAAAAGGTGAAAAGCCATTTGAGTAGATATTAGAGATGAGACGGAAATCCTGAACTAGATTCTTTAAGAATAACAATGATTACTTATCATACTCAAAGATAGATACTCAAAGTCATATCACTTTTAAACGCATTTGTTTTTGTGTTGGTAAGTACACCAGATTGTAACTGGTGCCCAGCTAGAATTTATTTACGAACATTCAAAAGAAAACGACAAGTTTTACGAGAGAGAGTAAGTCTCTAACTGAAATCAAATGTTAAGTAATTTAATAAAATTACTCTTTCTTGGTTAAATTTCATCATTATTATATTTAGAACACAATTAATTCTAAACATCTATTTATTGAACTCGCACAAGTTGCTCGTGTTATTTAGGCTGTAACGACGGTAACCGTTGCAGATAATCTTCATAATAACTTATGCAAATATGAAAGAGTAATTTTCTGTACCTTTACAAACAAATCCGCATTTTCCATAACTCATATCACAACCTGCTCTAGTTCTTCTTTCCGATTACAATTATGATGTAAGACAAAATAAGATTTTAAAAATGTCTCGAACTAATAGTAGTCATTAGAATGAAATCGATCGATTTGCATGCCAACTCTGTAATGATAGAGTAAATATATATTACACGGGTAACATAATAATACGTAATTCTGTAACAGATATAATAACTGCTATTAGATGTAATGGCAATTTCTGTCTGCTCTTATTAAGACAACTTAGTGCATTATTGAGATTGATGCTGAGTTATACTTCTTTTGTCTTTTTGAGACACATTACCGGTGGAATTATACTCCTATATTCACGTAAGTACTAGTAAATGGTTCAATAATACTGCCGTGATAAGGAAAAAGGACGTTTCTACCGAAAGATCAAAACGGAGAAAAAAAATATTTTGTGTTTTTTTTATTAAATCATGTGCTGTGCCTAAGATAAAAGACTAAAATAATATATTTTTTGCACACCTGTAGGTTATAGTATGCTTTATCAGACTGCATATATAAAATTTAATAAAAATAGTATTTTGTATTAAAAACAAATAAATTTCCTTTTTTTCTTAGTAAAAAAAATATGAATAATGATGAAATACTGCATTAAAAGGACGTTTCTGGCTAGATGCGCCCTTTTTACTTAGTTATTTATGAAACGTCTTTTTAACTTATTGATATTGTTTTATTAGCTTCCATATAACGGAATCAAAAAGTCGTTTCTAGCCAGTTACTGCTTTCTATCTTAGTGATAATACCTATCTGGCGCCCATTACGCCCAAAATGGCAACCATATTTTAATAAGCCCTTCTCTATTTTAACTAAAAAAAAGTTTTTGCCTGTAAACACAGAATGTTAGGGTTATGTAAAACGAGCGATCAATGGAAATCGGTTCAAGTAAAAACAATTTTTAAAAATCAGATAGTTATTCAGACATATATTTTAGGCAGATAATAGTTACAAAATTCTCATAAATACCTATAACCTATACCAGTTATAAACAGAAACTTAATACTTTACCAAAAAATATTTTTAACATTATTGTAAGCCTATGAGATCAATCATATAGGTAATCTTTAGGGCAGTTCTTCTCATGAATCAAAGACTTCTCGCTTTCGTGTCACCTTCCCTTCCCCACCCCTCCAGCCAATTCAGCTCATACTAAGGTAGAATCCAGGAATACGACAGCGAGAAGTCTTTGACTCATGAGGAGAACTGCCCAGTACAGACTTTTAGGCTTATTTTAATCAGACTTCATGAGTTTGAGTAAGATCAACACAATCTTTGCCAGTGGGTATATTATACCAAAATTGCCGTCTATTGTCTGGCATTAAGGGCGTCAGTTTTTGAATAGTTGTTGACTTTCGCTCCTGAGTAATGCCTCTACTGTCATTTTTCGGCTTTGGAGGTGGAATTCCGCACTTGATGTTCTTAATTCTCAGAAAATCCAGTGAATATTCTTCGTCACCATAGAAATCCGTCTTGGAAGTGAGTGCCTCTTTTGAACGTTACTTCACACATATCATGTAGATATGCGCGAGGAGATGAATGTTGAAGTTTGTAAGTTGAAGAAGAACAGTCTTCAAACTGACAAAAATCTTCCACATTCATCACTTTCACTGCGATATCCGTTCTGGTGCTTAGAACTGCTTGGTTGAAATCTTCGAAGTCGTACAAGCGTTTTTCTTCTTCATTGCAAGTTCTACTTGCTTGTGAAATTCGTCTGCTGACATAAACGTATGTCCCACCTCCAAATATTTTAGAGTTATGGATTCAAAACACACATCTACTGAATTCACGGCATAAAGCAAATATGAGTACAACGTCCAGTTTTTGTTCTGCCCTGCACAGTTATCTAACCAGATGACTATATTTTTCAAGTCTCTGTAAGCCAGCAAAAAATCTCTGAAACAGCTTGTAATATCACCCATTTTGCGGCCTGTTGTCGCTTCATGGCGTCATCCTGTCGAATGAGGGCGCGTCTGACTGAACAACACCAGTCCACGTACCCCACTCCCTCCCGCAAAACCAAGAACACTTAGTAAAAAAGACGCTTGTGCCACTTGCGCCTGGTGATTTTTCGTAATACTAAAACAAAAAGGCACATCTACCCCAATGCGTCCTTTTAACTTAGTATAATGCGCTTGGTGATTTTTCGTAATACTACAACAACAAGGCACATGTAGATTGGGGTAGCCAAATGCGTCCTTTTAACTTAGTATATACAAATATACTAAGTTTAAAGGACGCATTGGGGTAGATGTGCCTTTTTCTTGTAGTATTACGAAAAATCACCAGGCACAAGTGCACAAACGTCTTTCTTATTTAGTAATATTAAATTCGCAGCGCAGATGCGGCCTATTTATAAGTACGTTTCATGGGGTTGCGTTAGTTTTAGCCAAATTATAAAAATACTGGTAGATGCGTCTTTTTTCGCTCATTCCGAATATCTATATAACTCAATTTTGGAAAAAATGTTAGATGCGCCCTTTTTTCTTATGACGGCAGAATACACTAGATAGGTACAATGTTACAGTTTTTTTTTTTAAATCGACCTCTAGGTATGTATGATTGCATATATTGATCTGTACTGAGTTACTGACCTATAAATTATTGTGTACTTACGTCTCTAGTATCTGTATGCCTGTGGTAATGAAGAAATTAAGAATAAATATAACTATAGGCTATAATAAAATAAACAGTGCTTTCAAATTAGTGACAATTTCTATTAGGTAGATCTGAAATGATAGTCATCACATGAGCCCGTGGAGGTTAACCTCAGTAAATTACTCTCGCTTGTAGCACAAATTTGATTGAGGTGTTAGACAGATTTACTTTGAGACGGATTATAATAAAACGAAAGTGGCTTACAGAACGTGCCTAAATCTAGATTTAGCGTTTAAAACTATTTGACTTTGTCATATTTCATATATTTTGACAGTTGATAGATCGAGTTTAATGCTAAATCTAGATTAAGGCACGTTCCGCAAGCCGTCCTTAGAATTATAGCGTTATATCAAAAAGACACAAAGATATATTACGTATAGTTTCACTAATATTATTAAAAATGTTATGTTTATCGATTAGTGAACTGCCCAGACTAAATAGGTTTTTGATAGAAGTTCAAATCTGTCGCGAGACTATACACTAGAAGAGATATAGGCACTAGAAGTTCAAAATTGTCACGTGACGATACACCAGAAGAGATATAGGCACTAGAAGTTCAAATCTGTCGCGTGACGATACACCAGAAGAGATATATTCACTAGAAGTTCAAATCTGTCGCGTGACGATACACCAGAAGAGATATAGGCACTAGAAGTTCAAATCTGTCGCGTGACGATACACCAGAAGAGATATAGGCACTAGAAGAGTGTGATGTACTTACACGAACAATAATAATTGCGAGTTCATTTGTATACTTTACGTAATTACAATTTTATTAAAACTATTTCGATTTTAATTGAATTTTAAAATTTTAATGTTATTTGGTACCTATCTTCTAACATAATAGGGAACCTTGTGATCCGAAATAAAAATGAATCATTATTATTTCACGCAGTGCTTATTCTAATACGTTTTTCTTGAACGCGGTGGTAATTTTAAGAATTTTACAATAATATATGTACTTACAACCAACATAACCATTTTTTACACTATACGTTATAAAAAAAACAAATGAAAATGTAGGGCCAAAAGCAATTGCGATCGCCTTTCGCATGCCGATATGTAGAGTCTGTATAGTAGAGTAGAGTAGTGCGGTATTTAACTAGAGTACATTCGATACGCGCGACCACTCACCGCCGGGCGGCCGGACGAACGCAGTTTGTGCTGCTATACCAAAAAACAACCTTAAGTTTTAAAAAGTACGTAAACCCAACTGATTAGTTAATAATAATCGCAGTAAAACGATAAAAAAATTCTTACAGTTGCATAGAAAAACAGAATCCTGTCAGCCATCTTGGATTTTCATGCAACCAATTTCCCGCGCAAGCAAACCATAGACAATAATGAAAAGGGGACATGTAGCCAATTTTCCAATTATCGCGGTCAATGGAGGAAAAACGTTTTCTTTTTAACCAGCAGCTTGCTTGTTTGTTCAAATTATAGGATTTCCTTTGGCGTTGCGGCTGTGGGCTGTCTGTGCCTGTCGTCTGTCACTGTCTGCGCAAGGTCGGACATGAGGACACCCACTGGGGTGGACGGTGAGGGAGCCTAGCAGTGCATCAGTGACCATCTAGACGTTTTGTGATTGACTGTGAACTGTGAACTTGAAGTTATCTCTTGGTAGTTTAACTGTGGCTGCAACATGTTGGTTCATAAGGTGAGTCTTGTTTTCAATATTATCACAAATATAATATACCGTCACTCTTTTCCCCATATGGGATGGCAGAGGCAATAGTTCCATTGTTAACTAGTTATCAATAGCTACTCGTTTTTGCGTAACAGGGGGCTAGCCCATCACCACAGCCTTTACATCCTGATTTAAATATTTAATCCGTTTGAAGCTTGTTCCATCACGCACCAAGCGTGTTGCACCTATTTCATGCTCAAGACTGTGTAAAATTCGTAAAGTAACCTCCTTCTGTTTGATCACCTTTATTTATCATTGCTCCATACGTTTTGGTCCGGGCGGTCAGCTGAATTTGTATAGAGAAGTGAAAAATAAAGTTGCTCTGATCAAATCGGTTTTATAGTGAAAGTTGCTTAGAATTATGTCCCTAACAACCCCCTAAAATATAACTACACCTTTCGGTTACACCCTGTATACTTCTACAATTTAAAAAGAGATAGTACCTACCTGAAATCTTTTAGAAAGGTCCACAAATTAGATCTAAGGTATAAGTATTAGTAATCGAATCCATGACTATACAAATAATACCTAGTTTACTAAGGCCTGTATGTTAGTATCACGTCTTTTTCCATACGGGGTGGCAGAGGTAAAAAAGTAGTGCCCATTTTAAGGCATTTATACAATGCTCAATATTTAATGATAGTCCACCAAGGAAGCTATAGAGTAATTAACTGGTTCGCCGACACATCTCATATAACAATATTTCGCCATTGTTCGGTCGTTAGAGCAGTGTGCATCTGAGAGTGAAGGGGTTAAAAGGTTTAAAACTATTATCTATGCCAGATGATACAATAATTAAACTACTATCACATTTTATACGTTGACCTAGAGCACTCATCAAGTCCGCAGGAGTCATAAGTTCACAATAATGATATCAGACATAATGCTAATTATTATGCTGCATACCAACACGCATCTTAAGCCACGCCCACACACGCGCGATCCAGTTACACTTCACCATGCAGTAATTACACTGATGTAACAATAACTTTTTGACACGAAACTTTTTGATGACATCTTGTGCAACCTTTTTGGAGATTGCCGCCAAAAACGAGTTGTTTTGTTTGGAAATGTCCCTTCTTGAAATGGATTCTGATAACAGATCATGGTCGGCTGCTTTAAGACTGCTTTTACGAGTCTTGCTTGAGTGTTGTTAAGATACAATTAGTTTTACAATTTTCTCATCATTGGCCCGTATGAATAAAGAAAAGTATCACCTGTCATTACAAGGTAATCATGGCATTTTGGGAGGTGTCAAAACTACTAAACTAAAGCGCGCGCGGACACTAAAGATTCCATTTTCAAACACACAATATTAATTAGATATTTAGTTGAGTTTGTGCCCCTCCAGAATTTCAGGCGCTGCTTCAGTTTCACGGCACTTTTAGCCAGTTATTCCAAATTTCATTCATCATGACAGAGAGCTAGCCCATCTCCGCAGCTATGGAGTAATGAAGGTTTCCTCACGATATTTTCCATCACTCTCAGAACTTCCGTATAATGCACTTTAGATACATTAATTATCTCATTGGTAAGGATTTGAACCTGCATCTCCTACGTACAAGCAAGCGAGAAACCCAATAGACCACAGAGCTCTTAATTTGAAATAAGAAACTACATATATTTGCGTATCATGGAGACACTCGTACATACAAAATAATGAACACTAGATTACTTAATATTTTTTTACACCTGCCTCTGCTCTCAATTGGACGTGATTGTATGTCTTTATAATAAATCTTTCAATTCATTTCATTATGTAATTCTGCAACTCTGACTGGATCTGCTTGCAAATTCGCAATACGTTGACATCAACAACTACCTTAATCTCAAATCATAGTTTTGGACGTGTTCATCATACGACCCTTTTCATGTTTAAAGCAATTCAAATTAGCATTTTTAACATTGTTTATATTACCAATGTTAAAACAGCAAAGGGCAGATGGAATCGACACATACGTAAAAGAACTATCTTAGCATTTAATTAACTTATCGTTGAATGTGGCTGTAAAAGTTCAGGGTGCACGTTGATGTCTTTTATATGGCACCGGACGACAGACATTTAAGGTTGCAATGCAAGTGCAACATATCGAGCTTTTGTTTTCGTAATACTTGGTACATCATACTGAAGCTTGTTGTTTTAGGATATTTCCATTACTTTTATTTTATTTGCATTTGATAAATTAATGTAAAGAATACAGGATATTGGTATAAATAAAATCAAACGTCACGAACTATTTGTTCCTGATTCAGATTTATTGTGACTAGATAATCTATAGTAATATATCAATGTTACGAAACCGTGTTACGTATTTATGACTGGAAGAAATTACCGCCATGCATATTACGATCGTATACCTATCTTATTGGGTCAGAAGTAAGTTTGCTATATATAATTGGCACGTCTGCTTCTGCATTCTGCGTTCTGTGGTCTATTTATTAAAATGATTAAGGTACTAACTATCTAGTGTTGAATCCTGTTATGATATTCAGATTATGTTATGATTGTGATACATTAGCTGAACTTTGTGTGATATTTATCCTTGGATTCTCCCTATTGACTAGACAATCGTAAATAATTGTTTTATGAAAATATATACATTTTCTAAACTACATGATACCTACGTTTATCATTAATTAACTCTAAAGAAATAAATGTGTTTTTTTTACATAAGTTGTACTTTACCTTTAGACACAAATAATTACGAAAACAATATATTATGTACATAAAAAAGGATAAAAAGTTAGCTTGTCTGCAATAAAAGACCTTTTCCAACAAACCAAGTTCCGATGAGAGAGGTAGCTACATAGATAAAATTACCGTTCAAACATCATAGTGAAATTATATCTGTGGGTATAATAGTTCGGTGACTACAACACACACCACCGCATATACATATAAAACATCTACCATCGTTCAAAGTTATGTACATTACATCCAACACTAATGCGGATGAGGTAACATCCAAATTGACGGGTAATCGCTAATGAAACAAAACCGCGTAAAGTATGAAAGTGCGAGAATCTTCCACCACATACTCACTACGACGAGTAAAAGCGGACACTCCTATTTTCTAAGTGCACCGCAAACTCGACTAGTTACTTAATAGGGTCTACTTCACTTTTTTGCTATTCACCTGTTTGCTCTAGTACTTGAACATTTCCAATAAAATCGCCCTTATCCCTTCTAACATAGACTAGGTTTGTGTTCTAAGATGTAGTGATTGAATGTAGGTGTGCCATTGGAGTTATATCTGGACTATCCGGAACGCGCTGCGGCCGTCCACCCGGCAACAATCTCACCCGTCCGCTTTTACTTTCAGATAACACTCGTGCTACTACTGGCCTTTGCTGCCGGAGCCGAAAAGAAAATAGAACTACAGGACATAGAGGAAGACAACTTGAAGAGCGAAAACACTAAGGATATTGATAAAACAGACAGCGGCCCCGAAGCACCATCAAGTCCACTAGATTTCTTTAAAAGTGGCTTGCTAAGATACTTTGAGGCACCGCAACAACAGCGCTATGTCCAACAGTATGACGTTACGGAGCCTCCAGAAAAACCAATTGCAGCTCCAAAGCAACACTACCCGTCAGGACCGGCGACCCAACAGGCCATGGTCGGGTACCTTTCTAACGTACCGATGCAAATATATCTAGTCCCGCAGTATTACAACGAACAATCAGAACCGGCGAACAGCAACCCAGGAGTGCAGTACACAGCACCCTCAGCCCCCGCGCCCCGCCCACAAGTCTACACGACACCTGAAGCCACACAGACGCAGAACAACTACGTAGAAGTACCCACCTATGTCACACCTACAGGCAGAGGCTACGTACCGCAGTACACCCCGCAATACACACAACCACAAGTGACATACGTGACGTATAACCCTCAAGCAACAGTCACTTCAGCCAGTCCACACATGGCCATGCTCACAGGTCCCTCCGCCTCCCAATCTCACGCCCAACTTGTCACCTATCAAATGCCAGTCGTCCCTTATACTACAGCGTTCGTCTCACAGCCTAGTTACCCTAAAAGCTACTATGCAACTTCACAAGTAGCAGAACCGAATAACATAGAAGAAGTTCAAGAGAATGAAATTGAGAGTCCGAAACAGTATGTCACTGAAACCGAGACGCCTTATACTAAAACTCAGGAGTACCCTAGGTATTATTCTTCTAGAGCACCTTTGAGAGAAGACCACAGACATGGTACTGTCCAAGATTTACCACCACCCAGTCCTTTAATACTGAGAGGTCAACCATCTCACCTATCCCATATCCCTAAAGCATTACCATACTACAGGCCGTATTCAAAAGCGGTATACACATCAGGTGCAGGAGTAGTTTCCAACGCACTCACTCCAAGGCCCAGCGATGCTTATGGTGTGCCTTATCGAAAACGTCCACAATCTTTATTAGACTCCTACATACCTTCGGGAGTTCAACTCGAGTACCTTAAACGAGGGTACAGTAAGGATCCTGTAGCTGTATACGAAGCGTTATCTGGAAGACAGTATTCGCATCCAAGGCACCTCGAAAGAGGATTCCTACCGAATCAGATGTATCATACGGCAGCTGGTGGCGTCACTTTTGGACACTTCAAAAGAACACCGAAATCAGAAAAGGTTACACAGAAATAAGTTAATTGAAATACATACTATTTAAAGTAGTGCCTAAACGCTTCTCTGAGACTTGTACAAAAGATAATTTTTAAGACGTAAGTAAGCAATGCATGGAGTATATTAAATGTCTGATCTAATTATTACTGCCCCAGTGAGTTGATAGTTACGTTTAATCGTCTGTCGGTTTTTATCAATTGAAATGCAGTGGCATTTAACGTCACTTTGTATACAATCTGTTAATAAGTAGACGCAGTGGTTGTGTCTTTAAATTATGAATGACATCTTGTTATCACAACTTAGTTGATATTTGAAAATAAATAATTGGTTGTTAAAAAGGATTTCCTGTGAGGTCAGTATTTTTTAGAGTTGTTATTCTACTTTCTTGTTGATGTAGTATTTATGAAATAAAAGTTATTGTTGGAAAAAGTTATTTTTGGCCTACAAAAGATGAGCTCCACATTCAAGATAAGTTACTCTATGGTATAAAGGCAATTACTAGTACAATGTGTCAACGACTGATCAACTTAAATATTGCTAATCATGCAGGCATAAACAAGATCTGTGTGTAAACGCAAGTTCGTAACAAGCTTTGAATGTTAAATTAATAAGTACTAGGTAAAAACTTTTTACATTCGAAAAAATATATATAGATCAGACCATTTAAATTGCCTATTCGTTTGGTACATCACTATACAACTAAAAACCACTGCGTTTTGCATTGAGTAAGATAATGTAAAAATGTCTAGATGGTTTTGATAGCAGTTGATTACCAATAATACGTTATATAGAAAAGTAAACCTATCTAATGAACGTTGTTACGTGAATCTGTGATCACTAAATCACATGTAGAACCAGAACTATTACACGCAACACGCACACATCACCGTGCGTGGAATGACGGAATGAGATAGCTTCCTCATTGATAATCTTGAAACTATAATTGGCAGTTACATCTATATGAAATTTTGAAATTACCACGCCATTTATCATATGGGGTAGCTGAGACACAATGGACAACGTTTAAAATTTTTGGTTTTATCATCTAATATGAAAGTAGATGAAAAACGACGGGACCCGTATGTTTTATTTTAGTTTTATCTTATTTTTGAGTGATAATTCACGATTTTAAGAGTTACTCATTCTAAAAGGGTGTAAGTAAAATGCCAGGATTAAACCTTTGCATGTCATTACAAAAAAGCAAGAAACAACCAGCGACAATACATAGATGACAGATGACTGACAGTTGTTTTTATTTCTTTCTAGCCTGTGGAATACATGCCATAAATCCTGACGTTGTAAATTTGGACTAAATTTCAGTTTTTTTTATTTAACTCTAAAAATACTGATCTGAAAATTCTGAAAAAAAAAACTAAGAGAACACTCGAAATGGTTTCTAATTTTAGTACCTTATCAAAATTAAAGGTTGTCCATTGCGCCGATATTTAAGTTTTATTAAGGTACCAAATACACCATTATGACGTTGATCAGTGAATTAGTTGGTCATGTATGATTGGTTTTATTAGAGCAGCTCCTCCAAGGACTATAACATAAGTAAAAAGAAAATAAATGAATAAGGTCACAAAAGAAATATTATCGGATCTTTTTAACCTCATAAGACGTAAAAGATAGAAACTGGATTACTTACTGAAACGAAGACCTAAAATACATATGAGTACTTTATATATTATATCTTTCCCCAGTTCTGTACATTCATTTGTTATCACTTATCAGTTGCAAACGTAAAATAACATTTGCAAGAAAATGATATTTTGTTGAACATAACATAACATGTTCGTAGAAACAATGATGGGTACAATATTTCCACATCTTTGGCATCGAAGAACTTTACTATCACAATCCTTGTCAAAATGTTGCTTACTTAATTTGACCAAACAAGCTAGATAAGGCTTAATATAAATGTTGCTTACTTAATTTGACCAAACAAGCTAGATAAGGCTTAATATAAATGTTGCTTACTTAATTTGACCAAACAAGCTAGATAAGGCTTAATATAAATGTTGCTTACTTAATTTGACCAAACAAGCTAGATAAGGCTTAATATAAATGTTGCTTACTTAATTTGACCAAACAAGCTAGATAAGGCTTAATATAAATGTTGCTTACTTAATTTGACCAAACAAGCTAGATAAGGCTTAATATAAATGTTGCTTACTTAATTTGACCAAACAAGCTAGATAAGGCTTAATATAAATGTTGCTTACTTAATTTGACCAAACAAGCTAGATAAGGCTTAATATAAATGTTGCTTACTTAATTTGACCAAACAAGCTAGATAAGGCTTAATATAAATGTTGCTTACTTAATTTGACCAAACAAGCTAGATAAGGCTTAATATAAATGTTGCTTACTTAATTTGACCAAACAAGCTAGATAAGGCTTAATATAAATGTTGCTTACTTAATTTGACCAAACAAGCTAGATAAGGCTTAATATAAATGTTGCTTACTTAATTTGACCAAACAAGCTAGATAAGGCTTAATATAAATGTTGCTTACTTAATTTGACCAAACAAGCTAGATAAGGCTCAATATAAATGGACGCCACACCTCTACATTAAAGGAAGTTATACTATCACAATTACAGAAATGGTCTGCAAGAAAAAGAAAAAAGTTGCTGGTAAGTCTGCCCCTAATACTCGAATCTACAAATTGAAACATTAATGACCCACAACGGGACAACTTATTATTATTACTTTGCAAACTTGCAAATTGAAATACAGTCATCTTTCTAAGAGTTGAAGGAGCAAGGCCACTGTATCCCGATGGTCCGATGGATATAAACTATCACCATGAACTCGGTTTGATCACAGATATACATTACACAGTCGCATAAGCAAAACTATTAATACGCAATGCAAAAATACGGTAGAGTAGTATTTAAAATAAAAGCCTGTGCTCCCCGGTGAGCTTTTTCTATATTTATAACGACATCTATCTGACAATATCGCAAATATAGCTGCTCTACCGACCATCGAACTTACATCCTACGTGAAGAAGTTATCACTAGCTTTCACTCACTCTTATGATTGTCCGTAGTCTGCTCACCACTCATAGATGGCTCTACATTCGTGTTCATCCTTTCACTTTGGTGCAACGTTTTTAATTTGTTTCTCAAGAATCTATACTAGTAGAGGAGAAATAGTTCAGATGTCGCTAGTTTGCCATCTATTTACCAGTATGGATCCAAACTTCTAAGATCGTCGTGTCGATTTTCTAACGTTTGGAAAGCAGTAGTGATAAATAACAACACTCAGGAGTTGCCTAGTTGTTGCCATTAAACATTTTGGGTAGTAGTCAAGTTTTTAGTAGGTACCTACAACTCTTAGCACCGGCTGCGACTAACTAAATCAAGGGACGAATATCTACAATTAAAACCTTTATACCTAGCTATCCAGCCTCCAGCACTCACTCTGGGCTAAAGGCCTCTTTTCATTACGTCATTTATTGGGGTCCTAAGCCAACTTGAACCAATTTAACGTGTATTGTATATTACATATTTTAACACATTATATTGCACAATTCGTAACTTTCCTTTTTAGGGTACCGTACCCGAAGGGTGCGAAACGGGACCCTATTACTGAGACTTCGCTGTCCGTCTGTCCGTCCGTCGGTCCGTCCGTCCTGTCTGTCACCGGGTCCGTCTGCACGAACCGTAATAGCTAGAAAGCTGAAATTTTCACAGAATGTGTATATCTGTTGCCGCACCAACCACAAATACTGAAATACGAGAGATATTGCAAATTAAAGGGGCCCCGATACAAGAGACGTGTTTAGATACACTTAAACGCATTTCAAAATGGAGATCTTGACTGAAACTGTTTATTTATTGTCATAGCAACCATGTTATAGACACATATACTACACATTTAAATATGATAGCATATTTCGCGTCAACCCACATGGTTGTGGTAGCTCAGCCGGTATGATGTAGACTCTCAATCCGGAGGTCGTCGGTTCAAATCTCGTGAAGGCATAAACTTTTTAAATCTTTTTGTTTATTTTTTTATTGTTTTGAGTGCTTTTGATTTGTTGTACGATGGTACGGTACCCTTCGTGTGCGATACCGACCCGCACTTAACCGATTTTTTGTTTTTTGACATGCAATTTAGCCAGTGATTCGTTACTCCACTTTGCGTGACAGTGGGCAAGCCCATCGCCGAAGCTATGGAGTAATTAAGGTTTTCTCACGATGTTTTCCATCACCGTTACAATTTTTACCTTTCTCTTTCCATATGGTTTGTTGGAAGAAATTTCTTCTTCGAGACAAGCTTGACTCTGTACAAGATCTATGTATTTCAAGTTTCCTGAATGTTTGTTTTGTGTTAGTACAATAAAGAAATCATGAAAATTACGAAATAATTTATCGGGAGTTTATAACTTTTTAAATGAATGTAAAAAAAAACTTTGTGAATTCTGCCTCCTCCATCAACTTCATTATTTTTGCGTCACAAAATACCTCCGACACAAACAAACAATAACAAATTGAAATTTGAGGTTATAATTTCTTCCAATAAACGGCACGCGCATCGGATGTCATAGTTTAATACAAACTCAGGTCGTGACCTGGTATAGATCCTTATCCACCACAGTTATGGATGCTCGTAAATTGAAAACACCAAAACTATAATAATTTCTGTCGCTTTACTACGTGCCTTACGCTTAAATACTGCAATCATAATTATGTCTTGCTCTATGCGCAGTGTAAATTGCCCAAAAATTTATCTCAGTCTCTCTACCGTTGCATTATCAACTTACGCACATCTGCAATTATACTTTTGAGTCGCTCTACGCACACTCTAAGCATTGCATTGTTCTAGTCTTGCTCACGCGTGTCAATACGCAACATTTTTGGCCCGTTGATTCGGCGTTTTGTTTTTTTATGCTGATTCCAACGCATTCTCTTGGGATCGCGTTACTAGCGATCATGTTTGTCCCACTGCTTCTCGATATTGACCAAGCCAAACTATGTTGTGTAAAAAAGCATAAGCAGATTTTGTTCCATCGGTACGTGCATGAGTGAAGACCAAAGTCTGTGTACTGATGAAGACGGTCTCTCCACCGAGCCGACAGCACAGCATCGGACGGAAACGGATTTTACAATCTTGAAACGAAAATAAATCTTGTATGCAGTGTTTAAAGTCTTTATTGCCAAATCAATAACAGCAGCGTATCGGCGGGCGCGTGCGGCGGCAGCCGAAAGCGTCCTGTCGGAGCCGAACGGATGTGGCCGCATGCGCTCGGATGTATTCGGCTACCACCGGATGCGTTCGGCAGCCGCCGCATACGCTAGAAGGTTATTCTCGATTTTCCAAATTTTTCTTTTACTTTTTTTGTACAATTTTACGATCATTTTCTCCCTCTTCTTCTAATGCCATAGCCAGTAATACTAGTTCAACCTCAATCATTTAAAAAAATACTTGTTGTACACGTCAACACTCTAGACTACTAGCCGCGAAACGAAGCGCCCCGCCGCGACGCGACGGCATCCTGCCGCATTTGGCCGCATGCGTTCGTATGCGTACGGATGCGGCGGTATGTGGTCGGATCCGTTTCCATCCGATGCCGTGCTGTCCGGTTGGTGGAGATATACCATAACAGCGTTGGCCCATACACAGGTTCTGGCTTTATGGCTCCTGGGCCGATTCCCACCAGTCCTTGTTGTGGTCCCTCAGCTCGTCACTCCGACGTATTCTTTATAGGGCGGCCTTGATCTCGCTTTGCCTTTTTGGTACTCAGAGTGTCATTTGTTGGGCCCATCAGTCTAGTTGCATACGAGCAACGTGGCCGGCCCCGTCCCACTTCAATTCGGCCGCTTTTTCTGCTACGTCTTTGATTTTTGTTTTGGAGCGCAATTCGGTGTTCCGGACCCGTCCAGCAACCGCAGACCCCCCAAGATTCTGCGCTCCTTATTTCAATGGCAAATCTCGAGTCTTAACTCTTGGATATCAGTCAAAGACCAATTTAAACTCCATAGGTAAGGATGGGAAGAATTCACATGTCTATCAGTTGTCGCTTGAGCTTAATAAAGTAGATAAGTAATAATTGATAAAACAAAATTCCGTACATTTTAGAACTCATATCAACATCATATCGTAAACAATGTAGATAAGCATCTTAAGAAGTTGAGAGCTGAAAAGCGAGAGCGTTTATGAGCTAATTACATTCTTGATATCTGTCAGAAGTGCTGATATCTAATTATAGTGCTGCGACGATATTTTTGCAGTGGACGTAGAAACATGGATGCGCCTGTTGCACTAGGATGTTATGTTCCATGCAAGACAGATTAAAATAAAGTATTCGCGAACATTGAAAAACGCTACGTAAAAATTCGCGATGTGAAAAAATGCGAACGTGAAATTTTAGGATTGTTAAAAAAATGCGAATTGGAAAAACGCTACTGTGAAAAAAAGCTTTTGCGAAAATATCCTAACAAATCCGTATTTCGCCTGGATCTTTTGTTTTATTTCATACCTCAGCAGCAGGCAATTTTAGTTCAGGCGTTTTTTCTCGCAAATATTACGAAGCCATACAGAACATCGGTAGCAGCACTGTAAACAATATATATTCTCATTAGCGCATAGTTACATAAGCACAGTGCGAACAGCAGCGTCCGAAAAGTGACAGTTTCATATGCGCTTATAATAGTAGATATGTAGCGTATATATGCATGTATAGTCCGGGAGTTATGAGTTATTTTTCGTATACATCAATCTTAATTGTATACGAAATCTACGTATAACATCGGTCTTTCTAAACAATATTTCAAGTAAATAATAAAAAAACCAGCCAAGTGCGAGTCGGACTCACGCACGAAGAAAAAAATAATCGAAAAAACCCTGTAAAAAAATCGAAAAAATAACACGTTTGTTTTATGGGAGCCCCCCATAAATTTATTTTAATTTAATTATTTATTTATAAAGTGAATTACAAACTCAAATTTTGTGAAAGCGTCTATTACCTGTTACCAATATCAATATCGAGCAAAAACGAGCAAAAAGCACGATTGTTGTATGGGAGCCCCCTTAAATATCTATTTTATTCTGTTTTTTAGTATGTGTTGTTATAGCTGCAACAGAAATACAGCATCTGCGTCAACTGTATAGCTATAACGGTTCATGAGATACAGCCTGATGACCATTAAACCGATTCCTTAAAAAAATACTTTACTCAGTAATCCATAACGAATCATTATTATGACTCTGGGGTATGATTCTCACGCATTCGATATCGATACCTATATGGAGTGATTTTGTATGGGTATCGCTCGATATAGTTGTCGGTGTACGTATATCGAATTCGCGAGAATCATACCCCTGGGGTACGACGCGGCGCAGCGGTGGTGACACAGGGTTTGTCAATGGCGCCTGTATGACGAACCGTGTCAGAAACACCCTATCAATGATACTCTTTACCACTAAACATGTCTGTCGTATGGACCAATAATATTGAAAACGTAACAACCTGACGAGCTATCGGCCAGCCAGCTCTGTAAGCAAAACAAATACCGTATCTCATGAATGATGCAGCGGAGAGTCTCATGCGGTCACTACACCCGAATCCATACATGCTAAATGATCTGAGCTCATTTAAGTAGAAATAAAAAATCAGCAAGAAATATGAATAAATTGAGTTTTATGGTAAGTGTATAGACAAGTTCTATTTTTTTATCTATTAGCTATAGGGGCCAACCACTGCCTGGTTATCCAGTGGAGAGCGCATAGATACAGCGCATACACACCTTTGAAACCCAACTCACCAATTTACGGGCGGCGGGGGACGAGGTAAGAGAGCTGTGATTGGTCAGCCGCTGCGAAACTGTCTGGCGGCCTCTCATTGTACATAGGTTGCGTATGCGAACTTTTGTTGAATACAACAAACGTTTGCGCGAGCCGCATTCCCCCGCAGGCGCAGTCAATTGGATATATAGTCTCTGGGGCCAACTCATCGGGCTAGTACTACCGAAAGGGTAATTGATTTATAGATATCGTATAACGTAATTTCACAAATATAAAGAATATAAGAATAAGAATAAAATTTATTGTTCAAAATAACAGTCATACAACATATCTATCGAACCTTAAATTACTAAGCCACACACATAAACAGGTTGTATCAGAATGGTGTAGTCACATTTAGAGGTTGTTACTTGTTTGGGAACATAATTTTAAACAACCATGGAACCATTTGATTTGATTAATCTTAAGTTTTCACCCATGCGTACATTTTGGGTGAAAAATAAAATGGCTCAAATTAAATCGGATCTAACCTAAGAACCTTTTATTTTGCACTGACTTCCCTCTCTGTATCTGTTTTTTCCTGTCATGCCTAGGTTTGCTGGAAGAAATCTCTTTTTAGAGATAAGCTCGCCTTTGTACATACCTTTTTGTAAATGTTACGTGTTTTTTATGTTTTGTGCAATAAAGTATAAATGAAATGAAACGAAAATGAAATTAACCTTTTTAATACGGCTACATCGTTCCATAAACAACCACCAAATAAAGTTCATTCATAGGTCGAAGCATATTCCTGGACTTTGAATTAGGAGCGTTAACCGGTTGAATGGAGCCATTTTTTATTTTTTTTTGTAAAAAATAAATAAAATACATTAAAATTAGTTTGACAGTGGGTACCAACGTCAAAAATTAGACATTCATTGACGTCTTGGTACCCACTGTCGAAATAATTTTAATGTCATATTTTTTTTTTATAATTTTAATGTCAATATTGTTCCAAGGACTCTTTTGTCCTTACGCTACCCAGCGTGAGATGGATATTTAATATTTAGTGCTATTTGATCCGTAGTTGCCAGATTAAAATGAACCCACTTTTTTTTGTACGTAAAATGTAGACTGGTCTAGCTAACTCTAGCTGCCTTGATTAATTAACATGAATGATTCAGAAACTCAAGGTCGGTCGTTAGCTGCCGTATTACCTAACGCAGGAATCAAATTTGGGGCGCGCGAGTTTCTATTTACACTTCTGCTAAAACAGATTTCTAAGATTCAAGTATCTTGTTCAGATTACGCAACTTCGCCAGCAATGTATGCAAAATTAGCGACGAAAATATTTTCGTTTGATTCGGGCACCCACAGCGGAACTTAGAAGTTCATTTTCAGCTTACTTTTTACTTTACGATACCTCAAAAAATAACTTTACCAATTTGCAAACCTACATGAATCATTCGGTCTGATTTTTAGGGTTCCGATCCTTAAAATGATAAAAAGGAACCCTTATAGGTTGGCTTTATTGTCCGTCTGTCTATCTGACTGCCCGTCTGTCTGTCTGTCTATCTGCCAAGACCTTTTTTTTATCAAAAACGCGTGAAGGTAGCAAGCTGAAATTTATATCAATTGCGGTCTGTAGTCCCTTATAGCTGTGAACAAAATCTACATTCTAGGTCAACGTGATCAAACGCTACGACCGTTAATGCTGTATAATTGTTGGATTTTTATTGTAAATACAAGGGACTCAAAACCTATAGGGTAACTTCCCGTTGACCTAGAAAACGAAGTAGCTTGAAAAGTAAATGTTATAAAGTACCCACTGATGAGAAGAGCACAAGTAAAGGAAAAAAACTGAAAACTGTAAATGTATATCTTTTTGCAAAAAATATGAAATTAGGTTTACATGGATGTCATCATATTTTTTTTTATGTAGAGACCTAATTACACAAGTTACGAGGTGACAAACTACATGTATTATTGGAACCCTTGGCGCGCGAGTCCTACTCGCACTTGACCGTTTATTTTAATCTGACTAGGCTATATGTAGAGATTTTGTTTTATTTATTTTATTTATTGAACAAAAATCCACAGCCGTACATTAAAGTTAAACAAGAATATAGATTAAATAACTAGGCCAATTAAGGATTTCACTATGTAAATAGTCAAATAAAGACAGGTGAGATTACATTCAAAGAGACAGTAACTTAGAGAAACAGTATAAATCTATGTGTCTAAAGTTGGTGTACAGTGTAATGTTGACGTATCTTTCACCGTCAATTTGTAGTACAAAGGAGATCATTAACGTTTCATACTAGCTTAATTAGCATAGCATTAGCATATTTAACTTGGCCGGCACTTTAGATTTTGGGCCCAAAATTACTGGTCTCCTTTGTAAGTGTTGTGTCAAGACAATGGGCAATTGGGCAATGATTGCTCACCTCGCATCTATTTCTTTGGATTGTATTGCATTGCAACTGTACTGTCCGATGGGTTGTATGTAAGTAAGAGTGGTAGCGATTTGAATCGAGGTCAAGCGATCAGGAGCCCGACACTCTTTATTTATGAAAAACGCAATGGAAGGAAAACCTTTGCTTCAAACGGGGCAAAATGCGGTATATGGCAGTCAGTCTCCAAACAAAATAGGCTCTGATGCCGACAAGCCCATTTTTTATTATTATTTCCTTATTATAAACGTTCTTATGAACATTCTGTGTAACATACATTTAAGTTAGTTTGTCATTGCAACAGGGTTAATTATCGGGACTTCAAATTGTACTATATTTACAACCACATTTCGGTGATACATTAGTTGAAATTCAGTTAAATTTAAAATACGGTATAGATACTCTATTCGGTAAGAGATTTCCATAAGAGATTAGGGCCCCAGTCTGTCTGTCAGATACGAATTGACCCGTAACTATAACACTGCAACGTCATTGCGTTGTAATCTCTAAAAGCATTCAAGGTAAGCTAACCATTAAGATGCTAATACTGCTAATACAGTGCTTACGACGCATCAAATAAGAGAGCTACGTAGTCCGAGAAGTGTATTTATGTTGAGTTACGAAGCCTCATTTGTAATTAATGAGTGCTACAGATCAAGGAAATAATTTTAATAATGTTATGTGATACCGTTACACACAATCCGGTATCTTCAATATCTTCTTTAGTATGCAAATTTTATGTTAGCGAACTACTCCGTATTTGCCCCTCATCTTCATCGACTGGATCTAAGAGCAGGAGAATGTAAAGATCGTTAATTTGGACCTCATCGTGCTTATAAATAAATTAAATTAGTACACATTTACGAGTATAAAAAAAATAGTTTTTGCCTGCGGCTTCACCCTGTTAGCCAAGTTATAGAGAGTTCATATTAAATTATAACCACAATAAAAAAAATGTGTGAAATTATTGATATATTTTTTATTTAATTTTAAAAGACTTGTATACATCGTTTTCGTCGTAAAAACCTCGCCACCTACCCGCACTGAGCCAGCGTGGTGGAGTATGGCTCAATCTTACACGGATCCGAGTGAAGGCCTGTCTGATATGTCTAATACGTCTCTGATCATAAATTCATAATACAAACTGCTCTGAAAAGGTTCTTCTTGATGAAGAATACAATCAACTTCAGCCATTCAAAAATAACAAACAGTTACGCGAAAATAACTATCCCGGGGATAATTTGTATGACAATTACAGTTGAAAATGAGGTCATTCTATGAAAAAGTAGAAGATACTCTCTAGTAAAAAGTTACTCTTCGTTGGTAAAATTCGACATAAGTATGTACTTTCTGTCTTTGATATATGTCTTAATTTCTTCTTCTGCTTATTTTTATACTCTGCGTACGTACTGCCGTACGATACTTTAAATTAACTCCACATTTCTTAACTGATTTCACACATGTTATAAAATGTAGCAATTAGTTCTCAAATTCATATAATTTCTTAATGTTTGCTTTTGCATGATAAATGGCCATAATATTCTTTACGACTTAAAGTATGGCAATGATTGTAAAAGATATGTTGTACCCGTTATTAAAAATAAGTTAAATCTAAAAAGAAGTTGAGATTATTATACCATTTAATGACAATGCCATAAAAATATTAATTTTATATCGCAAAATAATATTAATTTTAAGGCACGGAACCCTCATTAGTACACGAAGGTGTAAATATCTTTAAAGAATCTTAGAATAAGAATCCTATCACTAGTTCCGTAAAATTAATCGATGTAAGATGATCATTAAAATTACTATCGTAAACAAAATGCAAATAAAGTCGATGTCGCAAGCATTTCCTTAGCAACAAAACTGTGATGTAACACATAAAGTATTGATTCAAAATATTTTGAATATTTTCAACTCAGGATATTGGATGATTCCGGTGCCGAAGTGGCTCGCATACTTTTAGGGATCTGTACCTGAAGGGTTCCAAAAAGGAACCTAATTACTAAGCCCTGCTGTCCGTCCATCCGTCCGTCCGTCTGTCCGTCAGCAGGCCCTCTACCACGGACCGTAGTAGCTAGAAAGTTGAAATTTTCACAGAATGTGTAATCTGTTGCCGAACAAATACTGAAAAATACGAGATTTTATAAATTAAAGGAGGTCCCGATACAACACAAGCGACGTATTTTGATACACCCTGCGATATAATAAATTAATATCAACATTTGATATGTTCGTATATTTCGGACCCGCACTTGACCGATTTTTTACGTTTGCGAATGACCTTCATGACATGTACTTTTATGAAACGTTTCCTTAAATGTGTACCACGGAGCTCTATGTAGATATCGTATTTAACTATACATGTGTTATATCTATTGTTATATTATATCACATACATATTAAACTATGTATGTGGTGTAATATATAACTATTAAAAGAGTATCTTCTTCGCAAGTCATCATTAAATGAAAGATTCAGTGCGAAATGATTCAAATGCATATATTTTCTTATTTACGAATCAATGAAAGTAGACCACTTTCCCACAGTACTCAGATTACTATATTAATTAAGTGAAATCACGCAAACAATTAACGTTCATGTTCATTAATTGTTGACATTCATATACCTATTTCAGTGATCTGATTAAGCAGGTAATTCTCGATCGATAATAACCTACGTGTAATTTTAATGTTAGGTGTTTAATATTGTTATGACTGTGCTTTGTTATAAGATTTTTTGAATATATATCAAACTTATCATCATCATTATCTGCGCACTCCGCTATTCATGTAATAATTATAACAAGTCCTCGAAAGTGTATAATTTATCTAAGTTCATACATCAAGTAGATAGTTATAGGTTAAGTCGACCAATTTTATTAGTACGATTTATCAAATCAAGATAATATATGTCTTGTCATGTTAATAAAATATTTATACATCTACCAAGCACACCAAGATATCTGAGATGTTTAATATTTACATTATTATCTATGTATTCCAATCGAGAAATGAAGTAAAGTTCTGTAGGATATTGGAGTAGAATAGACTAGATGTCGTTTATTTTCCTTAAAAAAATACATGAAAATACAGTTACATAGGTCTTATTATTATTATCGCTTGCAGGTGGCCCGGCCTACAACAAGAAGAACAATTTTTTATTTTTTTAACGAGTTCGACTGTACTACTTACATCGATTATGCCATCGAATTCTTCATCGAAAATTTTCGAGTTCATTAATTCGAAATCGATTCCCATCAGTAATAAATTACATTGTACTTAAGTGATACTGATGCTTACTCTTGACATACAAAAATCTTAATGAGTATAAAACAAGATTTGCAAAGGAAGATTTTATTTTATGATTATTAATCAGCTAAGCATACCAGTCATTTTATCAGCAATTATCTATTATGCTCAGTATGATGTAATGAATATCATAATAAAATGCAGTTGCAAGCAATTGGAAATTCCTCGTCGGTTATATTACTTACCAAGATAGTGTTATGTTGGTGATTGCTGGATTTAGTGCATCTGGATTAAGTGTGTGTAGGATATAGGTCTAATGATACCCGTATACAATAGGCTTGTGGCCAAGGTAATCCAATAAATCTAGGAACAAGTCTTAAGTTGAAGCATTATGTACAAAATGGCTTGACATTCTCAGTTTTTTTTTTCTTTTCAGAATTGTATATTTCCAGAAGATATATTTTATAAAGTCAATTTTGTGCAAAAAAAGACAGCATTTGATGGCACTTTTACATGACGACATTCTGTTGTTATTTCATAGAACTCAGGAACGTGTTCCGTTTTGACAGTTCATAATAAAATCGGTTAAGTGCGGGTCGGTATCGCACACAAGGGTACCGTACCATCGTACAACAAATCAAAAGCACTCAAAACAATAAAAAAATAAACATAAAGAAAATTTAAAAAGTTTATGCCTTCACGAGATTTGAACCGACGACCTCCGGATTGAGAGTCTACATCATACCGGCTGAGCTACCACAACCATGTGGGTTGACGCGAAATATGCCATCATATTTAAATGTGTAGTATATGTGTCTATGACATGGTTGCTATGACAATAAATAAACAGTTTCAGTCAAGATCTCCATTTTGAAATGCGTAAGTGTATCTAAACACGTCTCTTGTATCGGGGCCCCCTTTAATTTGCAATATCTCTCGTATTTCAGTATTTGTGGTTGGTGCGGCAACAGATATACACATTCTGTGAAAATTTCAGCTTTCTGGCTATTACGGTTCGTGCAGACGGACCCGGTGACAGACAGGACGGACGGATGGACGGACGGACAGACGGACAGCGAAGTCTCAGTAATAGGGTCCCGTTTGGCACCCTTCGGGTACGGTACCCTAAAAAGTATCTATTTTGACTTGACAGGCCACAAGCCTATTGGTGACATAATAGGTCTTACTCTAACTTTAATACAGATCTGCGTAACTTTAACGTTTTGTTTCGCACATTTTCGAGAGTGATTCGAGTGTCGTGTTGATGTTTTCATCTCACTATTGTGAACAAATTTCTATTATTACTCTGATATAACTGAATTGCGAGAAAATTACTGAGGTTTTTATGATTGTGAAAATATGAAAATATATTGGTGACTTTTAAGAACTCAAAAATGCTAAATGATTCATAACAGTACTTACAACTTACAACATAACCCAACCCATAACCTTTCTCATCCCAACTTGGTTTTCTGGAAGATATCTCTTATTAGAGATAAGCTCGCCTTTGTTCACTATTTTCTTGTTTTTTTAAATGTCTGTGTGCAATAAATAAATTATGAACATAAAAGGAGCGAATAGAGCTTACTTACAGCTCGCCATTGTACACTTCATATTTTGTTAACTTTTTTGTGTACAATAAAGAATTATGAATTATAAATTGACCTTATTTCTCCATAAAAAAGAATCAATATGCCATTCAACTTCACAACCGGTATCCTCGTCTGGTGTTAAAATGATCATGATCAAACTCAATCATTTGCGTGATGAAACAACTGACATCGCACTCTCACTCGCAAATGAGATGATATCGCATCATGACCTAATGCGAATCAAATAAGATATTAGGTTGCACAACGGTACAACTAAAACCAAAGTGACGACCTGCGAGAGGTCCCAGGATCAATTCCCGGCTGGGTATGAAGAAAAACAACAAAATAACCCCATGTCGCTGTTTCTGGTTTCTACGACACAAGTCTTCCTAGTGTGGGGCCAGAGGCTTTGTATGTGCATGTATGTAAATGAAAATGAAAATGAAAATCGTTTATTGCCATAAGGAAATACAATTCACAGGTATGCTGACCCTCACACTAGGCATAGCCTGTCCCGTGAGGGAGGAAATAAACATTTGACAATCCCTATTTGCGGCGATAACGTGAAAATTGAATAAAATTGAATTTGAATTTAAGTTTAACAATGAGATCACTGTTATTATATAAATTTATATTATATTAAAATATGTTAAAACAATTTATAAATATCTGCATGTGTGTGTATGTATGTAAGTGAAAGGGTGTGTGTGAGGGTGTGTGAGAGGGTGTGTGTGTGTGTGTGTTTATGTTTTATAAAGTTCTTTGTTAACTGTATGGTCTATCGAGGAGGAGTGGAGGCTAGATTACTTCTGGTCCCACACTATAAACATCCCAGACCCGGGTTTGTTTTCTTCTTCCCTATAGCCGGGTTCCTAACCTGCCCCCTACCGCGCAACCGGTGTCGGCGTTAGTATCGTGTTTAAACGCGCAAGAATGAACTTTATCATTATGACAATGCGGCAAGTCAAACACGAAGCCGATGCCTACAGCGGCTGCGCGGTAGGGCCCCTGGAACCTCTTGCTTGGGATGCAAAGCCTCGAAGTGACACCATAGAGATCGTCAATCCACGCTGCGGCCTAGCGACCATCGCTGACTTTAAATTCACCTATACATGCAAATTCGTGTCGCTATGTTTACTTATACAGGTGACGATAGTTAGTGGCTAGCTATACGGTTTAAAGTCTAGACATTTGCCAGACAAGACTCGAGTAATAAGATTGATTAGAGATACGCTCGCCTTTGTACATATTTTTCTGTAAATGTTACGTGTTTTTGTGCAATAAAGTATAAATTTAAATGAAATGGTATATTTACCTGATAATTTGTTACGCGGGTAATGAAATAATTCGTTACTGCACATCCTATCCTTATCGATGCCCCATATGAATTGGGTATAAAAAAGTATTGCATCTATCTTGGTAGAGTAGTATACGGAAAAAAGGGTTAGACGATCCAATAGGGTTTTATTCGATCTGCATACACGTCGTGATGGTACAATACCTAGCTTTTCTTGCTTAAAGCAAATAGACCTTACAGTAGTTCGATGAGTGCCCTACAAAGTCACCTTGTATGACTATTATGATGCCTGCAACATTGCATGACATGCAAGTGTGTATGAATGCAGAAGTGCAATGGTCTGTCCGCACGAGATGACCGACTCAAGTATGTTTAGTGTGCGCGCGCGCGCACTATGCAAATAAACAAAACGAAAGCGCAACTGTTGCCGGCGCAGGTTTTCTGTCTTCGCTATAAAAATGTGCACGTTTTTAGACATCCAAGTTGTAACTAAACATAGTTTTCTTTCCCGATATGAATTACTTGCCTTTGATTATCATTAAAATCTAAGAGTCTTGTAATATTTTACCATATTTGTATGAAATAAAGTTAGCATATATGAGTACAAAAAATTTATATACAGAACGCATCTCCACTTGTAGAAGTTTCGAAGAAAGATAGTGAATCTGTCATTCGATCTCATAGCTGAAGAAGCCAATGCCAATACGATTAATCAATATTTAACGAACATAAAAATTCTGCCAAAACGGGCTTCATCGTTTGTCAGTTTCTGGGGTATGATTCTCGCGCATGCGATATATATACCGATATCGATACCTATATCGAGCGATTCCTATACAAAATCACTCGATATAGGTATCCATATCGTATATCGAATACGCGAGAATCATATCCCAGGTTTTTTAGTAATCGGTATTATTTAATATATCGAAGAAGTTTTATTGCTCCTAGTCCCATCCGAATTTTTTGCTCAACATTACTTTGTGAATCACAGTACCTAAATACAAGCAAACGATTTATTCCAAAAGTACACCATCTCGCACCTCATTTCCCCGAACATATGGCAAAGCATCGCCAATGCTTTCGGGCGACCACGAGCGCAGCTTAGTCTCGCGCATCTTGCGATCACATTTCCGAGGTATAAAAGAAGGTTACATGATGTTCGACCGAACCATTCCAACGCCATACCCGCCTTGGCACTCCGAGCCGAAAAAGGTACCTACAGTGAATTGAAACCAGTTAAAAAGTGATCCTTTTAGTGTTGTGCTGTGCTTACCGGATGACTAAATCTGTTGCTCTTTGTTGACAGAAAGTGAGGCGAGATACCTGGACAAAATGCGGTGGATAGCTCTGGTAATTACATGTCCCTTATGCTTTGCATGATTTTAATGGCGGGGAAGACTACTAGAACCACGTGACTTGGAGTCACAGTGTGGTATACTCGGATGGTCAAATCTTCATATGGCCGATATTTAGACGCGCTGGTTTGCCGACAGCACTTAAGAGAGGTGCAATTATATTAACCGGAAGTTTTCAAAGCTTGTATACAAACACTATGACAAGATTTGTTATTTAATTGTTCAATTAATTATTATTTATTTATTGTTATCAGCAGTTTACGCCAAGAATGATGAATTGTTGTGGTTTAGATTCTATTGAGTGAGCATGGGGGTTGCTTTTTTCAGATGAAACGTTGTGAGGTAGGTCTTATAATGTTGCATGTTTAGAAACATCATGTTATGGAAGCCATTTATTTTATGACTTATTTATTAATCACAAACCTTTAGATATAAAACATAAAACAAACATTTAGCCTGTATTTATACACTTCGACGTCACATATTTAAAAACAAATGCGTCACTGAATTATTGTAACTTACCTCAACTTTACTGAACAAGTCGCTGTCAAGTTTGTTTACCTTTTCGCCAACTATAGACGTTGTATGAATGACAGATTAAGTTTGTTTCTTTTTGCAGTCCCATGTATCAAAATACATACGAAATATAGGCCTGCCACCAGTTTTCAGCCCTCAATCTACTAGAATCCATCGAATCTGGCCACCAATGGAACAAACAGCACTCTCGGGTTTCACTGTGATCCACCGTTGGTTTGGGTGAATTTTGTGACACTTGGAACTGTTGTAAGATTCACAGTCTGGTCTACTAGTGGATCAAAGTACTAGATCATTTAGGGCTACTACTGATCTCAGTTATAATTTTTCTCCACAGCCAGCAATACCTTAGTTTCCATTTTGATCACCTATTACAATTTAAGCCTAAGTCTTGAACATCAAAACCCTTTAGTCATCTTGATTAAACATGAAAAGGTTCTTGATGCAATAAGACATTATCTACGTTTTAGTTTTAAGTAATTTATCTAATGCTTGATCATAAGCGTCCAAAACGTCAAGAGTAGTCAAGACTTACTGAATAAGTCCACTCTGAGTACCTAGCTAGAGGCCGTACAATGGCTACATTACCACCCTGTTACAAGGACGCTGACAAAACAAGATGACTGAACTCGACTATACAATAGTACATTTACTTATTATTTTACATTTACATCGGGATAAAAGCGATCTAACCTTTACTGAAACGTGAGCGACACTCGTTACCGCACTTCTAACCGGAGTCAAACCATTAATCTCGGGTTTATGTCCCACTGCATAATTTTAACTGTGCTTTAACTAGCTACGTTCTCTGGCCACGTAACGTTTGCGTAACCGCCCTAATGTATTGTTATTAAGTGTATATGGGGTAAAGAGGCTGTATGTCTGTATGTGCAAGAGTATGATTTTTTTTTCTCAGATACATCCGGTCCATTAGCCAAGTGATGCTTTTGATGTATAAGCACAGAAGTATTGTGGTAGGAAGATAAGATAGATTAGATAGTTTAGACAGGGGTATAAGAGCATATGAAACGATCTAGTAATGTCGCAATCGATATCGATGAATTATGAAAATTGTTAACTGTAATTAATACCCATGTCATGATTTGAGATCATTCTGAGTATAAAGTGTAAGACAGGTATTTTAATGTTTTATTAACATACTTTTGTATGTGTTAAATCCATAATATGCTCAATTATGACTAGTAAATTTAGTTTAATGAAGGCATTGGACGATGATGTATAAAATCCATTATTATGGCATAGAAAGTAGGAAAATGCGAAGAGATAACGTTAGGCAATGACTTAATCAAAACTTTACGATTCTAATTATGAAATTAATTAAACATTATTAGTTTTATAGCATGCAAATGAGATATTTTAGTTCCGCAAGAATACAAGTAGGAATGTTAGATAATATCGGAAGAACTAATTCTTACTATTAACGAAACGTAACATGGTGAGCACATTAATGAGCTTATCTATCTAATCTTTCTTTATATATCTCGTAGTTTACGAATAAGTCACAAAATGTCTAGTTAGTAAATAGTAACTAAAAGATTAACTTCAATAGTGTTAGTGTCCGTTATGTCCCGGTTGCTGTCGCTGCTTGGTGGTAGTATTTACAAAATCACTCCAAGGCATTAAGCCAGCGTGGTTTATAGCTCTCAATCGTGCAACTGATGGTGTCTAAGGATATTGAACACACTTAACATAGCGACAAGCTTCATCCTATACTGGCCGGCAGGGACACCAGTCGTGCCTGCTTTTAGCCAGTCATTCATAACTGAACTTGCAGACATCATCGTTGCTATGGACTGAAGGTTTCCTCACGATGTTTTTAATAATACACACAGACGTATACTCCTTTCACTCATTACTCACAATCGAGGACCTTCTTACTCTAATACTTCGCGTAACCTAACTTATTTTATACATTTATATTTAGCGGTAAATATTGTAATTGTGATTAAAATAAATTGGGGGGACGATTCTAGTTCGCGTCCGCAGGATTGTACCCACCGAAACCCTGCACGTGTCCCCCGGTTCGGTGCTAAACGAGCTTGAAACTATAGGCAAATAGGCTAATTAAAAGGACTTCAACTTTATTGTTAACTTATTTTTATTTACTACTAAATTAGCGACATAATTCATAATTTCTTTATTGCACACAAACAGTTACATAGGACAATAAAAAACATCCTAAGATACAGGTAACACTAGTTTAGGAGTTGGATGTTCAATGTTCAATGGATTATACCTATCACTAGACCTAATACCTCAATGATAATGTACATAGGTTTTACTATATAGGTTTAAGTTGGAGAATAAACAATTTCATTTAATTTCAATTTCAATAATCGTTAGAAAGTCCGTATATTGGTACCTACCTAAAAGGATTATCTCATTGGTATATTTTCAGCACCGAGATTTGAACCTGCTTCTTCACCACATTGAAACAATTTGACTGCAAATGTTACAGAAAAGCAAACATATAATTTGCTTTAGTCATGTCAGACAGACCAACAGACAGTGAACCGGAAGAACTTTTATTGTCTGATTATCTCAGATGAATTAGTGAGAAATATGTCGTCCATTGTTTTATTTTATCACGTAAAATTACTTAGTGCTGATATAGTTTTAATTAGTTTTCTACTGAGCTCTCATGAGTTAAGAGATAATGCCAAAACATATCAATTAGTGCTATTATACAATAAGTTTCACAATGTGATGTTATATCTGTACATTTCATCAGCTATCATTACGCATATTTTGGTGATATTGGCTATATGCTCGTATAACGATCCTTTATCTCTATAGATACGAGTACAATTGTCTTTAAGTTTTTTTTATTGAGGAAATGAGGTTTGTAACTGAAAGCTCGTCGTAGTATAATGCGTTTCATCAAATAGTTTCTTTGTCGAAGTCTTTATTGTCAAAGGTTAAGAACGAAAATGCTCAAAGCATTTTCCAAAGGAACTATTCGATGAAACGCAGTCTAGTAGCAGCAATGGAGTGACCCAAGAACCGCCATATTGTCTATTGGTTGCAACAGATAAACTATGAAGAACTGTCAAAATGGATCAGTCTACAGTGGTGACATCTGAATTGAGCAATAGGCAGTTTATGATTTCCATGTCCTATAAAATCAGGATTCATAAAGAGTTAAACGCATTGGCAAGTTCACGGAACTGCATCTCTGATTACACCAGCAGTTCACGGAACTGCATCTCTGATTACACCAGCACAGACATCATTGCTGCAACATGGCTTGTTATCATCATCTGATTGAGTATTTGCATTTATTTTATCGCCTAAACAAAAATCATATTATTATCGTGCCATTATTACATTAAAATAATATTTGGATAATTTATTTTTCTCAATCGAAAAATTCGTCTTTTTAAATCATATTATTACCTAATGAAACTGTGATAGGTATTTAGACAGAACCTTAAATATCTTAGCTTTATGAAGTGCTATAAGTGAAATAGCTGCCACTCGTCATCATGCATCACGTGTCAATCCCAGCTTCTGTTCTATCGTAATACGTTACAACATAAACACTTCAACGTTTCTACATCATCCAAATGGCAACGAACAGTATCTGATTTCTAAGCGTTACAAAGTTACAATTACAAAATATTGTGATTGATCAGATTTCCAAACTAGCGATCGTCCATTGTTGTAATGTTAACTTTGTAAACCTAAGAAATCGGTTTCAGACAGTGAATTTACGGTCTTCATACTTATAATATGTTTTGAAATATTACACATGCTTTGCATGAGATAGAATAATATTAAATCATATAGGTTTGCCTCTTTGAAATATCTGCTTTTATATTTCTAAAGTTAAAAATCATTGTGATTAAATAGTTGCTTCAGATATTAACAGGTGATAATTTGGCTTTACATAATGAGTGTGAAAAGTTCAAGGTTGTGTGTTATGAAGATTTATTTGTGACGTCGTTATTTGTGAAAATACAGAATATGATAGTGTGGGGCCATATCAATATAATTCTCAATAGTTATACATGTTGATATTCATGGTTCTTCGTTTCAGCTATATGCTAGTAAGGTGATGTCTCCGTCCGACCGATTTCGGTCACGGCGACCGCTACAATTTGTCGTCTGTAGACGCCGCCGCTCATGGGCTCGCATGTGGTTTATGATCCTCGCACATTTGAGCACCCCACTATTAATACTAGTATACTCTCATTATAAAATGGTTATGTGTTAGGAAATCCTACAAAAGACGTCCTATTTATTAAATTCAGCAGGTTTCAATTGTCTCTAGAAAACACAAGTCTTGTCGAATTGTTAATGAGTGTGACAAACATTAAAATGATTTAATAAGCACCGGAAGTGTTCAACGTGACTCAATAAATAACACGCATCACCAATTCATGTTCCGGGCAAATCAAATAAATTCAAAGACAGCCACTTGATTCATTGATACAAAACATGTGCATAATTTTCACTTAGTATTTTATCAAACATTGAAGTATGGGGAAAAAATTTATTTTACGTCGAAAGGTAAAATTACGTGGAAGTTGATTCGTAAAGTTCATTGCTGGGTAACGGGTGAAGGCTGGGTCGTGTGAAAGTTTCCTTCAAGGTGTCGGTATGAATTAAATATGAAGTTATTTATAGCAATATATTATTAGGCCACACTTGCCCAAATGGGTATAACACACATACACACACACCCTCACAGCGTTACGCCTTTACCCTTACTGAGGTGTACAGGCACTTGCTGTTAGCCAGTTTTAATGGGCCTATTAGACTACGCTTGTCGGCAGGGTCCTGTCTGACTCACTGTCTCTTTCTA
This sequence comes from Argyresthia albistria, assembly GCA_963457715.1. Taxonomy (NCBI): domain Eukaryota; kingdom Metazoa; phylum Arthropoda; class Insecta; order Lepidoptera; family Argyresthiidae; genus Argyresthia; species Argyresthia albistria. The sequence goes on from OY735269.1 coordinate 7,369,533, forward strand.
GTCGTTCTATTATGAGTGAGACGTCTATACAAATCGTGCCCTGCCGACAGCGTAATGTAATAAGCTCTTTAGTCATTACTCCTTTGTGATTTACAGGGGGCTAGCCCATAGAAATGTAGGTTTCCTCACGATATATTTTTTCGCCGTTAGAACGTCCTATAAAGTTAATGTACATAAGATAAATTAGGTACTCATAATATTGACATATGGATTATGGAGACACCGGGATTCGAACCTGCATCTCCTTCGTAGAAGCAAGCGTGAATCCCACTGGACCACGGAGCTCTTATAATAATCATAATATCGACTAATTGATTCACAGAGACTTCTTATGTCGTTAAGCTAGCAACATAGCGGTTTTTCTAAATTTGTGCGTCTTAAACTCGGATTCGGAATAGCAAAAGATTCTCAGTATGCAGTAATCACTGAACAAAACAATGCAATAGTATTGTACAAGTTGGCATAATTTCCATAGCGTTATGTAAACTAATGTAACAGGTCAAGGCATTTGCATGCTCTTATCCTTAATCTCGCCAATTGTTCAAACAATTTGTAGGTAGATACTCAGATTGTTAACCTCAAAAAATGTCAGGCTTTAAACGGTTAAACAAAAGTGCATGATGCTTTTAATAAAGTTGACTGTACCCGTTATTCTGAAAAGTTACCAGTGCGGAAATGGAACCTTTAAAATTAAGTCGTTACTGAACTTAAGCTCTTGCTGAATGTGTACTTCCATTTTATTATAGGAATTTCATATTTATCACAGAACACTTAATTATTATTTTTTTAATAAAATATATTGAAACATCTTTATAGGAGGCGATTTCCAAAATTCAAGTCTCTACTTTCAGCCCGTTTGCGAGAACTTTTGGATAGTTACACACTTTATTTGGCCAAAGTATAAGTATGTGACCACAGCCGGCAATGAAGGGTAATAAAAAAACCTTACTATCCAAGAACATTTTGACACAGGAAGTTTATCCTAATGCAGTAAACGTACTGTCAGCGCAAAAACTCACGAGGAAGCATAAGCAAAGCATACCCAGGAGTTCCCTTCAGGCAGACATACTACTTTCTCCTTACATTACCTAGGTCGATCTTATCCGCAATAGTTACCTTGACGTACTAGTTACAGTCTACAGAATGTTGAACATATGATTGGTGCCACAAACCAATTATTTAATCCTCGATTTGAGGCGTAAATGCGCAAAGAAACTTTTTTTTTGTGTACAACATTTTTTTATTGATTTACAAAAATACTAGGATATAATTTTTAAAGTAGATATGTATCATGTATTTTTAAGCTTTTGTGTGGAAATCCCTTTAAAATATGAATACATCTTTCTTCTGCAACTTGTACAGAGATGAACTATTTAAAGAAACAAACGTAAACAATTAAACATGTTGTTTTTATGGGGCGCAATAAACAAATATGAATATGAATACCTGTGTCGGAATCAGAAACACTGAGGTCATTTACAGAAGCATCCAAGACCTGGAGATTTTTGTGGACTTCCTCCATAGCCGGGATTCGAACCCGGGATCTGTCGCAGACAAAACCTCGAACCTCTACGCCACAGACGTTGCCATTTTGCGGTCAATGTCCTATGGTTATCATCATTAGTCTAACTAGAGTGACTGGTGCAAGTCTTGTTACAACTGCTTCAGACAAACCCCATTTATGAAATATTTATGACCATTACGACGGTAAAGTATGATGGTCTGTTAAGCATGTGATTGTAGGTGAGAGAGTAGAAAATGCTAAATAATATTGTGAGTGCACATGTCACCTCGTATGGAAATAAGAAGTAAAATACTTATATAGGTCGGTAAAAATAATAATATGATCAATACGTAAATTATTTTTAAGCGTATATGATGCATTTGGTCTGGATGTACTACATTAGTAATGGTATTGCAAAACCTATTAATGCTAACGATAATACACAGCAAAGATGAGGAAGCTGACGTAACATAACACTATTAACATATTTAAAACATTGTGTAATATCTGTTTTTATCAACACATTAATTTACACTCGGGTCGATCGGAATCGATCATTTGCTCCTGGGGTCGTGGAAAGTGGTAGGCGGGTCGACGACGCCTGCGCGGACGCAGCGAGAAAACCGAACTCGCCAGCTATTGCGCAACACGAAGCAATGATGCGACCCGCGATTACGAGCGCGAACATTTGTTACTCCCGTAAATAATTCAAGATAATCCACGATTTATGAGCTCGTAAAATCCTTGATGTAACAACCATTTCACGCAAGCTTTATTTCACTTTATTTAACCTACTGAATGGCTGTAAAGTCCTATTGATGGTACTTTTATGGGTGGCTACTATATTTATGGATGTTATGCAAACTGGGAATTTCACAAGCGGCATCAGTGGCGATGGAAAATGGACGAGATGTCAGATAATATATTACGTTACCTAATTACAGGCCGCGCGTCACGTAGAGAGACGTTTCTGCGCACGTGAACCTCTCGCACGCAACCAATGAGATGTAATTTAGATTCTTTCTTATGTACGCAGAAGACCCAAAAAACAGAGCAGTTCTAGCGTGCGTCTGCTAGGTCATTGTCACTTGTGACAGGTTTTGCGCTCTTGAATGCATGAAATAATTTATTGCAGATTCTATAGTCTCGAGTTGTTTGATTAATCCAATAATGGTCTGTTATTCTATGCTTGCTAATGAGAATTCGTTTCGATTTCAGGTTTTATTCTGCGTGTTTCTGACGGCGGCGCTAGCCGATCCAGATCCGAAGAAGTTCAAACCAGGAGTGAAAGACAGTCCGGCGGTCGCAGCAAAATTGACAGATGAGGAGAGGAAGTTTTTGAGGGAAGTAGAAGCCAAGTTTGGAATCAAATCTGATGTCCCTGTGGAGAACAAGGAATTAGAACTGAAACTAGAACACAAGGAAACAGAAGAAAATGAGGAACAGCCAGCTATAAAGCCACCATTCCCTGCAGTCATAGCTATAGAGATAGTCAATGATACTGAAACAACTGACAACAAAACCAAAGGTAAACGTACTATTGATGCCAATCTAGGATACGGATACAGAACAAACAATGGCTACACGTACACATACTTCGGAAATTCTGGCGAAGATAAAGGAAAGTACATGATCTATCCGTACTCGCAACATGATATACCACCATCGTCCTCCAGTAGCTCACACTCCTCTTCATCTGCGAGTGTGGTTGATATCCAACCGTCACAAGCATATGAACTAGTACCAGTTAAAGAACAAGAAGAACAGACCTCATATGAGTACAAAAAACCGCAAATCGAGTTTCGTGATAAATATGAAAAGATACAAGGACTCCAGTCTCCACCGCCGCCGTATCCAGAAACTCACACGTCGCACAACCCGTCCACGTTATACGCAACGTACAATGGAGAGCAATTCTCTAGTCTCCAAGGACAGTTCCCTAAAGTCATGTCCAACTACTACGTTGATCCTTCACAGCTGTTGCAAAACCCTCAGTACCAAAGCGCGGGATACACGCAACAAAACTTACGGTCACATGGAGCCACCGAGCAAAGGGTTGTGCCGGTTCTAGTCCTTAGAATACCTAGCTCGTACCTTAAGAACCCTTCTGCTGAGTTGTACGCAAACCTCCCTCAAAGCTCACCCATGTCATCGTACCTAAACAACGTGAACCTTCAACAACTCGTAAACAACTACTTTAAGAAAATAGGATATTCGATGCCACCACAAATAATGTCTTACCAGAGTTCTGATTTCGGGAAGGAGTCTGCTGTTGTGGCTAGCCCTACTGTAAACTACCAGCCTCAGCATTACGCACGTCCCTACGTACGACCAAGCTACACTCACTCCGACTACTCCGGAGTTCAATACTCGGCTGTTCAGCCCGTCATGGCAAAATACCCCGCAAGCGCTTACTACAAACAGCAATACTATATGACCCACGCGGCATCGCAGCCCCTTTACTCTCAGCCTCTTAATCAGCACAACTATGAATACCGTTACCAATATATCCCGCAAACAGTTGCAAAGACACAGAACTACTACGTGCAACAACAATACTCATCACCTCATGCATCTGCTTATGCTGATGCTGGCAAAACGTCAGAAGATAGCGCCCACGACACCGCTACAAGTGCAGAGTATGGCACGCCTCAGACAAGCAGCCACGAGGCACCCGCCACTTCAGTCGTGTACGAACACCCCAAATCCCCGTCAGCATCACAACCGTCTCTAGCCCAGCAGTATGAGGAAGTAGAGAGCTCAGCACCTCAATACGAGTCTCAGAAAACAACGTATGCTCAATATGGAGCTCCTAATGAAGAGAAGACACAATACTCCGCAGCCGCTTTAGCTCAAAGTGCAGCCGCAGCGCTCTCCGCCCAGTATGCCACAGCGCAGTCAACAGCTTCTCACTATCCAAGTAGCAACATTCAAACTCAAGCTCACTACACCCAGCAAAAAGACACTTCTTCATCATATCCGTCTTACCCGCAAGCCGTGCAAAAATATTTCATCAACCCCCAATCGTCGGAGGGCACGCAGACCTACATCTACCAGCAACAAGTGAACGACGATTCTGCGAGCAAAACTATTGTCATTTCTGAAAACTACCCGAGTAAGGATCACACTCACGCGCACGCATCTTCGCCAGCGTCAAGTAACGAAGCGAAGACTCCTACAAAAACGCAGCAAAGCGTCAACTACGTTACTCCTATGCCGTACTCCGCGGCAAAATACCAGTCGCAGTACCGAGTCATGAGCCCTCAGACTGTTATCAACAAGCTTAACGACAAGGTGACGTACGTGAACTCACACTCACTGCCGATGCACTACCTCAGTCTCAACACGGGAGAGACTTACAACCCCGAGGAAGAATACACTGTCAGCCACGCAGCGCCTGTAGGTTCCCAGAAACCCGCCTCGTACCCTAAAAACTATCACAGTCAAAAGCGAATGGTCAACAAAAACGACAAACCAGAATCGCCAAAACCATCTAAAAAGGAACCTGAAACGAAAGCTACAAAGGCTGATACGAAGAAGACTTCATAAATTATTGCGTAAAGAGCATGTTTCATGACAGTTTGAATATCAAAGCTGTGAGTTAATACCAGTATCGTTGATTAATCCGTTTCGCTCGATTAATCGTCCGTCAGATGTTAGGTCAGTTGATGCTTGGAGAGTTACGATACGAGTATATCAGCTTTGTAAATAGAGGATTTATTTGTTAATTCAGAAAGCTGCTAATACATATGATAGCAATAGTGCCATAAAACTATGGCAAAAATTACAAGCTTACAAACAATATCTATTGGCAATGGGTTTGTAAGAAGCTTACGTTGCTGCTTTTATTTGTCTGTTCCTGTCCTCGTTTAACGTCTGGAGAAGATGAAATGAGTAATATAGCTACAAAAATGTAATTATTTGAATTCTAGCGCCATAATTATTGATTTTCCCCCGCACCCCCTTGCATTTTTTCAAAATATTCCGTTATTCTTAAAAAATGCTCTCATAGCGACCAAACTAATGCACTCTTTAAATTATGTCCTGAATGTAAATAGTAGTTAAGTAGGTCTGCCTGTGTTAGGCACATTAATTAATTATTTTAATTTAATCAATTGTTATGTTACTGTTGGTTGTTGAAATTTATATTTTTTTACTATTAGTAGGTACTTACCTTACCTTTATCCTGTAATATTAGGCCAAATGAGTAAAGATAGTTATAACCTTTAACTTCTAATATTTAAAAGAAATGATCCTTATTGATATGAGAGAAAGTCAGAAATTAAGCATTTCTTTCTAATATTCAAGCATTTCTTTAATCATTTTACCCATTCTATACTTTCTAGCAATACAGTTAATCCTAGCTATATTTATGTTCATTTGTGATACACAGAATTGTATTTGTAATAGATTTATTAATCACTCGTATTTCTCACTTTCGAAACCACTGGGTTGTTTCTATGTGCAATATGTCTAAGCTAAGTATACGATAGTACAAAACGAAATACAATTTTTATGAACTTTGTCTGGTGTTACTCACTCAAATATATTAGAATTAAGATTCTAAGTCAGTACCCACAAATGGATTTACATGCATTCAATGTTGCATGTTTTTGCCAGAAGAATGGACTAACAGGAGAGAAGTTATCAATTTGTCATCGATTGTTAATTCTTTTAGCACCTGGTTCACATATTTTACTCTGCATGGCGTATTAAGCATAAATTAATAACTACTCATAATTAGGAATACATTGATGACAATATAAAATTATGTGTAGATAACGTAAATCAAGCCTTCAGCAAATAGTAAAAAAAGACTAATTTAATAAAAGGACTTCATATATATAACGCCACACGCAGCTCTTAATATTGAATCCATTACTAGAAAGCAATGACACAATGAAATATCTCTCTTTGTGTGATGGCATTATGCACTTAATAAAGCAATTATCACAAGAAATCAGTGGTTTGATTTATGTTAGACAATATGGACTCTCGTAGCGTGCTGTACATTGAGAGGAAAACTGAAACGACGGAAATAGTGGATTTATCTTTATCTCGTAGCTAAAAAGGAAAAAAAATACAAGTACAAAACATTTGACTATGACCTCGAGTTTTGTATAATCGATATGCTACAAGAATAGTAATTCGAATTTATATACTTTAGTTAGAGTAGCATAGGGCATAATGTATCGAAACATTACACTTAATAATCGGTCAAGTGCGAGTCGGACACTCACGCGAAGGGTTCGGAACCATCGTACAAGAAACAAATGCCTGACAGTTCAATATCTTCAATCTTCATCTCATTATTTTGCTATCCAAAAAATATCAGGGTCTGTCATATTGAAATGTAATTAATTATATTTAATTCTAAACAACTGTATTTCAGTATTTGTTATTGTAGCGACAACAGGTTTACTGACATGTCCTGTGATAATTTAAATTTTCTAGCTATTACGGTTCGTGCGATATAGCCCGCTGACGGACAGCCAGACGAACAGACGGACAGCGGAGGCTTATTAGTAATAGGTTCTCGTTTGGCACCCTTCGGGTACGGAAAATTAATTTAATTACCGTGCAATAAAGACTATGAGTATGAACTCTAATAACCGGCCAAGTGCGAGTCGGACTCGCGCACGAAGGGTTCCGTGCCATTATCTATAAAAAACCGCAAAAAAAATAACATTTTGTATGGGAGCCCCCCCTAAATATTAATTTAATTTTAATTTAATTATTTATTTTTTAAGTAAATAATATACTCAATATATTGTGAACATTTTAAGCGTCTACCTGCTACCATTATCAATATCGAGCAAAAATGAGCAAAAAAATCACGTTTGTTGTATGGGAGCCCCCCTTAATATTGAATTTCTTTTGATTTTTAGTATTTGTTGTTATAGCGGCAACAGAAATACATCATCTGTGAAAATTTCAACTGTCTAGCTACCACGGTTCATGAGATACAGCCTGGTGACAGACGGACGGACGGACGGACGGACGGACGGACAGCGAAGTCTCAGTAATAGGGTCCCGTTTGGCACCCTTCGGGTACGGAACCCTAAAAATTACAAAATCTCAATAGTTGCATCAAGCTATACCAGAAATATTATATAGCGAGTACCGAGTTACTTGGCTAGGCGTGTATTGTATTTGTAGTTACTTGGCTAATGGGCATAACTGTGCAGTTAAAGCCTTTTTATGTATGGAGTGCCAAATCCACAGTGCATCTGTCACCCCAATTAAACAAAAACATTGAGAAAGTGGCAGCAATCTGATTTTTATGCGGATTGAGCAAACTATTCATTGGTACCAACCGGACGTAACTCCACAATAAAGTATACGCATAAAAACTTGTGTGTCCTGACGTCACCCGCCCTATGCTGGGTGGCTGGGTGACTTTTCACTCTCAGTACAGTTCCGCATTTCCCGATGTGCCGGTTTTCTAGTACCGCGGAACACGGAAACGCGACCGGGCCCGACCTGTACCCACGAGCTAGGTTATTAGCAAGCTGAAGGAAATGATAGGCCAATCAGCATCACCTGTATTTAGCTACGAAACTGAATAATTAACAGTAGTCTGTCTCGTTTCTGCGTACTGAATTAGAACAAGACGTGGTGATTGTGGAATTGAAAATTGATAGTGAATGCGGGGCGCGACCACAGCGAGAACGCTGGTATCGTTCGTGTAGAACTGTAATAGTAATCTCGATGCAATTATTGATAGATAAAATGTTGGTAAATAAAGTGGGGTGAAAATTAATGATTTCGATTTCCTTTCTGCGGTTGCTGATAAGAGTAAAGATCTTATTTTCTTAGGTGTATTTCAATCTAGCTTAATTCAGCCCTAATCAGATACCAAATGGAATCAGCAATACGTATCATCCCTCATATCTTCGAGATCGTTTCGACTTTCTTTTCCCTAGGGATAGCAATCGAAGATCTCACACGGTGTCTCTCCTCTCAACTCCTCGGCATAATACTGCTGCTTACCAACATCCGACTGTGGAACGCACTTCCCTGCGCTATTAGAGATAGTCCATCCATTTTTACTTTCAAAAAAATATTAAAAGAGCATTTCCTGTCTCTTTCGTATTAGGTACCATTATATGTTTGTATATAATATTTATATTTATGTAGGTCTATGCATATTTAATATAGTTCATATTTATTTGTCCATGTTGTATATTGTTATTTTATATAGTTTATTTAAGTAAGTACTGCATTTTTATATGATGTTGTTTCTGTGTTTTTATGTAGTTTTATTGCGCACAGGACTGTCCTCATGCATCCACATTCCTGTCCTGCCTAGGTTTGCTGGTAGAAATCTCTCTTTAGAGATAAGCTCGCCTTTACGTACAATATTTTTTTGTAAATGTATTTTTTTATGTCTCTGTGCTAATAAAGAATATGAATAGAATATGAATACGTATTGAATCATTCGATAGTAGATAGATGGCTCTGGGGCATGATTTTCGCGCATTCGACGATATCTACGCCCATATCTAGTGATTTTGTATAGGAATCTGTCAATATACGTCTCGATATCCGTATATCGAAGGCGCGAGAATCATGCAATGATGGTTTATTGTTTGACTTTTATTGAATTTAAAAACTTAGGTAGGGTGGGACGAGGCGGTTGTCAAATGGCCGCTACAGCAAAACAACGCTGCCCGCTTGGTGTTAGAGTGCGTCCGGGATTATGGTGCGCATGAAGGGTGGCGTGACGGTAGCGACGGTAGGGTGCGAGTCGTTCTATGGTACTGCCAGTATTTTTATTGGCAATACCATAGAACGACAAAATGCCTACCTGTCAAATTAGTTTCCTTCTCTCTCCGCGCGCAGAATAGGAGTGGACGCACTCTACATGCTTCATTTCATAGTGTATCAGGGGTACGATTATCGCGCATTCGATATACGGATGTAGACACCCATATCGAGTGATTTGTACGGGAATCACTCGATATAGGTGTCGATATACTCATATCAAATGCGCGAAAATCATACCCCTGACACCCGACCCGCCACCAGCGATGTGCCGAAGTGCCTATGTAATGTACTTTAAGGATAGATAAGAGATCATCAAATATTCCTATGAAACGCTAGAGAGGGTAGCTAGAGTACAAGTTTAGAAGTTCAAGCTAGGAAATTTTGCAAAGTGCTCACTAGTTTATTATTGAAAGCTGTGATAAGACTGAGTTATAGTTATATGATTATGACAATACAACCTTTCATAGACACTATGAGCGATTCAGCAGGTCATGATAAATGTTACTTGTGTTGCACCTTGGGATAATAAATATTAATATTATGGCCTATATAGAGTCATTTAATTTTGTTGGTAGCCTATGAAACTATTATGTTTTTTTCGGTTTAGCTTCATTTATAGAATTTCTACCTGATTAACTAGCAGCTGTGAAAAACTATGGGCTGTCACCTTACTGATTCAAGGACGAGAATGGGGTAGGTAAGGCTTTGGTCAGAAAGTTATGCCTATGACAGTTTGTCATGTTACGTCATGATGCAAGTATCACTAGCCTCAGTGACAGCGGACAGTCACCGGGTTTGAGAATCAGTGGGGATGCTTATGTTGTGACTAGCCTAGAGATAAATATGCAGTGCTTCTCAAACTGTTGTGATAAATAAAAAACCTTAGATATTTAAAAATTAACACTTTTATTGCCTCTTCTCTACATTGGACCACTGTGAGAGATAAAAATAGGTTTGGTAATATACAAACTAGTCAATCAGACGTTTACCAAATGTCTAAGTTTAGATACTTAATAGTTTTTCTACTATATCATGATATCATCTAAACATTTCATCATTACTATCATTACATCCGCTTGTTGAATGATGACTAAATTCACATTCCTAAAATTCAAATTACAACTTCAATACCTATTTTAGTTAAAAGACCAGTCTGATAAATATTGTTTATTAAGTTATTCAGATGATAGTGTTTACTCACATTTGAAGTAGAAGAAGAAGAGGAAGGAAGAAAAGAAGATGAAGAAGGAGAAGAAGACTTTCCTGATATATCTACTGGCTGCCTCATATCCTGCCTGGTTTTGCAAGGCTATCCCTCTAGAGATAAGCTCCCGTTTCCGTATAATAATATTGCTTCTCAATGTATTTTTAATATTTCTGTGTAACAAAGAATATGTATGCGAATAAGTAAGTACCTATTGTTAAGGTAGTCTACCTTTTGTCTGTTATTTTTCCTTTCCATCCCGGATATGCTGAAAAAAATCTCTGGACAAAGATAATATCTCGCCTTTGTACATGTATTCTTCATTTTCCATTGTTTTTATTCTTCATTTTCCATTGTTTTTATTTGTTTTCATTTTGTAATGTTTTTGTGTACCATAAAGTATATTGAGTTCAGTTGAGTTGCGACTCTCTTGTATCTTGTATCTTCTGTAAGGGGGCTGAAGTGCCTGCACGTGGCCCACATGTGCGGGGCCTTTGTGCATGTCCCCTTCTCCCTCTCTCTCATCTCAGCCAACCCAACTCCTCCACAAGTTGGAGTAGGAGGCCTGGATGTTCAAGGAGCTCCCGGGTCGATGATGCTTCTCCCAGAATCGCCATCCTGGTTTCAATTGTGGATGGACATGCCAGCTCGACCGTCTCTTCCACTTCCATGCAACCCCTGCATAGGGGGCTTGTGACTCTCGCTCCGACGTCTATTGTTCTCCATTGTAAGTTTGTGTGGCCTGTGTCCTTATGAGAGAATACCGATTACGAAACAGAAGAAAATGTCGTACAGTTTGAGAGGCGGCCGCCACTGCACTTGTGTGCACCCACCCACTGGGGCCGCCGCTCGGTCCAACTGCATCTACCGCTGCACACAGATGCAACACCACGCTTCACTACCCCCGTATATAAGCGTGCTCCCGACTAGCCTTGAACTTCACTCCGGCGCAGGACCACGGCCGAATCAGTCCCGGTTCGAAATTCAAACTTCAGTGCAGTGAACTATGGTGTGAAACGTTTGGTTGTTGGACAGTTTTACATTTGGTGCGGGAGACGTTTACTTTCGAAAATGTATGCCGTAATTCGAGCGGTGAGTATTGATATATAGATAATGGATTTAGGGTGGATGAGTTGAAAAATTGGGACAAGAAATAATGATGGCGGAATCATCCCTCAAAACGTGTAAAAGATTAACGGTCAATTTATAATCCTCAGATATCTTTTAAAAGTCTGTTTGACTGAGAACTTTGATATTTCACAGATATATGAAATGTCGAATAAAGTGAGCTATCTGGTTTGCCCTAGATCACTAACCATATTTTCTGGTAACATTATTACTCATCATCATCCGCAACCCACATCGACCTACTGCTGGGCATAGGCCTCTTCTCTATACTCTATACTACATTATCACTAACCATTCGTAAATTTTCCGATGCATTAAATCGTCAATATTTACTGAATTAACTTCATATAATTATGACACAAAACGACATTAACTAGCAGCATTAGTTATCTCGTAATCAAGTAACTTAATCAGTTTTAGAACTTACCAACACTAAACACCGATTGCACTGATACAATAATCTCCCTGCAAATTGCTTTTTTGCATCCCTTGAAAAAGATAGTGGTTATACGACGTTTTTACTTAGCACAGCAGCTGCAAATGTTTCGCTTTCTGACTCTGACTTGCGGATACACCCGAAATGAGTGATTGTGGGTCACTTGTGATACGAACTAGGAAGGCATTAGAAACGGGAGGGGTGGCGGGGATGATACCTAAACACTAAATACGCAAGGTACGCGTTGTCATTTTGACGAATGGTTAGTGATCTAGGGTTAACGGTATGGATATCGCCCGTAAAAATAAAATTATGTACGCCCTGTGTAATGAACACATTTCGGAAATCACAGAACAGACAGACAGAACAGACTCATCAACACAATGTGCGCACTATTTTCATACATTTCGCTAATATCGCTCGCTTTATAATCATCTTATTAAGATACTTTGAGACAACTTTCATCGGTTTACTCGCGTTTAGACATACGCGGGCCAAACTAACAATAGTGACAGTGGTTTTATAAATTTAGATTGTCATTAATATCACCTGTACAAAAGACATCAACGGGCGTCAAGATCTTTTGGCTCGAAACAAGACAGTACCAGGCACCATTTCTTAACGATTTTAATTTTGGATAGTAACATTCTGTTTGAAATGGCAAGTTATGAACAAAATCCTAAGAAATTGTTCTTTATTTCAACGTATCAACGGTCACGTTGAATGGGATTTCAAATTACGAACAGATAAGTTAACCAACATATTTAAACTCTTTTGTTTTTAACGTATTTCTTTATTGAGTTTAACAGTTATATCAAGATTTATGAAGAATTCATGTTAATCCTGAATTTACCTTTCGTCTTTTATAAACACAAATAAAAATAAATAAAACAATGGACAAAATGATGCTATGCGTACGCCTATGCCTACATGAAAGTTCATCACAACACTTATATCGCCTAAGAAATTAATTAAGGAAAGTAAGAATCACACGTGGATTGGATCATATAATAGTTGATGTAGTGATTGTCATTAGAATACAATAGACATGTCACATCACATACATGTGATTATGATAGTGAGAGCAAATTACGTGAGAGACAATGGAAACGGACATTAGCATGCAAATATTTTTTAAACATCGCGAAATAAAAAATCTACCTCTACTAGCTAATTCTGACATATCCAGAATAAATGTAATGAGCACAGAGGTAGTATTGTATGTATTTTACTAGGTATATATTTATTGTTTGTAGGTAAGTATACACAAATGCATGTAAATCTTATAATTATAATACTTTAATGTCACGCTAATACTGTAGATAATAGTAGGTAATGATCTCATTGTTATAAAGTTAACCATTTTATGATATTTTATTATTGTGCAAGTTAGATGTAAGATATTGCAGTGCCCTCACTGGGTTCATTGTCGGTTCTTCAAATTCTATATATATATATCACCATATACCACCACAATGTCGCAATAAACGTTTTGAGTTTGAGTTTGAGTTTGAGTTTAAGTATTTTACCTTTATTTGAGAATTATAAGTGTCTCTGTGCACACTTTGTGTTATTACAAATGATTATACGCTGAGTTTTATTTATATACAATATACATCTTAACTTAACTTACTACTAAAAACAATTAAATTAAATAGTATTTAGATTAATTTAGGTAGGTATAAGTATATTATATTTTGGTTTTTATTAGATGTGTATATAGTATGTTCAGTTTATTGTTGTACACATAGGTCTACCCCTGTTTAGTTATTAACTTCTCTTATCAGAACTTGGTTTGCTGGAAAAGATCTCTTTTTAGAAATAAACTCGCCTTTGTACACTATTTTTATTCAGTTTTTTTTTTATTTCAACTAATTGTGTGCAATAAAGAAATTATTAAATTATGAGAACATAAGAACATAGCGTCACGTATTTCGTCATATGAGGAGGGTATAGTTTTGCTTGCCCGAGTGTAGCCAGTTATCCAATACTCTATTTTGCGTGAGAGGGGGCTGGCCCATCGCCGCAGGTATTGAATGAAACGTGCAATATTACACGCTAGCCATAAATTAACGTCATAAATTTGCTGAACCATTTCGAATAGTTAATTAAGGTGATGATAAATAAATAAGTATAAATAAATAATTCAGTTGTAAGAATAAAACAGTGAATTAATTGATGGGTTTTTTATCAATATTAACAGAGCAGCAATGGCATCGCTTAGCATTATTAATAACCGGCCAAGTGCGAGTCGGACTCGCGCACGAAGGGTTCCCTACCATTATCTATAAAAAACCGCAAAAAAAAACACGTTAGCTGTATGGGAGCCCCCCTTAATATTTAATTTATTTTGTTTTTTAGTAGTTCTTATAGCGACAACAGAAATACATCATCTGTGAAAATTTCAACTGTCTAGCTACCACGGTTCATGAGATACAGCCAGGGCCCGAATTCTACTGTACACAAGCATACCACTAGCCTGGCACAAACTTGAATACGACGCATTTGGTATTCTACTAAATCTCACAAGCGCCAGCGAGACGCCGGCGTGACGCCAGCCTACTTCGTATTCTACTGTCCGCTGGCGCCGTTCCAACGCCGCCGGCGTCTCGCTGGCGCTTGTGAGATTTAGTAGAATACCAAATGTGTCGTATTCAAGTTTGTGCCAGGCTTGTGGTATGCTTGTGTACAGTAGAATACGGGCCCTGGTGACAGACAGACGGACAGCGAAGTCTCAGTAATAGGGCCCCTTTTGGCACCCTTCGGGTACGGAACCCTAAAAACGGCCGCATAAATATCGATATAGGTGCCAACTTGTGGGTTTGCTACCCCGTTAAAAATATTCCATTTTCATTCTTGCACCACATAATAAAATACTTTCCTTTTTATAAAGTGAATCAGTTGTTTTTCACTATTTATGGTATGAAACCAGAGCCAAGTGATGGTATCGCTGGATATTAAGAGTGCACATAGCGTAGCGTTATAGTGTTCTAACATGACAGTAAACGTGTATACCCTTTAGTATGATATCTTTGTAGGAAAAGTAATGCTACAGAAAGGAACTTGACTGTAGTTGTTATACAAAACAGGAACTTGTAGATAAGAACAGAGGAAGGAGCGGAAATCTGTTATTAAAATATACTGTTACAGGACTGTAATCATTAGTGTGGCCATAATCTGAGAAGCGGGTGATGCAGGCCATGAAGAAAAATAATAAGCTTTTTTACTGCTAGGCATAAATACACTTTTATGGAACTGTCAAAACGAAAAAAAATATCGTGATTTCTATGAACTTCTAACCAAATCACGTCATCATTATACTTTGTCTTTTCTTCACAAAATTGGCTTTATAAAATACATCGGCCAGAAATATTCAATTCTGATATTTCAAGCCATTTTGTATTTATATACATAAGCATTATTTCTTAAACTTCGAACATGTTTCTATATTTATTCAACCACATAGCAAAATACCGTATCTTATTGCAATGCAGGGCATACTCTCGCGTCAATCAAAGGACGTCTCTGCCCTGCCTTGCCAAATATTTTCTGCGTGATCTGTTTCCCCTGGTCATACACCCACACATACATATAGAAGGAATTGGATGGCTGTTACGGCTGAAACTTGAGTAATTATTAACTGGTTCGCCGACACATCTTATATAACATTAGTTTGCCATTGTTCGGTCGTTCAAACGGTGTGCTTCTGCGAGTAAAGGGGTAAAATAGATTTAGCTATTTTGACGAAGTTTTTTAAGATACGTCATGTCGAGCATAATTATTAATATTGACTATTAAAATTACTACTAAAATTAGTACTATAAAAACTGACTATTAAAATTACTCGTAATTATATTTAGTAAAAATGTGAAATATACGGTAAAAATCATCATCAAGTGTGTATTTTGAAATTAAGATGAAATAAAAGACACGCGGCAGTGTGTATAGCCAAGTTCGCGATGCACCAGCTATGTGTTAGGTCATATTTACTGAGTACTAAACTGCTTGTTCATATTAGTTGGTATGAGTATGAAGCATGACATTCATTTTTGCATGCATGAGATGTCAAGAGTTCATGTCATACGCCAGTTTGTTTTATGAGAAAGATAGTAATCTTGAGTAGGTATAATGATTTCTATATACACTTGGACATTTAAGTGTTATTTCACACCGCATGAAATGTATGGCGTAACCTATGTTATCATGCTTTTCAGTTTTGTAGTAGCGTTTAGTATAATTTGTGTAGGTATTATTATGTATTGTATGTATTTTATTTTAATGGAGTATTGAGACACTTGGCTAAAAGGCACTTATTGGCTAAAAGTGGGCAAAGTTGTGCCTCTCCCACGTGGCGCTATGTTGTTTGTAGATTTTGTATGTAAAATTGAAAATACATACAAAAAAAAAAAATTCTAAATCTAGAATACCATAAAAAGTGTAATTTTGTAGCTATTCATCCATAATTACCAATTAAGCAATAAAAATAATGTATTAGATAGCACAAACAAAGTCGTATACTCGTCTATATTATCATAATATCATAAATCTACTCAATTAAGAGAACTCACACGCACTCTACATATATCACGTAATACCTACTTAGTAAAATCATCTTGTGTATCAATTGATCGTCTATTAACCCAAGCAATGAAATTCAATAAGCGTATGAAACCGTCAAATGATTCAATCAATCACCCCTAGAAAATCATCGGCGCAAACGCATCGTCAAATCAAATCATACTCTGTTACACGAACATCTGTTTGAAGATAAAACCAGCCATATTGACAGACTTTAAGGCGTAAAATTGTTCACGGATCGTCAAAGTAAATAAAGTCTGATATATAATTTATAAAGTGTATGATAATTTAAACAGGTGCGCGTAGTATTAGTCTTTGATCGCTGATAATGGTAAATATTTTCTGTCAATCTATCATTGAGAGCTGATATCTCCCACTGGTGTGCCTGAATATCGATTTTACTAGAAGTGAATATTACCTATCCTGTTGATTACCTGCCCTTGCCACTGTAGTTACACTGCCAGAAATGTATTGGGTAGTCTGCTAATTTCCAAATAAGCCAGTGACAGTACAGCGACAGGGCTGTGATCAAGGCTTTATGGAAATCTTTTCAAAAACAGACCTTGATGCATAAATTAAAATGTTGCTGCACTTTTAGGAATCCCTAAAATAGGTATTATCTGTATTAGTACGCTTTCTGAAGAGGTAAATGATTACAATAATAATGCAACTTTATTCACTTGTTTCTATACCTTTATGGTTGCATTAAACACAGTTATGTTAACGCTATAGTAGGAATTCACGAGGTAAGTAAGTACTTAATTATCACATCGTATCAACGGGGTATGAAGTTCTTAGTAATTTCGTAATTCTTAATTTCTTTATTGTACTACCACTAACACAAGAATTTCATACAGAAAACTTAGTATTACCAATACCATAATTGTACGGAACCATGAGTTCAACACATCAGCGCCATCTTACCACGAGTGATGTCAACCGATTTCCTAAACGTATTAATATTTCCGAGCTCGATCTTAAATTGCGCGGCTGCCTACTTTCTCGACTAATCATCTGTTATGCTACTTTAGACTGTCTAATGGTGTCCTACATAGGGCTGGATAAATTAATCAAATGACGTAACAACTAAAAATTGTCGAGGTTTATGGCCTATTCTAAATGATGAGCTCAAAGTGGCAGATTCATTAGTTATTTTACATACAATCTATTCATTAAGACTGTTTAAAATGTCCATAGTATTTTTTTTTATCAAACATCAAAAACACCAGATATTAGATTTATTTTTACCTTCATTAGATTTACCTTACGTACACAAATATGTCATTATAATTTTTCTTTGTTCTACCTTAAAAATATGCACGACAAGACACTACGTTTGTACATATTATATAGCTAAAGTAAATTATTATGTTTCATTGATGAAACTTATTTTGTTACTCCGTATACTCTGTTTAAGTATGGTTTGCTGGAAGAAATCTTTTACCAGAGATAAGTTCAAGTTTGGTAGGTATATTGTATTTTTTCCACCATAAGCTATCATAAAAACATATAAAAAAATAACCGGCCAAGTGCGAGTAGGACTCGCGCACCAAGGGTTCCGATTACACTTGGAGAGCGTAACACGTGTAATTAGGTTTCCACATAAAAAACTAAAGTGTGATGTCATCCATGTAAACCAAATTGAATATTTCTTAGAAAGACAAATTTGCAGTTTTCAGATTTTTCCCTTTAATTGTGCTATAAGACCTTGCTTCGTGACAAATTTCATGATTCTAGGTCAACGGGAGGTACCCTATAGGTTTTAATTCCCTTGCGAGTTCCACGCGAGTTCATACAAATTCAGCAAAATTATGACATAATATCGCAGTATCTTTTGATTGTGTGGACCTAGAATTTTAATTATTTTCGCAGCTCTAAGGGACCATAGACCTGATTAATCGATATTAATTTCAACATGATACCTCCACGCGTTCCTGAGAAAAGGGGTCGTGACAGACGGACAGACAGACAGACGGACAACAAAGTGATCCTATAAGGGTTCCTTTTTCCCTTTTAAGGATCGGAACCCTAAAAATTACAGGTATTTTTAACAAAGTCATTGCTCTACCGACATTGTCAAGCCGAGTGCAACTCTCCTGCTTGTAATCTCCAAGAAAATGCATAACGTCTAGTTTGCTGCAGCATATCTGTATTACACAACAACCAACCTCAACACCATAAATATTGAATAATCTTTATTGCTCATCCTATCACCATCCTCCATACCAACAATGAAAGTAACCATTAAAGGTACCCCTACACCTTCATACATATTATTCAGTTTCCCTTTCAAAGGTCGTGCTCCCACGGTCTAAGTCAAAGACCTAGGAAGCCTTCAAACGGGTATTTAAAAGCGACAGTGCATGCTCGGAAGCGCACGGTAACTTTCCCTGCAGATGCCCGTGCCCATGCGGTGTAGCAAGGTGAAACGTGAGGCAAAGGGCAGATAACAAGGAGTCCTCCTTGAGAGGCGCAAACTGGCGTAACGTGTTACAGGTGACCTGTGACATCGTGACTGGTGATGCTTATCTGAGAGATTTAACGACAGGCTTAGGGTTGTAGTGATTGGCATTAGCTGTTGGAATAGCATTTACTGTATTTATTTGTCTGGTACTAAAACTTGTATAGTATCGCTCTTTGATGTTTGATACTTTAACAGGATGACATTGAATTAGCTGACGATATGTTGAGGACTGACAGTACCCATCATTATAACAACCTTCCCAAAGAAACATAAAGTCGTAAATTTAAATAAATACGCCCCCAAGTACAACGACCCCATCAGCTGATTTCAAGTTATGGGAGATCCAAATAAATTTTCGTTTGCGACTGAATGTTTCTTGGCGAAAGCAGTCCATAGTGACGGGTAGTATCATTCCCCAAAATATGGTCAGCTAATTTACTGTCATTTGTATTTTTCACTTAACACATTATACAATTTCTAACTACCACTAGTGATTACAAGAAAAAACTTATAATTCTCAATTGCGATTACGGTTTTATTGCGTTTAGCGGTTAATTGCTTTATTAATTAACATATTACCCACGCATGGCGTGAAAGGGCGCGGATATTTCCCGCCCACCCACAGGCTCGACCTTAGGCCCGTAGGTTCTGGTCTAGGCAGTAAATAAATCTATGCGGTAAAAGCTATTCTCACGCCTTCGAACGTCGAGTATTTTGGGTCTAGGTTTTATGGAGGTTGTTAGTTGCATAATGTTTGGTTTATCGCCCACCTTAACAGGTGGGGTTAATTATAGCAGGCTCTTATATAGGTTTTATGTATGTTACAGTCAGATTGTAATTGAATGCTGTAATCATATTGTATAGGTTGATTAGATGGGAAGGGTGGTTTTGATGAATTTTTGCTAATTAGTCGACTTGATCAGTATACATTTTGTGCCAGGAGTTTAGCTGGTTTGTATGAATAAGTAAGTGGAAAATTACGTTGCTTTGATGGACAGAGAAAAACAAAATCTCTCTGTCCATCCTGGGTTTGCTGGAAGAGATATCTTTTAGAGATAAACTTGCCTTTGTAAATTACTTCTATGTATTTTCTGTGTTTTCTCTTTTATGTGCAATAAAAAACGAAATATATACGAAGAGAAGAAGAAACGCAGACTACTAAGATCATGCAAATAAATTTTGAAAATAGTCTTAACTTTATACACATAAATACATTGAAAATACACACATTGTCATTCTAGTAAAAGATCTAAAGATTCTACTATTCTCATCTTTATCGCATAGATAGGTTGTTGATCTTTTTGCTAACCCATGCATAATAAATTGCATGAATAGTTGCGGGTTTTAGGATTATATAATGACAGAGATGTACATTATGTCAGGCTTTATGTCAGAAATGACGAGGTAATTTGTTTTGTTCCTAACGACATGCTGCCATATACGGCTAAATGTGTTGGATTGATTTTAGCATATATGATATATATTTTAGCATATATGATATATATTTTAGCATTTATGATATATATTTTAGCATATATGATATATATTTTAGCATATATGATATATATTTTGACGCTTTACTAGCATTTAGCTGACATCAATAATAACGCGCTAAAGATTCGAACAAACTATTTCAATTAGAGCCCCAAATAGATAGAGCATCGTACTCATACGTCCAGTGTCTAAAAAAAACCACGATTTCTGATCTGCCTGCAAGGTAAACGTATTAACCCGTAGTAGCATAACGTCTGATAAATCGGACGCAATTCAGTTGACAATTTGTAAATAAAAATAAAATGATTTTCCAAATTGTTAATGTGATGGCTTGTAATAGGTTGATGTAAATATTAAAAGCTTGATTCACACCTAAACGCTGTAATGCATATTTCAAGTTACGCTACACTAACGTAAGCTTCGAAGCGTAGGTTAGTGTTTATAGAGACCTTAGTTCCAACCCCTGACCTCGCCCGCCAATCATCGTGAGCTTGCCAGGAATTGAAAGCCTCACTTTCTTTGCAATACAGTCACGATCCTCGATAATCGAATATAATCGGCGGAAAATCGAATCGTACGCCACGCATCGATTTTATGATATCACGGATATGAAGTATTGGTAGGAAGTTAGGATCTAATGGGAAAACAGGAAGTAGGTGTAACTTACAGGTTTTGCTGTTGTGGTATTGATTGTGTAATAAGGTATGCCTTGATTTCTCTATGAGCAATTTATACAGCAAGTTGCACTGAATATTGTTGCTCAGAGGGAAAGTGCCCTTAAATTATAACATAGCATAGCAAATAAGATTGCACAGCAATTTGAAATGAATCAGAATTGTAGATACATAATATGCTTATTTGCGCGAAATATTGATCCAAATAGCGTTAGTCGTGATTATGGATTGAACAAACATTATACTCACAAAACTTTATAACTTGGAGCTGTCCTTACAAAAGACTTCAACGGGTTCCCTATTCGGATGTAGTAATGCAGAAAAAACATGGTAGTACGAAAATTTATTTAGACTACATAATATCATTTCTTGTTGTATATTTAGTGTTTGAGAACAAAAACAAACGGAATCCCATTAAACCCATCCCTACATATACTACCACTAATTGCAACCGGTATTTCCTATTTAGTGATGGTTATGAAAGCGCAAGTGCTCATAAATATTAATGTGTAAATGTGTAAGCTTAGATAACATGTTAGTGAAACAAGAAATTATTAGATGAGTCTAATGGTCCAAGGAACTGGGGAATGACACACCCTGCTTGCTAAAGCTTTAAGTAAAAGATGACAGTCTTTTGATTCACTTTTTTAGGGCAATCCGACAGGGCACTTACTTACGTTTAAAGAAATAGGAAACCTTTTTTTCACGTTTAGCCTGTAGAGTTTCCCACTTTAATTCCAAAGCTTTTGCCCTCAATCAGGAAGATACTTTTCCCTGCCAATAGGAAATAAAATATCAAAAATTCCCTTAGTCGAAGTACCTACACAATTACACATCTATGGGACTGACAGAGCAACAGAAAAATTAATTTCGTAATTTCTTTATTGTACTCACATGACAGTAAAAATAGCTTAAGATAGAAAAAATATGTACAAACGCGAGCTTATCTCTAATAAAAGATTTTTGCAGCTTTCTACCCTGGATGTTCATCCATTTGAGTGGTACTGACAACTAAGTCTTGAGGGAAGATGCAGGTTCGAATCCCGGTGTTGACCATGTACCAATGAGATGATTAATTTGTCTTAAGTACATCATCGGATACTCCGTGTTTCGGATGGCACGTTAAGCTGTAGGTCCCGGCTACTATCACTACTTCATAGTATGTAGTAGTCGTAAACCCCTCCACCAACCCGCCCTGAGTCAGCGTGGCGTATGGCTCAATCTTACTCGGATCCGGGTAAAGGCCTGTGCCCCTCGGTGGGAAAATTAATGGGCTACATTTACTATGATATTTAGATGGAACCTTACTTGAGTAGAAATTTGTATATCCAGTAGTAAGCGAATTTTATCTGTCGTTTGCTGCCTCTAAGCGTTATAATATAACCTTTCAGTAGCTCTGCTAGCCGAAAATACATTGACATAAAATTAAGGCAAATTGTATATTTTGACCCCACACAGTAGAACTATCACAGTGCAGATGACGTCTATTCATTAATTTCTACATTCATTCCACACTAATTTAGTATGCAAGCCGGTTCAGCTAATTGGGTTTCAGACTGTACACTCAAGTCCTTGGTTGTTTATGACCGGAGAAATCTAGCCGAGGCCTTCTAGGGAAAAACATGGAAATGAGTAAACATGTTCGTTGAGTAGCAGAATGTTGCAAATTGGTGATGCGGCTAATGGGCGCTTTGACGCATAATAGGAACATGCCTTCGATACCAAAGTTAGGAATGTCAGAGAAATGTTGTCATCGTGGTTGCTGTAACATACCGCGATTCGGCTTTGTATCTAGATTACCATAAGATTGAAGGTTTTATTTGCAGATTGTTGTGAAAATCTAACGTTGTCGGCTTGAATTAATAACGATCCAGTTGGTTAAAAATAGAGTATTGAGTTATTGAGTAATTGGCTTGAAGGTTTTATTTGCTTAAATATTTTTATGAAAATCTAACGTCGTCGGCTCAAATTAATAAAGACCCGGTGGTTAAAAATAGAGTATTGAGTTATTGAGTAATTGTCTTAACGTAGGCTCAGTTGTGCCACTGCTACCCCATATGGAAAAAAAAGACGCTATGTTTACAAAAAGATTTTCATTGTCTAAAGACGTTACGAATTTGGTATCCTTACTAAAGCCCACTCTCTTCCTTCCAGGTACGGCTGCTAGTCGCAGTTGCAGCCATCAACTACGCCCGTTGTCAGGACGGGTTCAGTGAACAGGACCTCCTCCGACTCCAGCAGCTGGCTACCGACCAGGTCGAGACCATCACCGGCTACAGCACCAACCTCCGCGACCCGGTGAGGAATGACCATAACCAGTACCACTTACCTGATGATACAGAGAAGAATGACTACCAGCGCCCGGGACGCAGTGATAGACGAAAGGTATTCAGAATCAGAAACCCGTTTCAGAGGCAGTTGGAAAGCAATGACAGACAAGATGATGAAACGGCGCAGAATCCACAGCACGATCCTAACTCTGGAGCGAGTAACCAGTACTCCTCGATGCAATACTCGCTGCCTCCAGAGGATTTTATACAGAAATTGAGAGCTGAGAATCCTTATCTGCAGCAGCTGTCGACGCCAGCACCGTTGTTGGGGTACACAGCGACACAACAGTCGCAATATCAATATCCAACCAATAATCCTAATAACTACGAAAACAATCAACAGTCAAATCCGATATCTAATCAGATTAATCAGATAGAGCAGAAACTATCGCAGGGACAAACGTACCATTCAAACGCCGGTGCGTATCAGTATGCTGGTGGGTACAACTTTGATAACATACAAAGTACTCCGTCACCAATACCGCCATATCTGTCCACGCCGAACAACCAATTCGTCGGCACTCCCACTAATACTTACGTGTCGAGTGCAGCTCCAGTGTTTCTCTCTAGTCAGCCGAACATTCAGCAATATGTGTCATCTCCAGTGTCCGTCGTCCAAACCGGCTCACCAGACTACAGCAACAGAGCCAACACACCAACTGTCAACACAATAAATTATGAAAACAACGTCCAAAACCAACACGAAACCAACAAGAGGATGCAAATTGATCACTATGACAACTCAGCACATGGTATAAGATATCCTATCAATGTGCAACAGTATGGTAATGAGTATCCATCTACAACTACCGCCAGCCCTGTCACCTCTACACCGTATGCCGATCCAAACCACGACTCTTGGCAAAACAACATCAACGCAGGCGTCAATTCACTATCGAAATCGCTCCAGGAGTTATCACTATCGCAGTACCCGTACAATAACAATCAACAAGAGGCCAGACCAGAACACAATCAAGAGAACGGCGAAACACATCGCATTGGAAATATGCCTGCGGCTAACAATATGTACCTCGATTACTTACAAGCTGATTACCCCTCATATAACATGAGGAGTCGACAGAGGGATATTGAACAGGAAGTCGGACAACCTACTGGTTACTCGAGTGGTGATTATGGGTGGAAATTAACCGACAAGAAGGCTTTGGCAAGTAACGATGCTTATCCCAGTGGAAACTCGCCAGCACGATACCAATCTTATGGAATACATCCAGATAACAGCGCTGTGAGCCAAATGAATTTCTACATGGACTCAAGTAACCAAAGGCCGAGATACGATTCAATAGCTAAATCATCAGCTGAAACTCAAGATGTGCAGGAGTTTGCGAAAGCCGCAGCAAAAGCGCATGAAAATATGAAGCAACGGGAACAACTTGCTAAACTAACTGATGCTTATTTTGGTCACAACAGCTACGCACCCAGTTTCAGCGCTGGCAATTTAATGGGTAGTCCTCAGCCACCGTCCAACGTCATAACTAATTACTATGGCAATAACGATGACAGACAGAAAAATAAATTGTATGGGGAGAGTATCAATAGTAACCCTTTGATGTACAACCACTCCCCACAGCAACAAGATTTGATCACAGCATCGCCATCGTATTACTACTCAAGGGAAAGTCAAATGGACGGTAAACCAAAACAACCTTTTGACCACGCAAAAGCTTTGAAAAATATAGTACCAATAGATGTTTCCAACGTCATCGGAAACGAACAATCTCAAATGAAACCTGTTGGGTCAGAAGGCAACGACAATAGGTACAACATTCCTAACTATTCAAAAGAACAAACAGAACAAAATCTTAAACAGTTCTACAAACCAGTCGCCGACTCCTACTACAAGGACAAAAACAGTGGCTACGGTTACAATATCAAGACTAAGAACGAGGAAGTTTCAGCATCTGATAATATAAAGCAGCAGGAACAGAATACAGCCTACTATAACAAACAGTCATTCACCGAATCGCCGTACAGTCAGTATCTCAGCGACAGCAAACGATACGCTGAAGGAGCTGCGCCACAAATCAGTTATTTACCTCCGGGCTCCAACCACTTCCTGAGCGGTCCACAATCATCGCCAATTGCCCCACCCAACATTCAAAGACCACTAAATCAACTACAGAACCCTGATTACGCCAGCATTTTGAAACTAAACGACATCCCTTACAGGCTAACGCAAGGCTTGCCTAGCGAGGCGTTGCGGCTCCATAACAATAACTTTGATCAAGGCGCGATACCGACACCCATACCATCGAGGATAAACCAGAACGTCGGGAGCCACCAATTAGACGTCACAAATAGTATTCTCAACAAACTAATGCAGAACAAGCAACCCGGACAAAACAACATTAGACCTGAATTCGATCTACAGTCAGCTGGCCTCTTATCTAACATCAACGGTTTCCGAGTAGCCAACCCCTTCAATGTCGACTTAAAAGTGGTCGCAGAAATGCTAAAAGGAAAAACAGTTGACGACGCGCAATTGTTACATTTGAGAGAACAGTACAACAAGCCTACTCCTCTCAAACTCGATATGTCAGCGTTACAGCATCTGCTCTTGAAGAATGATAACTACGGAAACTTAGCTTCAATAAACGATGGACTCAGTGCAATAGGCAACCCTTACATAGACATATATGGAAACGGTCGATATCCTGGTTATCAAGGGGTGAAGTATTCGCGTAGTCAAGAAGAAGAAGAGAATATCCCTATAGCTGACGCATCAAACACGCATCCTATAGGAGCGGTCCTTGAGGCAGATGACGTACCAAATGTGAGAGAAGTAAACGAAGGCGTGACAGACCTTACTGAAACTGAAGAAATACCAAACGATTTTGAAGAAAAGCGTCCTAAACCTATTTTCACCAGAGATCACAAACTGAACGAGCGACATCGGCATCCAAACTTGATCATGCCAGGCAGGAATTCATATTTGAGGAAGTACCCGAAAGACATCGCAGAGCCCTATCCTCTCCTGAAACCTCCTCCAATTAATTTATCAAGAAGTCGGTTGAGCCATAGTAAAGAGAAGCGAGGACGTAGGCGCAGATTAAACAAACCCAAATTCTCAAGGACCTTATTAAAAACCGAGGCACTTTTTGAGGCTGAGAACAAAGGACCAATTGAAGAGACTGACACAACAGTTCCAACCTTACTGAGGCCACCACCACCCGTTGCGGAGTCAAGGTCTGATGTAGAAATAGAAGAAAAGGAAGAAAACAACTTATAGTGTTACAGCCAGTATCAATACAAGCCTATCTAGATGTCTAGACTAGACATAGCTTCGTAAGTTGCTATTATAAGGATAACTTACCCTACCTATATTATTACCTGAAAGTAGCTACATATTTTATCGTTGCTAGTAATCTCATTCTGTTTTTGTTGTCTAAAACTTTGTTTTTGTTGAAATGAAAGATTTGGCATTTATTATTAAAGTAAGAAAATGTTTGTTACAGATGTCTAATGTAAATAATTTAGTATTAGTAAGACAAAAGTAGTTTTTAAGGAATGTAAATAATTTTACCACTGTTTACCTACGTATTAAACAATTTTTATTCGTTCTTGTAACTACTCTTTGTATTAATATTGTGTGATGAAAAGGTTAAATTAATTGACATTGTTTTGTTAAGTTTTACTTTTATAGCGTGACTAAAAAATAAGATGCTTAATCAATTCTGCGAAAATTAGGGAAAATCTAATGTTAATATTCCGTTAAGTTTCTTATGGATATAAGGTGTCCCAAAATTAACCTAAGATTCCTCAAAGATTTCTTCAAGAAATCATGCGTTAATTTTGGGACACCCTATATCTTGTAACGGATAAGAAAACTGACATCTTCTTTAGTCTCTCTATAGAAGAATTTTGTTGAAATAAAAACGTGAAATAAGTGACGCTGTTATTTTAACTTTATGATTTGTGATGATTGAAAGTGAAGAGCCACACGCAAGAGTAAAGGCTTAAAACTGAGAATGTCAATTAATTATACAGATAATAACGATGTGATCTAGTTAAACGTACAAGTATTAGCATCGTGTATCTCATTGATTTAAGTAAATCCATCAATTAAATTCATTAATTTCTTCGACGACGCATAAATTTGACATAATATCACGTTAGCATTTCGATCTCTGGTTTCATTCTTCGTACTTTTAATGATCGACACTGAATTTCTTATGGATACTTTACATCGCAATAAGATTTCTGTGCATACTTCTGATGCATTTTTCATTTGACATGCGCTTAGACAAAACACGAACGTTTTAGTTATGAGTTTTGAATCGTCTAAAAAGCATTCGTATTTTCTTGATAAGCAAAGTTTAAGAAGGTAAGTTTTTTTTTACTCACAACACACCACATAAGGGATAAATCATACAAAAGTTTTATTATACTGTCGATCCACTCTGGCAGTGTTGGATGGCCACTCGCTTAATCGAGAATCAAAATACGAGTACATCTACTACGCTACCGGTGTTGTTTTAAAGCTAACGAAATGCGGATTGATAGTTCCCATTAATAACAACTTGCCCCAATTAATTTGCGACCATATTTTTCTCGGTGAAAATTTTCCCCAAAATATGGTCAGATATAATTTAATGTCACCTTATAGACGCTGTCGCAGCTTCGACAATTTATTCGAAATTTTTTTTGATTAGAGCCACGCAGTTTGCTGTTACTCAAACGTGTTCAAGGTAAAACCAAAGATATTCAACAGATAATATAATACGTAAAAGTTACTTGGGAGCAAATACTCCTGAGTACTTCTGTCCTTAATTTAGAAGATTAGAAGATCCAATTAATTGAATATTTTGTCAGAAGTAGTCTGCACCACAGAGTTCAGAGTTCAGAGTTCAAAATTTTTATTGACCATAAAATCATACATATTACTTAGTCAACGTCAATATAATATTAATATTTTTGTATACTACCGCCCGTTCGGAAGTTGTGGGCTTAGGGATGGAGCAAAGAAGGGCAAGAAACCTCCCCCGTACCTCTTTTAAAATATCAGAGCCTTAAAAATACAATGTTATGTATTTCTACTTAAGTCTAAGGAAATACACCGAGGAGAGACGTACTGACTCAGTCCATCGCCCCTCTTTGGATTTCTGTGCGCTGAGATGGTAAAGACCATGCAGTTTTGTCATCTAAATATTCTTTTACACTGTAATATGACTTCTTCAATAGGCCGTTTTTGACATAGTTTTTGAACCTCCTTTCTGGTAGGTCCGTTGCTTCATTAGGTATTTTATTATAAAAACTAACACATACTCCCATAAAAGAGTGAGCAACCTTACTGAGTCTGAACGCGGGCATAGCAATCTTATTTCTATTTCTAGTGCCAATACTATGATTATGACCTAAAGTCTTAAATAAACCTATGTTTTTTCTGGTATACATGATATTTTCATAAATGTATTGACAGGTAACAGTAAGTATATTGATATTTTTGAATTTGTCCCTTAGTGATTGCCTAGCATCTAGTTGATAGATAGCCCGAATGGCCCTTTTTTGTAAGACAAATATTGTGTTTATATCTGCCGCTCTCCCCCAAAGAAGTATTCCGTAAGACATAATACTATGGAAATAACTAAAGTAAACCAATCTGGCAGTTCCTACATCTGTGATGTGTCTGAT
Source organism: Argyresthia albistria (assembly GCA_963457715.1). NCBI lineage: Eukaryota > Metazoa > Arthropoda > Insecta > Lepidoptera > Argyresthiidae > Argyresthia > Argyresthia albistria. The sequence continues at coordinate 7,398,764 of OY735269.1, forward strand.
TTGCCTGACCGCATAAGCAGCTGAGCTAAGTCTTCGTGAGAGACTAGTTACATGAGGACCCCATTGAAGTTTCGAGTCTATAGTGATTCCAAGGAAAATTGTTTCTTCAACGAGGTCTAGTCTTTCCGTTCCTATGCTTACACTCGTGTCCACCTGCCGCACATTCGGTAAACAGAATTTGATACATTTTGTCTTCTTCGAGTTTAATAAAAGGTTGTTTACATTAAACCAACTTAACACATGAGAGAGCGTACTATTTGCATCGTCTAGAATTTCTTGTTGTCTTTTCACCTTAAAGATAATGGATGTGTCATCAGCAAATAGTACAATCTGAGTCATTTTCTCCACCATATACGGCAGGTCATTCACGTAAACTAAGAAAAGGAACGGACCCAGAATAGAGCCTTGGGGGACACCAATATTCATATGCGTTCCGGTAGACTTATTTCTATTTATATCTACTTTTAGTACTCTGTCTCCAAGATATGATTCCATTAATTTTAAAGCATTGTCTTTAATACCATAGTGTTGCAGTTTGAGCAGAAGGGTTTGATGATCCACACAGTCAAAGGCCTTGGAAAGATCACAGAATACACCAACAGCATCCTGTGATCCCTCCCACGCACTATAGATGTGTTGTACTAGTGCTACTCCGGCGTCAGTTGTTGATCTGCCTTTAGTGAAACCAAATTGTTTTTTGTGGAGTAGCCCTGATGCGTTAAAGTGAGATTGTAGTTGATTTAGTATCACCTTTTCAAACACTTTGCTCAACACTGGCAAAACAGATACAGGTCTGAAGTTCGCAGGGTCTTCCTGGCTACCGGATTTGAAAAGTGGTATTAATCTGCTCATTTTCATGAGGTCAGGAAAAATACCTTCTGCTATACAACTATTGAACATGATTGCCATGTACGGAGCAATCACATCAATTACAGATTTAACTACTTTAACCGACATGCCCCATAGATCTTCAGTCTTTTTAACGTTTAGAAGTTTGAATGTTTTAAATATAGTTAGAGAGTCTATTGGTTTGAAGTTGAAGCCACTCTTGTGTTGGGGAACATTTTCAACCAAGTAATCTAGAGACTTTTCAGAAGAGGATGGTAGTGCTTCTGTTGTTATTATGGGTATAGTACTGAAGAACTTTTCAAATGCGTTAGCAACGTCCTCGTTAGATGAGAGTAATTTACCATTAACTTTTAAATTAAAACTAGATTCACTACACCTGACCTTGCCTGTCTCTTTTTTAATAATGTTCCATATAGTTTTAATTTTGTCACCCGAAACTGTAATTTGATTATTTAAATATAAGCATTTGGCTTTATGACATTCTTTCCTAAAATTATTAGAACAATTTTTGACAAGGGTGACAAATTCCGGACTGTGGTCATAAGATTTTTGTTCATACAATTCATATAGTTTGGACCTACTCTGTCTTAATTCCTCTGAAGCCCATTCAGAGAACTTTATTTTATTATTATTTCTCACTTCGGTCAGATTAAACACATTTTCGAATTCCGTAGATATAACTTGGAAGAAGTTGGAATATAGTGTGTTCGGATCTTCACAGTAAGGTGTTGAAGGCAGACTTGACACAAGTCTATTTCGAAATTTTTCCATCTTCTTCAAAGTCACTGGTCTACATAAAATTTTAACGGGTTTTTCCGCATTAATTTCCTCAAAAACTACCATCTGACCCGTGTGGTCTGAACTTAATGCGTTAACTATTTGTTTATCGTAGATACTACATTCACAGAAGACGTTATCTATACAGGTAGCGGAGGTAGCCGATATTCGTGTAGGCTCCAGAAAGACATTGCACATATTGAAAGACTTAAATACTGCTAAGGTCCTAGTGCGTATAGAGCGGTTTGCTTGGTCTAATAGATCTACGTTAAAGTCGCCACAAACTATGATGCGTTTGGACTTGTTTCTTGATGCCAGTTGAAGTACTTGTTCCATGACTGTCTCAAAGATTTCAAACTCTCCTTCGCCCCGCCTATACACACTAACAATTATATATTTTTCCATCTCAACACACGAGACTTCAGCATTCATCTCACTAGAGAGACTAACAACATCCTTTCGTTCTTTACACTTAAAACCATCTTTTACTAGTATTAAGGAACCACCTCGAGTTCTAGTCTGTCTATTGAAACAGCTGATTATTTTATAATTTGGTATACTGAACTGCATAGCACACTCTTGCAGCCAGTGTTCTGTCATACATAGTACGTCTATATTACTCTGTTCTAGAAACATTTCTAGTTCTAATTGTTTGCCAGAAAAGCCTTGCATATTTTGGTGCATCAATTTTAAGCCGTGCTTTCCTGTTGTCGGTTGCGGCAGTTTAAATTTGATACAAAAGTATCGTGTGTACATAGTGCCTTGTCAGTGGTGTCATGCATTTTATTAGTACGAGTACTAATCGTTACGGTGTCAACATTACATATTCTTACTTCTGTTATATTGCTTATAACAGATTCTAATATAAAAGAAGCTAATGATTTAGCAATTTCATAAATCATGTCAACATTAGAGTAATAAATGTCAAAGGTGTTATATACATTCGTGTCAAAGAAGCGTATTTTCGTACTTCGTAATGTCATGTTGTACATGTACATATTTAATTTATAGGTGGCTCTTTTTTGCCCTCTATTCATTGTATTCTTATATGGGAATGCACACAGTACCACCTTTGTCACTTCCAAAGAAGAAAGGGCGTCGATGAGATTTATCAATGTCTGTTTGCCTACGCCTGAGCAATTTTCTACATAAATGATTATGGATGTGCTCTTTTCAAAATGTCGAGTAATAATTTTATCAGTTATTATTTTAAATGGGGCATCAGGCATACACTCATTGATGACAGATCCCACACGACAGGTTTGAAGTGCGAGTCCCATACCTAAGCCTAGCCGGTCCGAGAACATAATTGTACTGCGAGACTTTTCCCGCGAGACCTCCGGCGCCGGCGGCATCGCCGTGCACGTCGTCTCCGCTCCGCTCTGCTCCCGGCACTGGCTCTGCTGGGGTGGTGGTGGTGGTGGCGGCGGTGGCGGCGGCGGCGGCGCGTATGTGAGCTCGGTGGCGTCACTCGGGGCGAGGTGCTGCTGTAAGGGGGCAGCCTCGGACTCCGCTGGTGACGTGTCACCGGTGTCAGGTGTGATGATGGAGCGCTCTCCGGTGGTAATCTCGAAGGGAGTGGTGTTAGACTCGACCTCAGATATTGGGCAGTTCTCGTGAAGGCATCGGTGCGGTTGTCGCGTAAGCTCGAGAACTCTTTGTAAATTAGTGTTGCTGTCTGCTATTATTTTATCTAGTTCCATTATTACTTTTGCATCGGATAGCGAGTATTTAGTAGCCATATTTTGAAGTTCTCTCTCAAGTTGCGATATTTTTAGCTCTAGATCAGTGACTATATTCTGATATTCTTCTGTTCTTTCTTGTAGCAATCTTGTTATTTCTGAATCATTAATTTTCTTATTTTCCGGAGTCTGGCAACTGTTAAGCTTCTGCAGCCGGTTTTGGGTCATGACAATAGCTTTATTTATTTTTCTGTTTTTCTTACTGTATTTTCTAGTTTTTAACAGCGGTGTAGATTTCTTATTAGTATTTGTTAGGTCTATTAATATTGGTTTTGGATGTTGAGTTGGAGTCACACTGTTTTGCCCGACGAGTTCATGGTACAGAGAAATGGTTTTTTCTGTGTCATCCTCAGCCTTTTGGTCCTTCAGCTGTTGGATAGTTTGATTCGCTTCCAGTAATTGTTGTTCAAGCGCTAGTATTCTCTGAAGGCTTGACTCATGGGTATGGTAGCACTCGTCGAGTGAGTCTAATAGATTTCTGAGCTGGTCTCTTTCCGTGCAGGCATCGAACCAATCACTATGCATCTGGCTTAGCTCGCTTTTGAGATTTTTGTTTGTGACAAGGATTTTTTCAATCTCCATTTCGCTGTCTGTCTCCACGCCAAATAGAATATTATAGAAAATTTATTTTATTTCAGACATTACATCCATTTGTACTAGGTTTAATAATAACAATTAGACTTAATAATTATATTCGACCATTGTCTGGTGAAACGGGTGTCAACTTGACCCGCGATCACAGACAGGATGGTGCTGCGGCTGGCGCGGAGTCTGGCGAGCGTCAAGGCCCCTCGCTTATAGTTTCAAGTATTTTTATGAAGAAATTCAAAAAATACCTACCCCGGGACAGGAGGATAACGTGACAAAATGTATAGTCCAGTCCACATGACATAAGTCACACGTATCGTGCCCACACTAATGTCATTTTTGCACCAACAATAACAGTAATGTTTAATGATCGGGAATGTCCGAAGACGTTGTCGCGTGCCGGTCGCGCTTTCTGCGCAGGAGTTGTCTCGCGGACGCAGCCATCTGGGCAGTCATCTCAGCAGACAACTATTTATGCGCGGGGTGAACGTATTATGGAACGCACTTTTTTTGGTATCATTTTAGCGTTATACGTATGGGTGTTTTAACCGTGATGGAAAAAAGTTTTCAGGAAAACTTCATCCGAATGTGGAGGAAGCAAGAGATGTATGCCAGACTCGTAGCAAGTGGAGGTCTTCAGTCTCTGCCAACCCCTATTCCTAGAAAAGGCGTGAGCCTGGAATGTATGAAACCTTCATCTGTCCAGAACTGTGCGGCGATAGACCAGCCTCCTGTCTCCTTAAGGGTGAATTCCACAAGTCGATCAATCGGTGTAATAGAAACTGTCGATCGACGTCGACTGATCAATTCCACGGTTGATGGAGGCCTACCCCTTATAGCCAAATCACACAAATTCAGGGGTCAATAAGGACTACCTAATGGACCCCTAAACCAATCACGATACCAAGAATTTAAATCCACCAAAAAAAAAGAAACTGCCCTATAAAGGGTTAAACGAAAGGTGTGACTGAGAAGGTGAGATGTCAAAAATAGGGTAAGGTGCGGTAAGAGAGAAAGAGAAGTCTCATTTCAATTAGATACGAGAACAAATATACATATTTGGCGTGATCTGTGCACCGGAAATTCCACCAAACTCTATCCATTAATTATCACATCACACGTAATTTAATTTGCAGTGTACTGTTGCCTCCTTTTCTCATTCTAAAATTACAGAAGTCTGTTTGTTTGCAAATACGTGATACGTGACATGTGTTTTGTGTGTGTGTGTGCCATTCTGCTAATTTATTGAATGGGATTGACTAGTTCACGATTGCGGACGAGTTTATGAATTATGCAAAGAGGTGTTTGAGACCAGCCAGATGATCTGTTTGTGCAATTCATGATATGAATCGGTAGCTATCATTGGATATACATTGTTAGGGTTCCGTACCCGAAGGTTGCCAAACGGGACCCTATTACTGAGACTTCGCTGTCCGTCCGTCCGTCCGTCCGTCCGTCTGTCTGTCACCAGGCTGTATCTCATAACAGTTGAAATTTTCACAGATTATGTATTTCTGTTGCAGCTATAACAACAAATACTAAAAATTAAAAAAAATAATTAAGGGGGCTCCCATACAACAAACGTGATTTTTTTGCAAATTTTTGCTCGATATTGATAATGGTAGCAGGTAGACGCTTAAAAAGTTCACAATATATATGAGTATATTAATAACTTAAAAAATAAATAATTAAATTAAAATTAAATTAATAGTTAGGGGGGGCTCCCATACAAAATGTTTTTTTTTGCTGTTTTTATAGATAATGGTACGGAACCCTTCGTGCGCGAGTCCGACTCGCACTTGGCCGGTTATTTAGATATACTATCTTTTTTTCAGCCAGGCTATAGTTTACAGTCCCTTTGGCATTTAAAGTACCTACCTAACATCTGTCTTTTAGCTAATCGAGAGTTACTTGTCAAGGCTTTATTGTATTAAGTAAACGCTTGAAAGCGCATGTGCATTTAAGTAAGTTAATGATATCTGAGTCCAAGAAATTACAAGCATGATGTCAACCAACATGTTGAAACGTGGTATACTAAACGAGATAAAAATCACAGACTGGTTTTGTTACGCATACTGAAAGAACCAAGTTTAAAATTTCGGCACGCTTTGAACTAGGCCCCAATCTAGACCGATGCTCGAAGCATTTGTCTACATAATCACAACTTATGATGTAGTCTCATTTTTAATTAAAACAACAGTCGTAAAAATGTATAGGTTGACATCACTTTAATTTAGAATCGGTGCTCTCCGAGTCACAAGATTTGAATATCAAATATGCCTATATTAAGTAACTTTTCGAATTAATTCATTTCGCACTGTGATTTCCGTTAGAAAAGGAGAGTTTGGTTCCAAAACCAGTTTCTCGCTCTTCCATTCTGTATCATCTTGACCCGCACGTTTTTAGTCAACGACGATATAAATAACTTGAGAGTTCGGAAATAGTCACAATCAAACGCAGCTTGTCGTTGAGCGCAGTTGATCCTCGGTAGCCAGCGATTAGCTAGCAATATGGCTACCTTTGTAAGTATCAATCAAAACAAAAGCAATAAAATATAATACAACAAAAAAATAAAAAAAAATCTAATTTTAAAATTTCTTTGCAGAAGAAATTGGCCCTGATAGCCGCCCTAGTATGCAGCAGCCAGGCGGGATACCTCCACGGGAACAGTCATCATCACCCCGACCATCATGACAGCTACTCGTCAGGACCTGCGCTCTCTAGTCAGTCGTCCTTCTCACCCAGCAGTTTCCCAGCTGGATCTCTGCCATCAGCCTCATACTCCGGCTCCTCTCTTGGCGGCGGTTACTCTGGACACTCTGACTTGAGTACCGGGTACTCATCTGATTCCTCACTAGGTGGGGGATACTCTGGACACTCTGACTTGAGCAATGGATACTCATCAGGCTCTTCAGACTTGTCTGGGGGTTACGCTGGATCATCTGGATTGAGCTCTGGATTTGGCGGTGGACTGTCTGCGCCATCTGGCTTGAGCGGTGACTACTCGAGCGGATCTCTCGGTGGGAGCTACTCTGGTGACGCTCTCGGTGGTTCCGTCGGAGGCTCTCTTGGTGGACTCAGTGGCTCGTCCTTGGGCGGCGGATTTGCTGGTTCCTTCGGCAACTCCGGACTATCCGCTGGAAACTCTGGGTTCCCCGCAGCAGGCGGTGAAGCTCCACCCCCCGGCCCCAAGGCCCCGGTCATCAACAACATCCACGGCCTTGCCAACGGAAATGGTGCCCCGACCCGCTACAACGTCAGAGAGGAACCTTACCAGGTGTTCAGGGAAGTGACGCACCGTGTGCCCCAGCCCGTCCCTGTGCCGGTGCCCCAAGTGGTGAGAATCCCTGTGCCGCAGCCCTACCCCGTGCAGGTGCCAGTCGTCAGGAACGTGCCCGTGCCCGTCGTCAAGATCAACACCGTGCAAGTCGACAAGCCAGTGCCCTACCCCGTAGAGAAGATCGTGAGAGTGCCAGTCGAGAGGGTCGTCCATGTGCACGTCGACCATCCCGTGCCCGTTGAGAAAATCGTCAAGGTGCCAGTCGTTAAATACGTGAAGGTTCCGGTCCACGTTGTGAAGAACTACCCCGTGCCGGTGTTTAAGACGGTGCACCACAAGGCAGTTGAGAGCCACGGCTGGAGCAGCGGCGGGCATGGCCACGGCTGGAGCAGTGGCGGCCACGGACACGGGCACGGCCATGGCTGGTAGATTATCATAGGTCCTAGAATACATTCTAGGCAGTAACATTCATCATCTCACTACCTCCATTCCTAGTCCGTTCTGTTGTAAATATTTGTCCGTATCATCGACACAGAGCTCATCGCGAGGCTGCATCTAGGGTGATAACTAAGTCATTAATTTAGGTCAAGTTGATACGTTGTTTGTGCAGCGTTGTTATTTAGATATTGTAAATAGTAATATTAAAATTATATTACAAAATAAATGAATGTCCAAAGACTAAAAAAATTTTATTCACTTTATTCCTTAAAACATGTACTTACTGCAGGAAAATAATTAAGCACAGTTTCCTTTAGAACCTATTCGTCACTTGGAATAAAATAAATATAAAATGAATTAAACCACAGAATGACACGCATAGGAATAGATACTCGATGCAGTTGAAATTTCATTTTAGAGATGCATAAAACATCTAGAGTGGTATGAAAATTTATAGATTCTTAGAAGTTACATTTTTCTGAACCATTAAGCAATCTACAAATGGCGTGCATTAAATAACGACAAACTACATGAAATTATATTGCACTACATTACTAAGTCATATATTTTGAACACAAGTTAATATTAACAAGACGATTGCATGGCACGAGATTCAAATGGAACTAAAATTTTACGGCTTTGTATGTTATTGTTGAATTTAATTACATGAGCACAGTAAAACCACAACCTAGTAAACTATAATTCCTGTATTGCACTACACAAAATAAGCATACAGAAAACTTATAAAGTTATAATAGATGAAGATGACTCCGTATACAAAGGCGAGTTTACGCTCTAAATTCCAAATTCCAATATTCCAAATTATTTATTGCTACATTGTGGTTGTAGAGTTCTTAGAGTAAGGAGGTTCTTAAAGTAAGGAGGTTCTTAAAGTAAGGAGGTCCCGACGATGGACCCTGTAAGGGCACTGCAATTTCTTACAAACTAACTTATATCTAACACAGAGTTTCATATCATAAACGGACCTGTACGTACGATAACGTACGATAATACGATAACATTATATAGAATTTTTATTTATAACAAGGAAATTAGATCAAAAATTACGTATGACTTTCATAAATTAAATCTATCAGTAAGTAGAGTTGCATCCCACCTCGTCCAAAAGTTATCCTTCATGGACTTCGGGCATTTTTTATGTAAATTAGCGTTATATTAGCCTGACGTTGGGACTACAGTTGTTACAAATTACTATACAACGTGTGAATGAATTAACGCAAAATGAGAATCCACTTTGTTAGGGACATCATTCTGGGCAACTTTAATTATGAAACCGATATTGAACCACAAAACCATTACGATAAAACATAACTAGGACTATCGCAGGAAATTCTAATAGTAGAATGGATTTTGATGAAGTTTTCTGTAGATTATAGGGTCGCGTTCCGTGAGATCGCTGTCAGCGCCATAATCGATTGCAGCGTCTACGATGCCATCGTTTTGTGTCGCCAAAACTGACTCGGAACGGCTTCCTAGAAGCTGTAATCGATTTTGGCGTGACTCAGAACAGGGGGTAAAATCTTCAGAAAACTTCATCAAAATCCATGCACCTTTTTGAGTGCTAGAGTGCTACAGTCAGTACAGAAGTACCGTAATGAAAATATTTAATAAAAGTATTTCTGCGCAACTAAATAAATAAGGAGTTTAGTTTTTCTGACAATCATCTTACATATGGTCTAAGGAAACTATTTTAAGCAGCGTCAGTTTGAGAACGTCATTTTATAATACGATACAATACAATACATCTTTATTTCAGGACATAAACATCCCATATCCATATATACCTTAAAACTAGACATAAATATAAAATATAACAATATTAACTAGCCTAGCTAAGCATTTTATTCTTCGGTCTCGCTTCCCTATAGCGTCGGTAGACGATGCCCTCCGGCCAGTAATCTTTGGCCAGGAACATTGTCTTGAGGTCCGCTGGCACCCGAAGTTTGAAGAACAGAAGAAAGTCCTTGGGTCGTTCTGACTCCAAAACCTCTATCTGCACTCTCGAAACCTCTGTCTGCTTGTGACCGTGCGGCGGATTCTTCTTCAGCCTTTCCAGGAAATAAATAATACCTAATTATAATAATATTTAACACATCAAAGTCCCCACTTATGGACGCGAGCCTTCACTCCGATACGAGTAACATAGTGCCATGTAATATTAAATAAGTACCCGATATTCCTACAAAGTTCAGTATATTTATCCTGACGGCGGTGGCGGCCGTTTCTCTAAGGGTGAAGCCAGACGAGCGTAAGTTTGTGAGTCGTGAGTCGCAGAATTTCGGTCACGTAAATCGGTTTCGATGCCCACCCGTGTGAACGAAACAGGAAATTTGTATGAAACCGAATGCAGCAGAAATTCATGTGAATCACGACTCACTAAATTACGCTCGTCTGGTTTCACCTTAAGAATTACTGATATCAATGATTTTTGTAGACTGACAATGGAAACTTTTCTAAACAGTTTGGCTTCACATTAATCTTTATGGATGACAGTACTCAGAAAAGAGATTATATATTTATTATTAAGTAGATATCCCATTCTCGTCATTTAAAAACACCCATCAATCTCTTGCATAATAAAATGGATAGGAGCTTAAATAAGGTTTATACAACCAGTATATGATGATGGCCAATCAAATCTTAGCCAATTACTTATATCATGGTTATTATGGAAAATTTAGACTCCTGATTCCTGGAGTAGGTTTTTTCGAATTTCTTCTTAAAAATATTTTGGCATGGTGCAGCATACCTACTTCGGACAAAATATTGAGTTATCTGGATATCCTTAATGAAGAACAGAATCACTCAGGAGAATAAAATAGTGCAATATACAGAATTCAGCAGAAGCGAGGGTCTTCGTACCAAGTGGATATTAGGTAAACGGTATTTTTAATTATAATTAGAAATATTAGATTGAGCCAGATGACAGACTACAATAGGCTTGTGGCCTGTCAAGTCAAAATAGATAGGTACTTTTTATGAACTGTGAAAACGGAACTTTTGTTCCCGAGTTCTATGAAATAACAACAGAATGACGTCATGTAAAAGTGCCATCAAATGCTGTCTTTTGTTGCACAAAATTGACTTTATAAAATATATCTGCTGGATATATGCAATTCTGAGAATGTCAAGCCATAGTGTACGTAATGCTTCAACTTAAGTCTTGTTCCTAGATTTATTGGATTACCTTGGCCACAAGCCTATTTTTATTTTATTTGTAAGTAAGATAGTCTATTCTATGCTAACTCTAGCTACCTTTATTAGTGAAGTATATAATTAAATATCAAAATCCCTCAGAAACCTTCAGATTTTATGTTAAAATTACTCAAGGAATGGGGCTTCCAAGTAAGGGAATACGGGAGCGCGTATCATTTTTACACACTTTACTTGACATTCTTAGGGCGATTTTTACAAATGAAGAGTAACTTTTTACAAGAGAGTATCTTCTACTTTTCCTAAGAATGGCTATTAAAAAAATTGTATGCTGCCTAAGATGAATCTCCTCGTCCCTAAATAAACATTCACGTGTTACTTTCGAAACGCAAAATATATTCGCATATTTAAACCTTTATTAAATATGAAGAAAACAGTTCTAGTTTTAGCAATATCAAAACATCAAGCAGTATTTGGAAATAAGGCATAAGTAATCAGATGCGGCCCTACCTACCTATTGCTTGTCACTCCGAAATTAATTCGTTCTTTATGAAAATTTATAATCAGTGCAACCGACCCGTATTCAAAGGTCTATTTTTGAAGGCCTACATACGAGTAGAAGCTCGTTTTATACGTAACAAGAAGAACTATTAGCCGAGAAATGGAAAAATTTCGTAGACTGCGTCGGTGGTAGGCCTAGTATCATCCGCTTGCATAATCTTAGGAAACACCGATTCTATGTGGACCACGGATTATCATAAACCTCGTCATAGCATCCGACACTGCGGCATCCGAGTCGGCAATTTATTCATAGTCGTCGTATCGAAACACTTCTATCTTTTTCTCTGTATAAATATGTGTGTCGGTTGCGTTATCAGATCACAAACCGGCGACACTCGGTGGTGACAACAACAAGCTAACAGTGGCTGGCTTGAAGCGATTAGCTAGAAGCCATGGCGTTTGTTGTAAGTTTCATCTATAAAATATAATGAAAAGTAAAAAGTAACAAATACACAACTGGCTAAAAGTGGATACAATTTTGTATTTGCCACCCCGAATGGGAGAGGCGTGAAACTAAGTTATGTTTATAGCACGACTAATTAATAACGTTCTTCTTACAGTCATCATCATCATTTAATTTTGTTTTTTATGTTCAGTAGGTTAAAAATAAAGTTTCTTACTCGTCCACAGGTTAAGGTGCTATTTCTGTCAGCGTTAATATACGGCACAAAAGCCGGGGTACTATCAGGAGCCCACTCGCCCCACGACCACCAACACGACCACCAACAAGACTCATACGTCAACTCGGCCCTGTACGCCCCCTCAGCGCAGTATGGACCACCAGCTCACTACGAACCGTCCAACCAGTACGGACCACCGTCCAACCAGTACCTGTCACCGTCCGACCAATATGGACCACCATCCAACCAATACGCGCCATCGCAGCAATACGGCGCCCCATCTTACAACGACGGCAGCCTGCTTCTCGGAGCCAATTCTGGACAGAACACCGGTGGTTACCTTCCTTCGGCTGGTTCGTATCCTAGCGCGGCCGCCCCAGGCGTCCCCTACACCGAAGGAGGATTAATCGGCAGCCCCACCATCCCGGCCCCAGCGCCCGCCATCACCTCACAAGCCCTCGGACCTCCAAGGGTCATCGGCCAGACCGTCTCAGTCGGCAGACCACAGATCAGCTTATCTAGATACGAACTCCAGTCTGTCGTCCAAAACGTTGTGAGACGAGTCCCCGTTGAAGTTACCCGACACATCCAAATCGCAGTGCCGCAGCCCCAACCCTACCCAGTAAGACAGGAGGTCAGGGTGCCAGTCCCACAACCCTACAACGTGCCTGTTGAAGTTATCAAGAACGTGCCATACCCAGTGTACAAGACCCATCACGTTGAAGTTGAGAGACGCGTGCCGTATGAAGTGGTGAAACAAGTGCCCTTCGAGGTCATCAGGAAGGTCGAGATACCAGTCGACAAGCCTTACGAAGTCATCAAGAAGATCCACATCCCGATTGAGAAGCATGTGGAAGTCCATGTGCCGATCTGGAAGCCGTACCCCATCCACATCCTCAAGCACGTCACCCACTACAAGAAGAAGAAGTGCTGTGGGTGGTAAATTCCGAATAGTCATAGCTCCGTGATAGTACCAAATCTTAGATAGGAATTGTAAATAAATAGTCACTAGCTTTATGTACATATTAAACAAATATTTACGAAACACAATTGGCATTTGATTATTAAATTGAAGGATGACATAACACCGCGTCACGTCTTTTCCCATACGTGGTGGCAGACGCACGTTCAGTCATACTCCATTTTGCGTGACAGGAGGTAGCCCATCACCAAAGTTTTAGAGAGTCAGGGTTTCCTCGCGATATTTTTCCATCACTGTTAGAACGTCAGTATGATTAACTTAACACATCCCTGAGGACTTATCGTAATTGCCTACTCATTGGTATAGGCGCACGGGATTCAAACCAGCATCTGATGCGTGAGAAGCGAGCGTGAATCCACTAGACCACGGAGTAATTTTGTTCGAATCCCGGTGCTGACCATGTACCAATGAGATAGGTAAGTACATTATACGGACACACTAGCGGTGATGGAAAACATCGTGAGGAAACCTTCATTACTCCATAGCTGCGGCGATTGGATAGCCCCCTGTCACGCAAAATAGATTATTGAATCGCTGGCTGAAAGAGGCACAGTTGTGCTTCTGCCACCCCACATGGGAAAAGGCGTGATGCTATATTATTATTATTTATTTTGTTCCTTGCAATGATAGTGGGTACGCATCAATATGAACAACTTTCCCCAAGAAAAATTTGGTCTCAAACGACTGTTCACATTCCATTCGCAAACCACAATCAACTTATCGTAATGTGAAGCTAGAAGCAATGTATGTGCCTACCTGTATACATACATAATATCATGATAATATCATGATGATGATGTCTTCCAAAAGTTCCCTCCTGGTTGATGTGCCATTTTGCAGTTTGTATTGTCAATGTACTCAAATTCAATAAAAAAAAATCGTTTGTCATGTTTCTTGAGGAAACTTCATATTGATGCGTAGAGCTCGTCTAAGCTGAAATGACGCGCCCCACTCCTTGGTTTCGTATTTACTTGTCATACAAAACCAAGGAGTGGGGCGCGTCATTTCAGCTTAGAGGAGCTCTACCTACTATCATTCCAAAAGTAATCCATGTTCTAGAGGATACACGCTATTATTAATATATTGATACAAAATAAATAAAATTTCACCGTATAAATGAGGATAATGATAATGATAGGCGTAGATAATGATCGTGAGTGATTTGTTACTAATGAATTATTCTAATAAACTGAAGAAAGCCTACCTAATATAAAGTAGGCATGTTGCAACAATATCATAAAACTTTGGTTAACTTCCGTAACTTAAGTTATGACACTCCTATTTGAATAAAACGAAAACTGGATTTTTATAGCCCTAGAGCATTATGACCCACAAAGCGAGCCTATTACAATAACATGTTAAATAACCGGCCAAGTGCGAGTCGGACTCGCGCACGAAGGGTTCCGGACCATTATCTATAAAAAGCCGCAAAAAAAAAATGTATGGGAGCCCCCCTAAATATTAATTTAATTATTTATTTTTTAAGTAAATAATTATACTCAATATATTGTGAACATTTTAAGCGTCTACCTGCTACCATTTATCAATATCGAGCAAAAATTAGCAAAAAAATCACGTTTGTTGTATGGGAGCCCCCCTTAATATTACATTTCTTTTGATTTTTAGTATTTTTTGTTATAGCGGCAACAGAAATATATCATCTGTGAAAATTTCAACTGTCTAGCTACCACGGTTCATGAGATACAGCCTGGTGACAGACAGACGGACGGACGGACGGACGGACAGACAGCGAAGTCTTAGTAATAGGGTGCCGTTTGGCACCCTTCGGGTACGGAACCCTAAAAAACCGGCCAAGTGCGAGTCGGACTCGCGCACGAAGGGTTCTGTACCTTACCTATATAAACGGCAAAAAGTCAGGTTTGTTGTGAGCCCCATAAATATTAATTTTATTCTGTTTTTAGTACTTTTTGTTATAGCGGCAACAGAAATACATCATTTGTGAAAATTTCAACTGTCTAAATATCACGTCTGTCACCAGCCTGTATCTAGCTGGTGACAGACGGACAGACAGACATACGCACGGACAGCGGAATCTTAGTAAAAGGGTCCCCATCTTTTACCCTTTGCTTACGGAACCCTAAAAATCATGATTAAATTAAAGGCATCTATTATCTAGCGTTTGAAGGATCTTTTTTAGGCAATTAATAGTAGACATTACAATAATTGATAATAATCGATCAATTCTTAACACCCTTGAGGTCGTGTTGTAATTGTAACTTATTAGAATCGTGTAACAAATCTAGAAATCTTAATAAATAGTTTGGGCTCAATAGGCTTTTCATGAAAAATCCATTTCATGCATTCTAGCGACATACTCACTCGATCATACTCACTCGATCATACTCACTCGATCATCGTCCAAACGCCAGATAATCGATACCTAGAGCACAGATACCATGAGTAATTGCAGAAAACTCATGAAATTAGAGTACAGGGTGTAACAGAAGGGTGTAGTCATATTTTAGGGGGTTGTTAGGGAGACCAATCTGAGCAACTTTCACTATAAAAACGGATTTGATCAGAGTAACTTTATTTTTCACTCCACCATACAGATCAGCTGAGCGTAGGCCCGAAATGTACTGAGTTAATAAAAACAAAGTTGCTCTGATCAAGTCGGCCCCATAGTGAAAGTTGTTCAGAATGGTATCCCTAACAACCCACTTTCGGCTTGTACACCCCTTTCTGTTACACCCTGTATAGAGGATGTACCTACCAATGCTATCCCTGTCAACAATAGCGCGAGCATGCAAAAGTTGTCCACTGCCTCCGTCTAGCGAGATTAGCCCTTGATAGCCAGTCATCAGGGGTATTTGCTCTACAAAAGGTGGAGTAGGAGTAATTTTGGTTTGTATTGCCCCTCTCGCTCACACATCTTATCTATCTATTGTTCTTAATTGTTAGTTTGTTCGACCAGTGTGCTTCTGAGAGTGAACTTGTTACGCATAGCCTAAACATGAAAAATTTAAGTTTTCGGCCTCGAGGAGTGCCTGCGTTAGCCGCTATTTTTAATTGAATGCGCCAAAATTTGTTATTTTTTAGGGTTCCGTACCCGAAAGGTGCCAAACGGGACCCTATTACTAAGGCTCCGCTGTCCGTCTGTCCGTCTATCCGTCATCGGGTCCTACAGCACGAACCGTAATAGCTAGAGAGTCGAAATGTTTTACAGAATGTGTATTTCTATTGCCGCAACAACAAGAAATACTGAAATACACGAAAAAAGGGTGCTTAGAATTAAATAGTGGGTATTAAGTGCAATAAAATGTAAAAATTATAAAGGAGATGGTCTTTTCGGTCGATTTGAGCTAGAGAAGGGGTTGACCCAATTGAGAGATAAAATCACAAATGTTTACAGCAAACTCGTTTTTAGGGTTCCAAACGGGACCCTATTACTAGATATTCATCCGCTGTCCGTCCGTCCGTCCGTCCGTCCATCTGTCCGTCTGTCTGTCCGTCAGCGGGCCCTGCAGCACGAACCGTAACAGCTAGAATGTTGTAATTTTTACAGAATGTGTATATCAACAAGAACAAATACGGAAATTCACGAAATTCACGAGATTTATTATCAATTAAATTGGGCCCCCATCAGAAGAAAAAGACGTGTTTTAATACGACCTGCGATGTATTAAAATAATATGATCGTAAATTTCGCGTCTTCCCACATTTTTGTGGTAGCGCAGCCGTTTAGATATGATGTAGGTCGCGTAATTCATAATAGTCGCTTCCATACAAACTTCGGCCCTCGTGGAGGCAGGATTTCGAGAGAAAATACTAAACTTACGTCCTGGATCTTTAAGCTACCTACCTGCCAAATAACAGCTTCATAGGTCAAGTATATATTTTTGTCCATACAAACTTAATAAAAACATCTGGTGACTCATTATTATAGGCAGACCTAAAGTGATTTTTGTGTATTTCTTAATAAATCGTCTATTTACTCATGGTAGGCAAAATATTGTGATGCGGAACTAATGATGAAGACCGCACATGGCCACCAGAACTGCTCAACACTATGTATTTGTATACATAGTATACAACAGTAGATGCGTGGCTGACGGGCAACGCATAGCCTAATCCGGTGGACCTAGAGCCATGAAACTTTCCCGTGTTCCTGAATGACCAACGATTTTGTACAAATCAATTAGTACATCTACGCCCATTAAAATAAATATTCTATGTATAGTCACAGATACTATAATATTTTTGTTGCATAGAAAATAATAACTCAGTAATTTATCGCCAATTGTCCATTTCTGCCTTCAATCTGTGCTACTTGGTGTGTTTGAATAAAGAACTTTTCGGGTTCGATTAACCGTAACTTAATTAAAATAAGACTATGGTTTGTGAAATAAAAAAATTGTTACATCCTATAAAAAGCAGGTCATTCTGCATGAACTTCCCATATTCTGAAACTTTTGAACCCCATTTGCATTTCTATTAAGTTGAATAGTTAATATATCCGCGAAATGATGTCAAATGAACGAGTTCGGTAACACATAACATATGCCTAATTATGCTAAACAGAATGTACGAGGGATGCTTCTCACGATTTCGTTTCTTCGATATCGATGGATTTATAATTTAAGACGGGATATCGACAGTTCCTTGAGCAGATAATTTTACATTAGTTGAATTGGGTTGATAAGACTAGCGTGAAAAATCGAAGTGGTTATACTTACTTAAAATGGATCACTGGTACAAATATGTACCCATGTTCTTAAGTATGATGAGGTTCCACGACCGATTCGGCACCATCGTAATCGAAACCAATGTCGATTGTCGATACTTAGTGTAAGTATAGTCGGACAGGACAGGGGTACGATTCTCGCACATTCGTTAAACGGATATCGACACCTATATCGAGTGATTCCCATGCAAAATCGCTCGATATGGGTGTTGATATCTGTATATCGAATCCGCGAGAATCATCCCCCAGATATGGACAGCCGTATATCTGTCGTAGCCATTTCGTCAAATTTTACCAAATCACGATATGGCCAGCCATTTCATGATATGGTCAAGCCATTTCTGGTCATATCATGATATGGCTGGTTTTAATGAATACATGTCTTTTTGAAAGCATTGTTATTCTAATGTTTTTGTGTTATACATGTCAAACTAACACGAAAACTATTCGGGGGCTTTCACTTAAGCTACCGCAGTGTTTATTTTGATATTTCACGTTTGGCCATATCGTGATATGGCCAATTCAACGATATGGCTACCACATATCGATTACATCTAAAGTGGGGTTATGCGCATCACTAACCGAATTGATGCTCTAAATTCTTTAGCTCATCTTTAATGGTCAGGAAGTGTATAAAACTGTTTGTTTACTCCTTTTTTTAACAGATACTTGACCGCACCCACCCGTGACGGTTGTTCGGCTGCCACCTATGATTGCAGCTATGGCCTTCTCGGTGAGAACAAAAGGATTATCAGAATAATTAAGTAGTTTTTGAAGTGATTATAGAACAGCAATAACTTAAAACCAAATATACTCAGGTCTCAGAACACTACCGTATAGAGCATGAAATGAGGTCAAATTTTTGTACACCCCTAACTCAATTATTATTTCTTGTTTTAATTTAACTTGATTTTCAGGTCCGACTCGCCACAGCAGCGTTGCTGGTAACATCAGCATGGTCACTCCCACCGGATCAAGGACCTCAAACATTCTCTGAAGCCACGCAGTTCTCGCCCATACAACAATACAGAGAAGTCGTCATGTATCTCACGCCCACCCAGATACGAACTCTCGAGGCGAATCCAGAATACCATCAAGGAATGATCCTCCCGACTGCGCAGCCTCTTATATCTCTGCAGGAAGTTCAGCATAAACAGCATCAGGCTTCCTTGGAGCAGGCGTCACTGCAGCAGGCCCTGGATCAGCAACTTAGCAGACCAACTAAGACCCAGCAGACGGGTATCGAACACGCATCCTTGCAACAGGCTCTTCAACAACAGCTGGCAAAGGACGTATCTAACCAACAGTCTTTGTATCAGGCGTTAGAGCAACAGGTGAACAAAGAAGCCAAGACACAACAAGCTGCTTTGGAACATGCAAATTTACATCAGGCTTTGGAACAGCAGGCTGCCAAGGAAGCCAAAATCCAACAAGCTAAATTGCAACAGGTCAATTTACATCAAGCCTTGGAGCAGCATATTACTAAAGAAGCTAACAGACAACAAGCTGCCCTGGATCAAGCATCTCTTCAACAAGCCATGGATCATCAGCTAACCAAAGAGGCTAAACAACAACAAGCTATATTGGAGCAAGCAGCTTCGTTACAATCTTTGGAAAATCAGATTACTGAAGAAGCGGACCGACAACAAGAACAGACTTTACAGCAAGCTCTCGAGCATCAATTGGCAAAAGAAGCAAATAGCCAAAATCAAGCTAGGCAGAACCAAACTAAACTCAGTCAGGAAGAGAAATACTTGGCGCCTAAGCTCAAGATCAACAACCAACAAGAAAGTGGTCCCCAATTACTACTTAGTTCACAAGATCCTCACATTCACCCAAATTTGTTAAAACAGGGTGAGCAATTATCTCACAGACCGCTGTTCTACTTAGACATTCACCAGCCGTCTCCAACTGCACAACCTCAATTGGAGCAGCTATTCTTGCCACACCAGCATGAGCAAATATTACAACATGTTGGAACGCATAATTTAAACATACAGCCAGGACAGGAAAAGTTTGTGTACCTCGGCATGGAGCCAGCACATGTACAATCAATTATACCACATGACTTAAAACAAATGTTTTTCCCGGAACTAGATTTCCTCAAGATGATTCAACAGCAGCAGCAACAGAAGAACAAGGAAGAACTGAAGGAACTGGTCAGACCGCTAGAAAATGCCAATTTTCACTTCGTTCCCTACCAGTATGCTCCAGCTCAACAAGAAGTACACCAAAAGCTGGGTGCGCAAATACTACAGAACGTCTTACAAGAAAATACAGAGCAAAAACAAAACAAACGACCGACTCACCTGGACTTGATCAAACAACAGGAGTATGATGCGCTCCCGTACCAATACGCGTCCAACTACAATGACCAGAAATTCGTCGTCGAAAACGCAATCACAGACTTCCAAATTGAGAAGAAAAAGGCCGAAAAAACTATTGAAGCCATCGCGAAATCTCCCCCGACGATAATCCAACAAGATGTGACCATCACGAAGCATCGTCCTGTACCCGTCGACCTAATCAAGACGGTGAAAGTGCCGGCGCCATACTTGGTCCCGTATCCCCAACCCTACAAAGTAAACATACCACAGCCATACGCTATTCCGTATGAGATCATCAAACCGTACATGGTACCGATCGTGAGGACTGAAAAAGTGGAAGTAGAAAAACCCGTGCCTGTAGAAGTAGAAAAACGTGTTCCAATAGAAGTAGAGAAGAAGGTGTATGTTAGAGTGGATAAGCCTTATACTGTTGAAAGAATTGTTCCCTTTGAGGTCAAGAAGGAAATACCATATGAAGTACCATTGTACAAACCAAAGAAGCTTACTATTCTTAGACATGTGTGGAGGCACTGAATGTAGGGTTACTTAGTTTGCTCAATGAGGCTCTAGTTATTAGTAATTTTCCTTTTGGACATAATTGTGACTGACATCGAAAAAGACTTATCTAAATTAAATTGTTGGTCGTTGTTAAATACCTATATAATTATGAGATTTGATTTCACAAAATTACAAGTAAACCCTACTTACTAGTTAGGTTATTCTATGCTTCGTAGTACCCATGATGAATAGATTGAACTTTTATAACTGTTGCGCCTGACTGATATGAATCCATTCACGTACACTGCTACATTGCTGCCTGGTATTGCTGCGCAGGCGTTCAAATATCAAGTTGTGCTACAGCTTTCCTCGGAATGAACATTCAATGACGAGTTGACGACGTTGAAATATATTGGATGAACTTGACAAAACTAACTAGTTTCATCAAACAAAAATGCTTATGCATCCACTTTTACTTATGTGAAACTTCGAAATCTGGTATTTATATTCTTAATGGCTAGCGATGACTCTACATAGAAAAACACATTTCCAAAGCAATAAGTACACTCTAGACTTCTAGCTAAGTGAATCAAGATGACACCAGTTACATCAGGCGACTAACAAACTGGGTTATTACTGCCGGCAAAGTCGCACTACCGCTGTAACCGATTACGTTTCCGTGGTGGGAAGTTGTCATTATGGAAAGCCAAAAGTGGCTCGCGATTTGAATATCAATTTTAAGTAATTCGAAAATGAGGTCAAAATGTCATCGGCCTCTTTCCTCCACTTTAGCGTCAGTCTCTCTTCACCACAAAATTAATAGAGTCTGGCTAGTCTAATTTGGACGAGTGCTTTTCTATAGCGGCCACACTGCTGTTTATATTATTTTTGGCAATCGTGAAAGATGTTTAGATCACTCCGGCCGTTTTCGCAACTGTGATTCGCAACCAGTTGCGAATTAAGAATTTTTACTCCTTGTTCGTAACCAGTTGCGAAACAAGAAAACTTCTTCCTTAACGGCAACTTGGTTGTGAACAAGGAATGAGAATTTCCTAGACGTACATAGTTGCGAAGGGAGAAAAGCATTTCTTAGTTCGCAACCAGTGAGATTTAAGATGAGAGAGTTTAGATGATACATCCGAAGGTAAACTGACCAGTAACACTGTATAATTTGACAGATTTCATTTTTTGCCGGTAACATAATTATTATTATACGTATATCCGGTGACATAGGGTGTTACAAGCATAAGATTTTTTTAATTTGCCGCGCTTTGCGATGTTTAATTCTAAATAGCCGGACTCTACTAGGTAACAATAATGCTCAAACCTACTTTTAAAAACATGTATTTTTCAGGTATTTTAGCCTTTCTAAGGCTGGATCTTACCAAAGAAAGAGTAACTTTTACTCGAGAGTATCTTCTACTTTTTCATAGACACTAGTGACACCCAGATCAGATCACCTCATTTTGAACTGTCATTGTCATACAAGTTATCCCCGAGATAGTCTGTTATTCTCGTATAACTTTTTGTTGGTAAACGCTGTCTACCGTGCCCTGCCTCCCGGGTTCCGGTCTTCCAGGCAGGATGCCGAGTACCTACCCTGTCCTGTCAATCGGGCTTGAAAAACAGCGTAGTGTAATAAGCGCTATAATTAGTTCGTTGTGTTGCAGACCGTACGTTGGACAGTCAGCACTTCATATAAGTTTTTGAGCACGCAAGATACTTGGGTGCTTTTAAAGTTCCTGCAATAATGTAATTTATGAAACAAATATACTAACTGCAATGGCATAGCGATAGAATGGTCTATTGTTTGTAAAACTAGCAAATTGGTGCGAAGATATTTCACCATGGTGGAACCAGAGCGTGGTTCATGATCCTTTGTTCTTCTAATGGGACATTGTTAGTTCTCTACTACTGCATTTTTCAATACCTTGATCGAACATGAAAACAATATACATTGATAAAATTGTTTACTTCTCTTTTTGACAATGTTGCGGGCAGCTAATCGGACTTTACAAGGTGTAAATGAATTAACGCAAAATGAGGAACTACTTTGTGAGGGACATCATTCTGAGCAACTTTATTTTTCACTTCTCCATACAAATTAGCTTATCCACTCAGGCCAAAATGTAATGGGAAGTGAAAAATCAAGTTGCTGTGATCAAATCGGTTTCATAATGAAAGTAGCTCAGAATGATGTCCATAACATAACAAAGTAGGTTCATTTACACGTTGTATAGAGATGAGGCTTCGCAGCAGTGGGTCAATATAAGAAGGCTTAGCATGATGATGTCAAAGAAAGTAGTTCAAAGCGTTTCAAGGCAAATGTAAACAAATAATTATGTGCTCATACATCATGATGACATGCAGTAGTTATCTGTAATTGTGCCTTTGAAAGCCGAGAATCTGCTAACAGTATGGCGTCTCAACGACTGTGACTGACAATAAGCTTCTGTCGCACCTGCTAGACAAAATAGATACTTTTTGGCAACTGTCAAAGCAGTAGTTTTGTTTCTGACTTCTCTGTATAGCAATAGAAAACTGGCCAAGTGCGAGACCTATAAAAAAAACGAAAAAAAAAACTTTTGTTGTATGGTTTCCTTTATTAATTGTTATTTACTTTTAAATTGAATAATATACTCAATATTTTGTGAATATTACAAGCGTCTACCTGTTACCGTTATCAATATCGAGCAAAAAAAAAACACGATTGTTGTACCTATGGGAGAACCCTTAAATATTTGTTTTATTCTGTTTTTTAGTATATGTTGTTATAGCGGCAACAGAAATACATCATCTGTGATAATTTCCACTGTCTAGCTATCACAGTTCATGAGATACAGCCTGGTGACAGACTGACAGACAGACAGACGGACAGCGGAGGGCGGAGGCTCAGTAATAGGATCCCGTTTGGTACCCTTCGGGATTTTTTAACTTTGTGAATTATTATCTAATATTATGAACAACAAAACAAATAAAGGAACTCATCTTTATTTCTATCACCTGCCTAGAACAAAATTTTCCAAATGCCAAATAATTTATAATATCTAAAGTGTAACGTGGAAGGAGACCGCTCAGGATCGAATGGAGTGGAAGAGGGGAAGAGAGGCCTTTGCCCAGCAGTGGGATATTACAGGCTCATAAAAAAAAAAGTGTAACGTCACTGAACTGCCATTTTGTCAGCAGAATGGGCGCTTGCTTGCTCAAGCGGGTGCCGACTGCCGATGCAGAGTGACCACTTATTTACATAACAACACGTTAAGTAGTTATTAGATCTATAAGCTGCACCGATTTTGTAACAATTAGCATTAGTACATAATAAACATGATTGTAAAGTCTTCACAAAGTAAAAGGCCCGTTTTGACAGTTCACGCCCTTGAAGTTTTAATCTCTAATGCGTAGGTAATAAAAGCCAACTGTTGCGTACAAGCAAAGCGTACAAGTTGCACCTAGGAAAACCGCTTCTATTACCTACGCGTTAGGGGTTAAAACTTCATGGGCGTGAACTGTCAAAACGGCCTTTTATTGGTTCTTCGATGAAAACTCATTTTTTTTAAAGTATGGCTATTATACCTATTGTTTTATCTTGGGCATTAGGTACCTATATCGAATATCACGATGAGCTACCACAACATACGATCCTAATATCATGCCTTATTAAAAAGAATAACTATACAAGGTGTAAATGAATTAACGCAAAATGAGAAACTACTTTGGGACATAATTTTGAGCAACTTTCATTATGAAACCGATTTGATCAGAGCAACTTTATTTTTCACTTCCCAGTACAGTACAGAAACAGTACAGTACATTTACACATTGTATACAATTAGTCTTCAATCACGTGAATTGTGGTGTAAATTGATTGACTCGCTTTATATCACAAGCTGTCGCACTTAGGATAGTACTCGTCGATGTACACTTTAGTCCGTGACAAGAACTAATAAAACGAAATACTTATAACGTAGACAAAGAACGCGACAAATCTAAATTCCAATGTTCGCTAAAACGTAAATGCCGCTTTCTTTAAGTCATTTGCAGTTAGTTTTATTATTACGTATTGCGTCTGTATTTTGCGACTATGCTGTTAGCTAAATTCAAATTAACTTATGTGTACATAAGTTAATTTGTATTTAGCTAACAGACTCGCGCACGAAGAGTTCCGTACCATTATCTATAAAAAAACCGCAAAAAATATATATTTTTGTATGGGAGCCCCCCCTAAATATTAATTTAATTTTAATTTAATTATTTATTTTTTAAGTAAATAATATACTCAATATATTGTGAACATTTTAAGCGTCTATCAATTACCATTATCAATATCGAGCAAAAATGAGCAAAAAAATCACGTTTGTTGTATGGGAGCCCCCCTTAATATTTTTTATTTTTAGTATTTTTTGTTATAGCGGCAACAGAAATACATCATCTGTGAAAATTTCAACTGTCTAGCTACCACGGTTCATGAGATACAGCCTGGTGACAGACAGACGGACGGACGGAGACGGACGGACGGTCGGACGGACGGACAGACAGCGAAGTCTCAGTAATAGGGTCCCGTTTGGCACCCTTCGGGTATGGAACCCTCAAAAACTACTAATGATAGACATGACTATGACTAACTATACGTTACGTATTGTTGTTGTATGTTAATATTTATTGGTACGATGCGGTTACAATTGTAGAATCTTAACGACAAGAGCTTTGTATGTATTCGACTAATAAAATCCTACTCGTCTTAATGTAAGCCCCCATTGCATTGTTTGGTATAGTATGTAATGTAGATTGTCCGAAATATTAGAGAGGCGACTGTGTCCTAGATTACATACCAACTAATATAGATTGGAGATTGGAATCCTGTAGTCTCGACAAGTGAGAGGCTGTATAATTCCTTGCATCATGGGATGATTGAAATAAAACCACTAGTAAAAAAAACAAACATTCTTTAATATCACAATTTCACTGGGACCCATCCACGTCAGTCTCATAGTTAAGTACTAACAACGTCATACAAAGCCAAATAAGGACAATTTGTTAAAGAAACGAAACTTCTTTAACATAGTGGGAGCCAGTACAAAATTTTTCTATTCCATCGTATTATGTACTAATTCCCAACGAAACATCTTTCACATTACTATATTATATAGATACAGTTGTCACGACAACACATTAGAAGCTTATCAAACATTATAACGATGAGAATTCACGGGTTATCTAACATAAACTACTAAACCTACGTCAGGTACGAATTACCCAGTGACAGCATCGACTTCGTAGGCAAGAGACCTCAAATACTCATGGTAGTCAGAGTTAAATGCTGTTTTTAGTAGCTATCCTGATGGTATCCTTCATGTTCAGCTTGGAATTGATAGTGTCCTGCCTCAGCCTCCAAAGCTGGCTGGTGTAGTTCATACTCTCCACCTCCATACGCTTTTAGTCCTTCGAAGCCGCCATGCTCGTACCCTCCATGCTGGAAGCCACCTTCGAAACCTCCATGCTCCAATCCATGCGCTAAATGCTCGGTGTTGAATCTGTGGTCTTCGAGGACTAACCCATGACCGTGGTTATGCTGAGTCTCAGGATGAATTTGCTTGAGTTCGTTCTCATGTTTGCCGCTTTCTAGAGGATGTTCTAAAAGGTGGTGGTGTTCTTTCTTGACGTAGACCGGCACTGGGTGGAAGTGCTCGAACTTGATGGACTGGTGCGACTTGGCGTGCTCATGTTCCACTTGGTGGTGGTGTTCTGATTCTCCGATGAGGGCGTGCTCTTCATGGCCTAGGCCAGGGTAGGGGTAGGCAGCCGCCACCGAAAGGAATCCCAGGAGAATCTGTGGAATGTCGAATTCAGCATTGTTATAGAGAATTTCATGTGATTTACTAATTATTAGTGACATTAACTTTTTCATGACCTAATTGCTGATTAAATTTGGGGTACGTGAGTAATTTTCTAATACGAAGAGCTCAGTGTTTTGAATAACAATTGAAACCAAACAATAGACTGATTAGTTTCATACAGATATTATAACGATGCTGCTGACATTAAAAATTCAGAAACACTTCATAAAGATGACCTTTTGTCACAATCTTTATCCAAAATAAAAGAAATGCAATAGATTACGTTATACAGATATAGATCGCGCGTGTTCAAAGTCTATTAATCAATTGGGCGTAAGATTCAATCAAAAACTGTTACGAAGCTGCATTATCTCAGAACCCGTTTGGCCAGCTGTAAACAATTCACGGGAGTCTACAGTTATGCAACTAAACTGAGCTGTTGGCTTCCTACAAAGTCGCTTAACAACACAAATGTATGCCATTTTGTAGGAAGACTGCTTTCCTGCACCGTATTCAGTGAATATGCGCATAGAAAAGTAAACTGATAATTAGTTGCAAATGTCTGTTGAACAAATTGCTGTGATACATGTTTGATACTTCCTTTGTGATTGGTGATTTACATAGAAATGGAGGCAAAAAGAGAGCCCTTTGTGTAAAAAAATCTTGGAAGTTTAATAATTTGTATATTTTGAGCCTCTTTTAATTATAATCACTAAAGGGATATCTTAATCAGAAAACAATGATAATGAGCTTCTAAATATGTCACTCCTAAAATCCACACATTACAAATATCTCATTCTCTCGCACTGTCACCTAACAGTTATCAATCGCCACTCACACACTACAACACTCAAACTAGTACAAGCCAAGACAACGATAGAATATTACGCACATGGTATTTCATGTTCACCGATCACTTGGACACCGCACTGCGTGAGAGGGTAGTTGGTAATGCAAGCACTTGTAATTTGCATTGCTTATATACCCTGGTTTCACTCGCTCGCGGTTACGTGGATCAAGTCTGGCATTGTCAGTCGGCTAACGTCTTAATTGTAACAACAATAGATTGAAATTTCGCTCGAATTCCCGGGAAAAGTGGCCACATATCGATGATTGCGATTCTGTTGTCGAGAGATTATATTAAGTCTTTGACCTGTTATATCATTGATCGGTGTGACACAATCTGTGGCGACTACCACCTATAAGCACAAATATGTTTCGTCCCTTCGACATATTAATATGATTACTTAAATGTGGGCGTAGGTACGTATGTGTTTCTCTGCCGCAACGTGTGGAGTCATCACAATATTTTGTAGCCGATTTTCTTCCGACACAGAATGGTGTCAGTCATGAGGGGTCAGTCACACGTGGGTCAACGTTTTCGGTCGAACGACCAATTCGTATGAAGAAGATGACAAAAGTGAAGATAAACTTGCTCAGCTTTAATTTGTTTCTAAAATCATCACAGACGTAATATGAATGCAATGTAGAACTGAATAAACGGTCAAGTGCGAGTAGGACTCACGCACCAAGAGTTCCGATCACAATTGGACAGCGTAACATGTGTAATTAGGTTTCCACATAAAAATTAAAGTATGACGATCTCTGTGGCGCAGCGGTTGCGCATCTGCCTACCATGCGAGAGGTCCCGGGTTCATATCCCGGCTAGGGACAAAAAAACCCCAGGTCTTGGATGGTTACATGTTTGTGATGTCGCTGTTTCTGGTTCCCACGACGCAGGGTATCCTAGTGCGGGGCCAGAACCAATGTATGTCCTGCATGTAAATGTTTATGTTTGTTTATGTCATCCATGTAAACCAAATTGAATATTTTTTGTAGGAAGACAGAAAGGTGCAGTTTTCAGATTTTTCCCTTTACTTGTGCTATAAGAACTTGCTTTATGCCAAATTTCATGATTGTAGGCCTACGGGAAGTACCCTATAGGTTTTGGGTCTATTGCGATTACTATGAAAATCTAACAATCTTACAGCATAAACGGTCGTGTCATTTCGATTTCGTTGACCTAGAATGTTGATTTTTTCACAGCTTTATGCAACTACAGACGTTAACAATTACTATAAATTTCAGCTTGATACGTCTACGCGTTCTTGATATAAAGGTTGTAACACACGGACAGATGGACGGACGGACAACAAAGATCTTATAAGGGTTCTTTATTTTTCCTTTCAAGGATCGGAACACTAAAAATTCAGTATTTTGGCATTGGCAACCAAATTCAATTTTTGTAGCCTCAGTGAGTATTTAGTATTTATTTAGTTTAATTTTAAACTTTTTTATAATGATAAAATAATATCTACCTATGGATGTATATGTGTCAAAATGTATGCTATCTGAAATAAATATTTTGAATTGAATTGAATTGAATAACTTAATAATTTAAGGTCTTTTTGCATACAAGGTGGCAGAGGCACAATTTAGCCCACATTTAACAAGATATTCCTTGCACCACTTTGCGTGACAGGGGGCTAGCCCATCGCACACAAATAATGCATTTAATACACTAATTAACTACGTTACGTGCATCACATAGTTACTTATGTCTCACGGGGTAATGACCACAACCCTGATTCAAATCTAAGTACTTGACATCGGAATCAAAAGTGTAAATAGTTTTGAATGATGGATACAAAACAGAGCGCTTTGATATTTTTACCTACCAATGTGGATCCAAGTGGATCTAAAATATTCAAAAAAAAACAAAGACAGCTTCTACTACTCGAGAAACCATAGCCAGAACGAATGTTGATAGAAGTGACTCTTAATTATTTTAATGTTTTATTTATTCATTAAAAGAAAGATATAATTATGACGAAGATCGCAATTTAGTTAGATTCTCAAAAGAAAGTAACTTCTTAACTGGTTTGTTCTCAGAAGCACACCGGTCGAGCAAACGAACAATGGAGAAGAATAGATAAATAAGATGTGTCGACGAAATGGGGATGTTCGTTTCTCTAAGCACTGCCCAAGATAACTAGGAGGGCAATGGGATCCAAGTATTTCCTACGAACGTGAGCAACAGTATCTAGACGTGAGAAACTGAATCAAGACGCTAGAATGCACATTGCATACAAAATGTGATCTCGGTGTGATAGCAATCGCCAACTTTTTCACAGCTCGTTTCATACATTATGGTTCTTTTGTTTGACGCGAACCTATTTGTTTGGCAACCGTGTAAAGAACCCTCCTGATGCAATAAGGGTCGAGTGAAGTCGTTTATGATGGCATGGGAGCTTCGCTCCGGTGGTGTTGCTCGTCAAATTTATAAATAATGTTGGTTACGTCTTATGTTTATACCGTCTTTTAACAAGACAAAAGTCTGTAAGAACTCCGTGGTCTAGTGACTTTCTCACTCGCTTCTTGCGCAGAAGATGTGGGTCCGTATCAGGAGCTGATTTGGTACTGATTGGATAAGCGTGAAGTCGAGCTTTCGAAAGCTTGACCCAACTTATAATTACCCATGACTAATTATTTGCTTAGCTAATATGTAATGAAGATAATAAATAGGCTGGTGGTTTCGGATAGCTTTTACCTCGGGGCTGGGTCAATCAGGATAATTCAGACAAAAAAAAAACATATATTACGTATTGAGTATAAATCTTAAAACAGCTTCAGTTTTGTCTTTGAAGTATTTTACCACTTACGATTTTAGGTAGATTGCCTGCGACACGAACCTTATTAACTAAACTAATTAAAATGGTGTGTTTGAAAATGGAATCTGTGGCCACCGCGCAAGAGCTGTCGGATTTGAAGGTTGTCAGTTTAGTGCCTTTAGTTCCTCTAGTTTCCTCTAGGTTTTGACACCTCAAGAATAGCCCACAAAAATGTATTAATAGCACGGCCCGCGATTTTAAATCTATCCACATCGAAATAAAGTTCAAAACCTATGAAAAAACATTACTATGGAAAGTGGAATGGATGAATCATCGGATCCTTGAGTGGCTAAACACATCTCATTTACCCTAACCAGTAGGTTAAACCACGTTAAACTAAAGTTTGATGACCAAATAAGAGTAGAAGAAGCAAATAACACATCTGGCACAAAGAGATTGACTGATCTTGAAAGTTGAAACTAGCATAAGAGACCTTGATCTACAATTCCACATATACTAGAATGACGTAATACTATTTTGTGGTTTCCATTCTCACATCGTTTATTACAGATTTCATGTGCATTGTCGATGCTTTTACTTTTTGTTCGTTAGAACATATTTGTTGACACCCGTTGATGTCTTTTGTATGAGATTGAAAAACAAAAATTTTAATTTTTGATTATAAACCGCTCAACTACAAGTAATTAAATAATAAATAAGTACAAATAATTATTTTTACTTATTTGTAGAAAAAAGATAGACTTGATATAATCTAGGTACTCACACGATGTAAATAAAATAAAAACTCGTGTTCTAAAGCCACAAATGCCGCCAAGAGAGGCTGGAAGCGGCCACAAAGGAAGCTGATGCGCTCGTCAGCCAATTGTGGCCGGAGGCTGCTACTTTTTTAACACAACAACAAAGTTATATAATATTATTAACTACTACAAATAATTGTTTGTAGTTAAGCAGTTTTCGACGACTGTTGATACTTGACTCTAACCTAACTAACCCAAATAATCCATAGCATGCTGAATAGCTTACAAAAAACTATAGGGGACGATTGTCATTATTATTTAAAATAAGACACTCAAACTTTCATACTGTTCCTAAGTTTTGGATTGTTATTTATTAACAACCTTTCTAATAGCGGCGTGTAAGAAACAATTAGTTTATTATCCAGTCTCTCCATGGTTGAATTGAAATAAGAAGACTGGTCTGACCAAACTCGTAATGTTGAACCCAGCTGGGGGCAAACGAAGACTGCTTTCAATACAGGTCTAGTTGCAAAGGGTCGGCGTAGAAGGTTTAAAAGCAAGTATTGTCTGATAGAGTGACGGCATCGGGAATGACCAGAACGAAAGTCCGTAGCTAGGTTTAAGGTTAAAGATTAAGTAGATAAACATGCATTAATAATGCATATTGGTTTATAGTTATGGGTAAGAACTATGAATTACTTAGTGGATTGAAATATTTGGCAACTCATAAAACAATTACAACCTGTTGGCTGTTATTTGTTGTCCCTCCTTGGTTTTTTGGAAGTAATCTCTTAATAGAGACCAGCTTCCCTTTGTATTTGTTACTGTAAAATCCCGAACTCGGTAAATAGCTAGATAAATCCAAAACGAGCTGAGGTAAAAGCCCGAAAAGTTTAGTTTAAGTTTTGAAAAATAAAGTTGTTCTGATCCAATCGGTTTCATAGTGAAAGTTGTTCAGGGCTTTGAACTTTCCTTGGGGACAGTGAAATTGCTCAAAATTAAACTTTAGTGAACCGACGACCATAAAACATGTAAACAATTTATAGATAATCATAGTCCACAATTTTGTGCGGGTGTACTGACACAGCCTGGGCGAATGCACTTTTACCGTGTATTTGAAGTAAATCTTAAGATTTACAATACTTATACATGTACATATTCTCCATTTTCTATTGTAAAATGTTTTGTTTTGTGCAATAAAGTATATTGAAATATTATCTAACAAATGTGATACCAATTTTGATTTCAACAAATTAAACACACAAAATTAAACACAGCATAAAGCTTCTGTTCACTTATTTTTTTTATCATTTTACAAATACAAATGTCAAAAGCTCAGAACAAAATTATATAATAGCCTAAAGACTTCGAAATGTCTTACAAAGTGCTATACGTTATACGGGCAGTAACTATGAAGCAAATGAGCCTTAGGCTAACAAAGTATCCAACAGTTTACTTACACTAATGTCCAGTTACCTAGATCGGTCTAGCTATACTATACTCTATCGTTTAT
This sequence comes from Argyresthia albistria, assembly GCA_963457715.1. NCBI lineage: Eukaryota > Metazoa > Arthropoda > Insecta > Lepidoptera > Argyresthiidae > Argyresthia > Argyresthia albistria. The sequence goes on from OY735269.1 coordinate 7,431,021, forward strand.
AGATTAAATCTTTGACTATTGGCGGGTGGAATATGAAATACTAATGGCTTGTTAATATGTACTTGCTGCGATCCTGGCTGTATTTCAAGTCGTACTTTTTGGGGTACTTTTTCAAAAAAATATGTTAGGTTACGGTTCCAAAGTTCCAGATTCAAAAACATGACACATGAGCGTCACATCTTTTCCAATTTTATTTTATTCATTTATTTTATTTTGTTTTCTTTGGGACATCAACAGCATATAAAATAAATGAGTTACAATGGTAGTAAATACAAAAATTAAGCCGGTAACAGATATCCACAGAAGATACATTAAGCAAAAGAGAAAAAAAAAACTTGTCAGTTATACACCACGTATTCAGTTAGCCAGATATTCAAGCCGAAGGGAATAAAGAAAAATATATCCGTTAAGTTATTTACAATATTTGAGAGAAAATTATCACAATGGATATGAGCGAACTTCAAAAATCAAGCATTTTCTTACATTGATAGCTGATATTCTATTTTTACCACATCACGATCATGCTTGCCTAGTACATCATACCTCTTTCAACAAGTATGCCCTAGTACATAATAGATAGTAATAATAATTGCAAAATACTATCATTAAACTCAGATTCAATTTCAATTCGTTTTATACTTAGTACTTACCTACTTTACGCGATGTTTTGCACAAGATTTTGCGCTTATGTAACAACCTTTCATCGGTAATTTCTTGGGTCCTCGTTAGCCAAGCTGCTAGTGAAACAAAAGTATTGGTAAGTTAATACAAACTGTTTAGTAAACTGTATAATTCAGGGTAAGTTGACAAATAGTAAATTGTTTGTTACACAAGGGGCGTCAGTGAGTTATTTTGGAACAAGATCCAATTTGGTGCCCGTGCGAGCCTAACAGATCGAGTGTTGCCGAGATATTTAGACCGAATAAAGTTCGAGGGTAAAACTCGACGAAATTCTACTTTACATGATTCACGCTAGGTAAATTAAGCATAAACAGGTTTATCTAAAAGGTGGACAGGTTACTTATATTTTAGGGATTTGTTAGGGACATCATTCTGAACAACTTTCACTAAGAAACCGATTTTATCAGAGCAACTTTATATTTCACTTCTCCATACAAATCAGCTGAACGCGCCTGGTAGGTACGAGAATGATGATTACGCACCCACTACTAAGCATAGTTATCATCATCATCAATAGGTAAGCATATTAAAACCATGACGTCCCACTATCAAGCGTAAGATTAATTCCTCTCGATTATTCCCGTCCCGGCTGGTGGTGGTTTGTAATTTGCAGCAAGGATCATCCATTTCTCAACAACTCAATAAAATATAGGAAACGCACTCGACGATATCATCTCAAAAGGAAGCGGCTTTGGCAATATCCAGCACCATGGCTCTAATTACAAGCTAAGGGCACCTCAGCGGAATTTGTGTTTTGCAACGTTTGGTGGCATGTTGTGAGGAAATGCAAAAACGTTGCGATGCGCCGCCGATGATGAGCGGAAATTATCTTTCAATGCATCTATGGGTCAATGACTTTTGCAGACCGTACCGTCGCGACGCGTCGGTCGTCGTCGCTAGGGTGTCGATTCTATTAATTTGTACCTTTTTATTTTAGGGATGGTTTGGGTATAAACGTTGATGAAGAACACCCTCAACCACCGCCGCGCCCGCCGGGTTATTTTTTTCGAGTGTATGTATATGTATGTGTGTATGTATGTATATGTAGATTTATAATGTTCCCTGCAACAGCCTGAACGGCTTGAAGGAATTTAACGTTTGAGGTGCCGGTCGTAGATTCGTCTTGATAGCGCGAGGAGTAACACTGGGTTCATTAAAACAATAACACATAAAAGGACAGATTTTAGACAACATATTTGAGTTAAAAAATTATTTTTTTTCACCAAACCCATCGTGTAGGGTATCAAAATTAAGGGTTATAGCAATTTCAAATAAACCTATAAGAGTCAATTCCCTAGAAGAAAAGTTTTGCGGTGGGGCTGAAAACGGTAGTGCCAATAGTTTGAATTGTGTCTAAATATTTTTTATGTGTAAAATAGAATGGTACGTATATATATGCGTGTAGTTATATATTTTTACTGAGACAATCAGTAATATAAAAAAATAAACATAAACCCTCAAATTCTCATTTATCGGTGGTTTTCCCAGCTCCCGTTTACTTTGTTATTGGCCTCCCAAAGAAAACTAGTAAATGTATTGATAAAATTTTGCATAAGGTAGGTATATAGGTAATTAAATAAGGAATCACTTGAAGGGTTTTTTATTCATTTAACAATACAAACGAGAGACCAGAAAGTCAAAACATAAGTGTCCCAAGAAATTCCATAAATTCGGTGAGCTAAACTTAATCAAGTGTAGCGTCATCCAGTAAAGCGGTAGGTATTCCCCTCCGCTGCTGCCTCGCTCGCTTTCCGTCTCGCTCCGGCGTTCTCCACGGGCAGACGCTCTATTATTCTATTATGTGCTTTCGTGTTCCCGCCAGAACTGTTAGTATTTCATATTGGTGCATTTAGAAAAAAAACTTTAATATCGGTGTACGGTCTACATTTGTTCTGTGTGTCTATTTAACTTTTACATAGATTTAAGGAAATGGCTTGTGCAATCAGTTTCAAGAGTTGTATTAAAATTTAGCCGTCAATTTCTCGATTATTAGTAATTCATGTTTTTGTTAAAAAAAAAACATGCTTCGGTGTTCTCATTTCGGTTGACTAAAAGTTGTTTTGTCGAAATTAAAATTTCCTTCATTTCGGTATGTTTTTTTTCATTTTGGTGCCTTCTGTGTACAACTGTTTAATTTCGGTGTAGAATCAAGTTTCGATAAAAAAAAATCATCTCGGTGTAGAATCGGTATTTTTTTTCATCTCGGCGTTCTTATTTTTAATGGATAATAATGCGTTCAGTGCTTTTTTAGGGTTCTGTACCCAAAGAGTGCCAAACGGGACCCTATTACTGAGACTTTGCTGTCCGTCCGTCCGTCCGTCCGTCTGTCACCAGGCTGTATCTCATGAAACATGATAGCTAGACAGTTGAAATTTTTCACAGATGATGTATTTCTGTTGCCGCTATAACAAAAAAAAAACTAAAAAACAGATTATAATAAATATTAAAGAGGGCTACCATACAACAAACATGTTTTTTTTTGCTGTTTTTATAGATAATGGTAAGGAGCTTCGTGCGCGAGTCCGACTCGCACTTGGCTGGTTTTTAATATCGGTGAGCATTAGTGTCATTTTGGTGGTACGGAAACTATTATGCTCAATATCTTCCTAAATATGTAGGTACAGTATGACAATGCTATTCAAGTATATAGTACGTTATTTAGGATCAGAATAATGGGCCCTCAGAATGGGCCTATTAGACTACGCTGTCGGCAGGGCCCTGTCTGACTCACTGTCTCTTTCTAGTCGTTCCATCAGAGTGAGACGTCTATACAAATCGTGCCCTGCCGACAGCGTAATATAATAAGCTCTTATGACTTTCAAAACCGGGAAAAACAGTAAGATAAAAAAGTCAACCGAAATGAGTAAAAATCATACCTGCCCCCTTATTCGCTAACTCAGTGATGATCACTATTGATCACTCAACGATGATCCGTAAAAATTAAAAAGTTATTGGTATCGTGTTACCAAACCAAGAATATCAAAATAAGTCGGTTAATTTTAATTTTATTTTGATATCCTTGGTTACACGATAATTGAACGACACCAAACCAATAACTTCTTAATTTTTACGGATCATCATTGACTGATCATCACTGAGTTAGCGAATAAGGGGGCTGTTGAAATTGATTCCATAACTTCCCTCCCTCCCGTCAATCAGAAGCTTCGAGCAACACGGTAGCAACGGTTTCCGTAGGAAAGGCCGCGTTCCTCCAAGATCAGAAGTCAAGCTATGTTTTACAAACTATAGTTACACGGAAAAAAAGCAACTTAACACTCGTTGCAAAAGATATATTTTAGAACGCAGTCATAACCTACCATAGACTATAGACTCGAGAAATTCAACCAATCACAGCCGGCCCTTGCTGACTCGCTCGACGACATTTTTGTTTTGTAATGTAACGTACATTTTGAAAACATATTCCAAACGTTCAGACGAGGCGTTTTTCGTGCTGTTTTCGTGTTTTATTTGATTGCTAAGATTATACGCCGCTAATTAGAGTTAAACTGTAATCACTATACAGTTTAGCTCACGTTCAAAATGATCACATTATCTGAAGATGTCAACAAATTATTGTAAGTTTACTTTTTATTACCACTACGTTTATTTCAGCTTCTTCTGGATTCAGATTAAGAAATTGTACGTGTAATCCAAACATTCCATAATCGTCATTCTTTACTGTCTACAATTTTGGTCAGTCAGCGGGTTCCGACACTCTGACTCAGTATCCTCTCATTCGCCTCTGATGCCGCCGCTTTTGTGTTTGCATCACTTTGAATTCCTTTCGCGAATTACCTTTGTTCAGCACGCCTGACCTTGGCCCGTTTAGCCCCGCAAAATATTTAACTGACATTATAAAATACCTGATGTAATTACACATAAATTCATCAAATATCATTAGTTTCGCCCCCTTATCGATACTCTGACCCTTTACTTTACTTTAAAATCCATGTATCATCAATCAATCAGCCCACACCTACCCACTGCTGGGTATAGGCCTCTTCTCTACCACACCATCTGCTCCGGTCCTGTGCCTCCCGCATCCACTGCCTGCCGACTATGGCTATTTGTATGTATATTTGCTAAAATCTCGGTCAGAGTGTCGATAAGGCCAACCAAAATCTCTTAGCATCGATAACTGAAACAGTAGAGCTGATATTGAAAAACAGACTACAGATTTGTAATCAGCATAACAAAACATTCAGAATCTATGAAACTCCATAAAACAAAAACACTTGTGTCGACCAGTGTAACCTTAAAAGTTTCAAGAGAGCTAATGTACTGTATACTATTTTCCAGCAACGAGGTAATCCATGAGATCTCTCAAAACATCCGGGAAATGATGAAGGAGCTCTGGTTGAACTGGTCGCACCTCGGAGAGGACGAATCCGTCAAGATCAATAAAATCACCAAGCTGGTCCAGATTGAGGAGGAGTTCCATAGTGAAGTCATGTCCGAGACTAGAGAGAAGTTGAGGGTTATGGAGGGACAAGTTGATAGTCAGTAACTTTTTAAACTCTATAATCTTCTTTCTGAGGTGGCTGTGCCTGCACCTGGTCCACTTGCGTGTAGCCTTTGTGCATTTCCCTCTCTCTCTAATGATACCTTTTTGTCTGGATTCAGCTTCAAATAGCAACATTCCTTCAAAAGTCAGTTCAGAATTTAAAGAAAATTTAAGTTTTGATATGCCATGAACTAAAATTGAAGTTGAAGTTAAGTCTTGATAAAATATTTTGTCGACCCAGAAGAACATGTGCTGTGATGGGATCCAAGTATTTCCTCAGGACTTGAGTAACAGTCCCCCTAATCAGTTAATCAATACTTCAATTTATCTTTTTCATTACAGCTACAGTGGAGACAAAGATTTTCTCAAGAGATTTTGTTTGTTCACTATTTGCATTGTGCCATATTTCAGAGCTCAAGGAAGAGACAGAGGAGCTGGGTCGGTGCTTGTCGGTGGACATCAGCATACTCGAGTTCAAGGAAGACATGATGCTGATAAAGTACAAGAGAGATCTTGAGGATCAGATTGTTGGGTGAGAGAATATAAATAACACCTTTGAAAATATTCTTAGTTATGCTCTCTTACCAGCTCAGGAATGAAAGACGATGATTATGATCCTGTCATATGGCCATCCAGAATTCCCTTCACATTATATTTCAATATGTATATCAGTCATAATAGCGGCCGTTCTACGTCTAATTATACGGCGTTTCGTGAACAAAATATTTTCTTTGGCTGGATTGATCTGCAGGTACAAAGGATGGATTTAAGAGACCGGTGACCGCGTGAGTTTCCCATACAAACGTAACGTAAAATGATTTGAATTTGAGAACTAGTTCAAAGCATTTAGACTGTTAATCGGATTGATACAGTGTTTACGCAGGTTCCTGGTCGTATACCAAGGTTCTTATTCAAATTAATTAAAAATATTTTTAAATTGGTTGAAGTGGAACCCTGTTATACAGGCCAGGAACCTGCGTAAACAGTGTATAAATCCGATTAACACTAAATACTACGTTAAACTATTTCTCAAATTCAAATCATTTTTGTATTACGTTTGTATGGGAAATTCACGCGGCCACCGGCCTCTTAAGAAGTGGAGCCACCTGGATTTGTAATGCAAGGGAAAGAGGGGGAGGGGCAAAGTTTGTATGGACAAAAAATACATATTATACTTGCCCTATAAAGCTGTAATTTGGCAGGTAGGTAGTTTAAAGGTTCAGAATGTAAGTATTTTTTTTTCTCCATTCAAACTTTGCCCCTCCCACTCTTCCCCCTGCATCACAAATCCAGGTGGCTCCACTTCTTAAATCCATCCTTTGGACCTACAGATCAATCCTGCCAAAGGAAATATTTTGTTCACGAAACGCCGTATAATGCGACCTGTAGGGTTATAGCATGGCCGCTATAAAACATAGTTACATTAAAAACATGGCTGGCCCCTACCTACAAAATGTTGCAATGGAAAGGGGAAAATGGAGAATACTCTGAATAGTCCATCAGTTTGGGTAAAGTTAAAAGTAAAACAGGGAAGGGCCAAGTAAGTAAAACAAATTCCACCAACTCTCCTGACAGATACAGAGAGCAAGTAGAACAGCGCCGTGCCAAGATGGAGCGTCTCCTGGAATGGCAGCGAGACCTGGTAGACACACTGGGAGTCACCATGCAGGAGTTGCAAGACGTGCCCCTGCCATCCGACGAGGAGTTGGACCGGTTGAAGGAACATCTGAAGTCGCTGCAAGCGGAGAGGGATACGAGAGCTGAGCTGTTTCTGAACACTCAGATTGAGATCAAAGATATTATGGGTGAGAGATATAGTTTTTAAATTAGCTCTTTTGATCTCTCATTTAAATGTCTTAAAATAAATGTTAGGTGCTAGGATTGATTTTTATGAATAAATAAATAAAGTTATTATAAATATATCCTATAGGTACCTACTATTAATAAGCGCAAGAGTCTCTTAGTTCACAAACATGCTGTTTGATTTGAGTACAATAATAGGCATCACGAAAGATTTTGAAATCCTCTGCCATAATGTGGGTACACATTTACTATTTACGAAAAAAAAACTATTCCGGTAATAAACTAAAGTTAAACGAAGTTTAAAGCCATTTTTAGGGTTCCATACCCGAAGGGTGCCAAACGGGACCCTATTTCTGAGACTTCGCTGTCTGTCTGACTTCGCTGTCTGTCTGTCTATCTGTCTGTCACCAGGCTGTATCTCATGAACCGTAATAGTTAGACAGTTGAAATTTTCACAGATGATGTATTTCTGTTGACGCTATAACAACAAATACTAAAAAACAAAAGAAATTTAATATTAAGAGGGGCTCCCACAACAAACGTGATTTTTTTGCTCATTTTTTCTCGATATTGATAATGATAGCAGGTAGACGCTTAAAATGTTCACAATATATTGATTATATTATTTACTTAAAATTAAATTAAGTAATATGTAGGGGGGCTCCCATACAACATGCTTTTTTTTCCAGGTGTCATGGCGTCGGCTTTGATGTCACGCATAAGTAAACATGTCAATGTCCAAATGAGTAATCAGCATATATCAGATGATGTTTACATTGTTATGACGTCATGCAGCGTCATGCGCTATGATTCCTGTTTCGATCAAAATGGCCGAATGCAGTATTTTAATTTTTCTTTTTATTGAAAATCATATTAATCATATTAAATTAGTGTTTTAAATACTTTTAATATTTTCCCGTAGAATCATTAAATCGTTGATTTTATTTATTTGATACAGTCGTCAGGCCTATTTACATAATGTTATAGTATAGATTGTTATTGCCTCTATTCACCAAGTTAACAATGCAAAGTGAGTTGTGTATCATGTCCTGAGTACCAAGCCACTTAGGCCATCAATTTGTTTAGGATATTACAGTCTGCTTGAAGCCTTAACCACAAGATTTCCCGCCCGTTTCCTTCAGACAAGCTGCAAATAAAGCCTTCGAGCAAGTTCGAGCACATTGTCATCACCTCCCTGTCCGTGGACTTCAAGTTCACCGACCTCAACATGGACCGCCTCGGCAAACTACGTCAGGATCTATTGGAGAAATACGAACACACGAATAACAGGGTGAGTAGCTGAAAAATATCAATCCAGGCGTATCTACCTATAGCACAGAGCACTATAATATTATACTATACATATAGACCATAGAGAAAACAAAATATGACACCGGGCGTAAATTGAGATGCTACGGAAGCTTCTTTAGTTCGAGGCCATTATCGCTTGGTGCAGCACCATCGAAAAATTGCAAATACCACGAGATGACGCTAAGAAATATAGGATTTATTCTAAGATTAGCGCCACCTAGAAGTATGTTAACTGAAACCATGGCGTTTAAAGTACAAATCTTACTCCTCCGCCATCTCTTTTTTAGGAAGGGTTACTAATTCTAATTTGTATGGGATGAGCACCCTGTGGTAATAGTATCAAATAGGCCAAAATCAGTTGGCAGACCATTCGGAAAGCAATGAATGCGGGTTGCCTATGGTCTCTCGCGGGTTTTGCCGAGACACAAGCCGATGATGGTAATGGTATCGGAAAGGATGCCAAAGATCAGTCGGCAGACCATCTGCTAGATGGTCCGAAGTCAGCGGTAAGCAATGGACCCACCCGTGCACATGGCCGAGCCTGTGACACTCAGAAATGAGTTCATGACATGTTGACGTTGATAAGTGACGGTGTGTTAGGTAATATTTTAGGGTTTCAAAACCATATCGGAGATAGCACTATACATATTGTGCACGAAAATGTGGTGCTTACAATACACTATTAACATATAAGACATAAGTTTGTCTGGGACAAACATTTTTTAATAAAACATGAGGAGGTATAATACACGTAATACATCGAATAAAGTGAATTTCGCTATACAGAGCTCAGAGATCTTACAACAGCTCATAGACCCCTGCCTACACTCCAATACTTCTCAATATACATCTAAAGAGTGGGAAATGGCCTCGCAAATAAATTTCGAATTATTATTCACATACCCATTTATGTATATGTTTTGACGTGACAACGTCTTATAAATTGGTTTGCCGGGTGACACTTCAAGAAACTGCGTTACGCTCCGCTCACGTTATGCGCTCACAATGAGAGCGAGTGAGAGGCACGCGTCCCTTCCACTCGGGCATGGTTAGCCCGCCTAAGAGCGAGAGAGACAGAGCGATATTCATCCTTCTTCCTACTATACGAATGAATATTCACATTAAAATTATTTTACCACTCAAAGTCGTTGTCACGTAAAACTTTCGCCCGTATACCGACTTTACAGGCAACCAATTTTTTTATTTCCTATTTATATCCATTAATCCTGGTATATATGTACGTATTTGTATGTAGTTTATATTATTATTATTATTTTTTATATTATTTTTTTTACTTAAGTATTTGATGTTGTACACTTGGATCTACCTATTGTTGATTTATTTATCCTTTCCATCCTGGGTTTGCTGGAAGAAATCTCTCGATAGAGATAAGCTCGCCTTTGTACATGTCATTTCCATTTTTAATTGTCATAATGTATTGATTTGTGTGCAGTAAAGTAAAGTATACCCACAATATATAAATTGTGTACTTGAGCCACTGTTGTGTGTCCGTTTTTACCCTGGCAGAATACCAGCGTCACCGTCTACGTCTGTGACATTGCTGAGTCAGGGCCATTTCACTGCCGTGGTACAGTCACATAATCACACAGCTGTACGTACTGTTAATTGCCTATAAATGTTTTAAAAATTTACTAAGTGCTGTCTATATAATTTGATTGGTGTGTACCATGTCTTTTGAATAAACGATGTATCTATCTATCTCTCTGTATATTTCCAATGTACAGGTATTAGAGCTCCGTGAGCGGCTGGCGAAGCTGTGGGACTGTCTGGAAGAGGACCAGATCTACCGCGACTCGTTCCTTCAGGCGCACACCGGCTGCCATATGCAGACTGAGACGGCGATACGCGAGGAGATTCGCCGGTGCGACCAGGTCAAGCGGCAGAAGATTCAGGTAACATACAGATACAGGGCGGGCGGCGGACACAAAAATGAATTTGCCAAGTGACAGTGACGCACATGCCGATTGAAAACCCATACATACGTAACGGTTATTGCCGTACTGTCTAGAGTGTTTTTAATGGTGTATGTATGTGCACTGGTCACTATCAACTCAACTGGCTGTTAGATTGACAGTACAGCTTCGATGTGTTTCTGCAGAATTGTTCTGTATGAAGCTTTCAAAGAAATGTTCCGGAGGTAACCGTACTGACATTTAGAGAGAATAAAAAAATACGGGCATCGCCGTACTGTCAACATTCGCCGTTACCGCGCCGGAACGTGTTAACCCACATACGCCTATCTATCCAGCCAGCCTCCAACACCCAGGAAAGTAGGTTTCAGTAAAGGCCTCCTCTTCTTTACGCCATTTATTGCGGTGCTGTGCCAACCTGATCACTGTTTCCCGGCAGTTTTGGCGATATCATCCGACTATCGGGTTGGCGTCTGCCTCTCGGTCTACGCGCATCTCTTATGCCTACTGTCTCGTTTTCTTCAACAGGTGTTCATAGCGAACGTTCGCACCAAGATCAAGCTGATGTGGGACAACTGCATGTACAGCGAGCGCGAGCGGGAGGAATTCGTGCACTACTACCAAGACTACTACAGTGAAGACACGCTCACACTGCACGAGTTTTACCTCGACAAGATCACCAAGTTCTACAACGACCACAAGTGAGCCGCAGTGTACATTGAATTCATCGTTCTCAGCCCACATCAATCCACTGCTGAGGAGAGAACTCTTCTCTAAACACAACACAACCGTCCGTCCAAGTCCACGGCCCGCGATTTTCAACCTACCCACTTTAAAATAAAGTTCAAAACCTATGAAAAAACGGGACAAAAGATTTGGGTTTTTTGGGGTCTTTGGATGAGGTAGTAAGCGCCGAACCGCACGGTCCTGTGCCATCCGTATCCATTGTCCTGTCGACACAATCGTTGGTCTGTCCATTGGCATTGACGCTCCCCTTGGCCACACGGACCAACGTCCGTCATCCCGTCTAGCCAAGTGTCCCATCCCATCTTTATTGAGGGTAAATTATGCAACAAGTAAAGAAAAAGGTCAGCCTTTCTCTTTACCGCCCCAGAAATATTTAAAGTAATGAGTTGAATGAATGGATGTCTTTGTCGCTCGAGACTCGTGTCTCCCAAGCGAGTTGTCCCAGGTTCGAATCTCGGCTAAGGAGTGAGAAAAATATCCCGGCGAGAGCTCCCGGTTTCGAATCCTGGGGAGGAAGAAAAAAATATCAAAAGGTTGTTATGTTATTTATTGGTTTGTTCATATTTTCGAGAAAGAAGGATCTACGATATTTGTGTATGACCTCTGCTTTGGTACCAGAGACATGACAAAGACATGAATGACATCGGAGCGACAATTGTCAAAGGAAGATGAAATCCTTTGTGTATTTTTACATATTATTTCGAGAGAATTGCGTGCAAGTTATCCATTAAATAGTAATTGTCAGAAAGTACGCTAGACCACTTGGTAATAAGATACACGAGGGGTAAGTTTAAATTTGTAAATACTAATCTGATATTATCTCTCCTGTGTGTTAGCTTTAAAACTAATAGGAGTAATCTTTGTTTTAGCCTACCGACATGCCCTCGTGATATGATGAAATTGTAAATATTGAGGAACATTTGTAAATTTGAGGAATCCTTGTAAATATCGATTTTGGAGTGACTGAGCTACGCCGGCGCCCCACGGAAGTTTGGTAGGGACTTCGGAATGCAAAAACCCTCCTGGCGTCCAACTTGTACATACTGTATAGGTATATATGTAGGTAAGATAGTTGTAAGTTAGCTTAGGTTTAGTTTAGTATTTAGTAATAGCAGAGTTTAGGGCAGTTTACTAATAGCAGAGTTTAGGGCAGTTGCATGACATGAACTGTAAATATACGTGTAAATAACTAAACATGACTTTTATGACCAATCCGCCATAACAAGGTTTCAGAAGTTTATGTGTGTGACGTCGCTGGCTATGGTTCCCACGACGCAGGGTATCCTTGTGTGGAGCGGCGGAGGCTAGAAGCAATCTGTTTGTTTATAAATGTATAAGAGACTGCAAGGATCTTCACTAGGAAGACTGGCTATATGCCCCATACGAGCCCGCGGCGTCTTCAGACGACAAGTTGAAGCGGTCGCCGCCGTGACGAAATCGGTCGGACCACATCACCATCACAAGATATTTCTTCATGTATTTGCTGGTAAAGATCTCTTATTAGACATAATCTCGCCTTTGTACATGTTTGTTCCATTAGTGTCTGTATTCTGTTCTTGTGCAATAAAGTATATCTGTAAGTTGGTAATCTCCTCGCCAGGCAAATCTTCGAGATGGTGGCGATGCGTCGCAACCTGTGGACGAAGATGAACGAGCTGGAAGCGCGCGCCACCGAGCCGGGCCGCTACCAGAACCGAGGGGGACAACTGCTCAAGGAAGAGAAGGAGAGGAAAGCTATTGCTAGCAATGTGAGTCTACTACACCATTCACAAAATAAAAGGCCCGTTTTGACAGTTCACGCTCATGAAGTTTTAACCCCTAACGCGTAGGTAATAGAAGCGGTTTTCCTAGGTGCAACTTGTACGCTTCGCTTGTACGCAACAGTTGGCTTTTATTGCCTACGCATCAGGGGTTAAAACTTCATGGGCGTGAACTGTCAATACGGGCCTTTTATTTTGTGAAGACTTTAGACTATAAAATGTACTTACAGTTTGTCCAGTATAGGATGATCGATGACAGCTGTCATCGCAAAACACGCCTATGTAGTACAGTATTTTGCGACGGTGAAATGTAGAGACAATTATCATACTTTAGTGACGTGCTACACTTATCGTACAAGACAAGGTAAACTACCTAACTCTCTCATTGATCCTTGGTTTGCTGGAAGATATCTTCTAAATAAGCTCTTTGTTGTACACTGTTTTACATTATGTTTTGTTTTCACAATTATCTGTGTGCAACAAAGGAATTATGTATTATGTACTGATACCACGAGATAATCTTCTTTACTTTCCATTTAGCTGCCGAAGATCGAGGCCCAACTCCGCGAAATGGTGACAGAGTACGAAACGCAAACCGGCAAACAGTTTACTGTGGAGGGGAAATCGCTGCTGCAGGTCATTCAAGACGACTGGAAGACCAGGAAGACGGTTAGTATGTCGTGTGTAGGGGCGGATGTTGCTATATATAGAAGAGGTCGGTTGGCTGCGTCCGCTGTGGATAGTGATCCTTAAAACGGAGATCTCCGCACCAGGTTTTGACACCTGGGGACCACACTGGTCCGACAGCTTATGCTCGGACGTTCTTTATACAGTTTGCAACCGAAGAAACTTTGCTTCTGCGATGCAGGATCGATTGTCAGTTGTTTCGCATTTTTTCTGCGCTCTGTTTTTACTGTAATGACATCTGTCGTGACTTCTGCCAACTGCTGAGTTCCTTTTTGCTAGCGCCATTCATCTTGTATGTCAGTATGTGGATCACCTGATAGGTGACGCCACACGTGTACTGTTAGGCTTCTTATGGCTTCGTCTAGAGTGATGTGCTTGCGCGGTGGCGGTGGCGGGCGCGAAATATCGAACAAATAAAACCGCCGCTTGCGTCCATACTGCAGTGACAAGGCGGGTGTGGGCCTGTGGGGGCGCCGCACAGTGGGATGGATTTCGAAAAAGCGTTTTTTTATATCATTATTTTCTTAATGGCAATCGAGGGTCCTTATTAAGGCGATCAGATGTTTATATGTTTTGTTGTTGTAAATGCTATAATTTACGAGATATATTCATTTTAAAAAAACGCCGCCGCTCCCGCCTTTGACCCTAGTCACTCACCGCGCATACACTCTTAACGAGGCCTATGACTTATAATTAGCAGGCTTCGATCATCTTAAACTTAGCAGTGGGAACTCATGTTACGATAATGGAGATAGAAGGAATAGGAGTCGTGACTAAATAAGCTCGCTTTTGTACACTATCTCGAGAGCTCCGTGGTCTAGTGGGTTTCATGTTTGCTTACGTAGGAGATGCAGGTTCGAATCCCGGTGCTGACCATGTACCGAATGAGACAAATCATTTATCTTAAATACGTTATAATTACGGATGTTCTGACGGTGATGGAAAAAATCGTGAGGAAACCTTCATTTCTTCATAGCTGCGGTGATGGGCTTGCCACCTGTCACGCATGGAGTATTGAAACAACTGCCAGGTGGCCCCCGAAAGGAAATAAAGTGTCTCCGAAAGGCAGGGATTGTTATGAAATCTGCCATTAACCTTCGTCTCGCAGGACCGCCAGAACAAGCTGTCGGCGCGCAAGCAGGCACTGACGCCTAACGCGGCGCTGTTCCGTAGCCTCGCCACCTCGCCGCTCGGCAAACGGAACCGCACCGCTGCCGGCCTGCCCGCCACCGCCGAGAAGAACAGGTAACTCGCTCGCAGAACTAGCTGTCTACCAGCAAGCTGTTCACCGCCGAGAAGAACAGGTAAACCCCGAGCCGCCTCCTCTGTGAGCACACCGCTCCGCGCACACAGCAGGCGGCTCCAGTTTAACACACCTATTCACCCTAGATTGCGCCTGCGCCAGGCGTGTGGGCAGCCAGTTGAGCTCGGAGCTCACAGCAGCAGCAACAGTCGACGGCAGGCTTCAAACATGCCGTCGGCTGCAGTGCTGTCTTTGCGCAAAGTCTGCTGTAGACGTGACAAGGTCTGCTGTAGACGTGACAAAGTCTGCTGTAGACGTGAAAAAGTCCGCTGTAGACGTGATAAGGACTGCTGTAGACGTGACAAAGTCTGCTGTAGGGGTGACAAGATCTGCTGTAGACGTGACAAAGTCTGCTGTAGGGGTGACAAGGTCTGCTGTAGACGTGACAAGGTCTGCTGTAGACGTGACAAAGTCTGCTGTAGACGTGACAAAGTCTGCTGTAGGGGTGACAAATTCTGTTTGGGGTTCCGTACCCGAAGGGTGCCAAACGGGACCCCATTACTAAGCCTCTGCTGTCCGTCTGTCTGTCCGTAAGCGGGCTGTATCGCACGAACCGTTATAGCTAGAAAGTTTATATTTTTATCTGTTGCCGTTACAACAACAAATACTGAAATACACAAAAAAATAAATGTTGTCTATAAAGCCGGTTCATGGACGATAATTTTACGTGATAACGTCTTATGAAGCGAAATGAAAGCTCGAAGAATTGCGCTACCTCAACACTTACTACTAAAATGTAAACAAAATAAAAAACACAAAAGTACCTTCCGCGCTGTTGAGTTGTTGTTAATACGACTCGGCCACCTGCCTAGTTACTGCCTGCGACGAAAATAGCTATGTATTGCGGCGTCGTCGGTGCCGATGTGCAATGTGCCTGTGCAGGCGGAACGTGACACTTTTTCGAACATGGTGCCAGCGTTCATCGATTTATAAGTTGTTGTCACGTCAAAAATAAGGTTGTTTGCTAGATAGAATATTTATGTTTGTGACGATTTTTACGTGAAACGTTTATGTTTATGCATGCTAGTGGTGCTTGTGTATCGTCCCAACAAACTCGGTGTAGGGCGGGTTGTGACATTGGCTGTATGCAGAACATTTCTCCTCTAGGCCACCGAAGCGGCATCTCGTCACGAGCAGCGCGAACAAAGCCGCCAGCAACATTGCCAGCAATCTCTCCGCGCTCAAGCGATCTGCAATTTCTACTGTCAAGAGGTATTTAGAACATTGTGTATTATTATTCTGAAACTTGTACAAACAACTGTCGAAGAAACTGTCTACATTTGTTAACTGGATTTGTCGAAGTTTCAAAAATGTAGCGATACAGACATTCGCCTATGGGACTGTCACTTTTTTGTTAGGTACCTCTTCGACGTAGCCCGATAAAGTAGGTGTGCTAGAGAAGGGTTTACAACTAAACAGGCTACATTTTGAGACAGACTTTATACAGGGTGTAACAGAAGGGTGTAGTCATATTTTAGGGGGTTCTTCGGGAGACCATTCTGAGCAACTTTTACTATGAAACTGATTCGATCAGAGCAACTTTATTTTTCATTGCACCATACGTTTTGGTCCAGGCGGTCAGCTGATTTGTATAGAGAAGTGAAAATTAAAGTTGCTCCGATCAAATCGGTTTCATAGTAAAAGTTGCCTCAGAATGATGTCCCTAACAACCCCCTAAAATATGACTACACCTTTCTATTACACCCTGTAGTATCCAATTTTGTCCCTCACTTTTACTAAACGTACGGTGACAAATGCAATGGCATCTTTTATTGCATTAATTAATAAGCATTTGAGTAACATTCGGAAAGCTAACATATTTTTCATTCCTTCAATCTTTTCAGTTCACACATATGAAAAGATGACGTACAAGTGCAAGTTCATTTTCACTATAACTTGGTAATTAATATAAACTAAATTATTAAAACACCTATTATATTTTAGGCGGATTGAAAAGTATCTTAGCATCTCCTTATTTTGACAATAGCAGTCTATCCATAGAGAAGGGATTCTCCTATAGTGAGATGTAGTGACCTCTTTCTTAGTCCTATAATAATAAATCACTCTCAGCTATCTCAAGCTCGTGAAAATGACAGATTTCTTGAGGCGAAAGCGCCGGTTTTGTGAGCTGAGGCAACTCACAGTGCTGAGAGCGGTTTTATTAGTATGGGCCTTAGACCTTAGCGTGTTTCAAATGTCCAGTTGACACAAGTGTTTGACTCTTGAAAATTCCATAGCGTCACGCTTTTTACCACACAGTGTGGCAGAAGCATAGTTTGCCCATTTTTATTCAGTTATCGAATACTCCATTTTGCGTGAGCCCATTTCCGCAGCTATGTAATGAAGGTTTCCTCTCAAAAATCCTCTCTAATTCATAGAAATTGCAAAATCTGGCGTGGAAGAGGGGAAGACAGGGTGTTGCCCAGCAGTGGGCTGATATAGGCTAGTAATAATAATAATAATAATAATCCAGTGCAAATCGGTCTGCAGGCGAATCAGCGGGCGCCTCGCAACCCGCGCCATCCCGGACTCGGGCACCGCCAAGCGCAAGCTGGACTACGGCGCGGGGGATAGGAACAAGACGCCCAAGGTCACCGTCAGCGGCAGCATACTGAAGCATAAACGTGGGGTGAGTGCTGCCACTTACAGTCTATTCGTGATAAGAATGCAGTGAAATTTAAATCTGTTAACACACACTCACAGGACAGGACACAACCTTTGCGTTCGAAAGTTTGCCTTCAAATGGTCACTGTGAACTTGGCTTGATATTTGGAAACGATTTGATTGGTTACGGGGCGTGGCTAGGCCGCCGGACAGTGATGACTTTACTCAGTAAAGGTTACTGCATTCTTACCACGAATAGACTTTAATACTGTTCACTCCTTCCTGGGAAAAAGATAAGATAAGAAATTATATGCGTTATTTAGACGTCTTTTTACACAAAACAGAACACAGATAAAGCAGAAGCACACCTCGGACACTCCATAGAACGCTCGTAAAATAATCACCTATTACTACTACATAACCAAATGATGTTTGTATACGTGCAAATGTGTGCGTAAACTTTGCTAGGGCTGGTGCCGCGGCAAATGCAGCGTTATTAAAGTATACGCGTCGTCACTCGTCCGGCGGCGTTCAGCCCTGTCTATTGATTCTTTAAACCAATTCTTTGACGCCAGGGGTGGGGTGCGGTATCTGAATCAGCGCGGGGAAGGGAGTGGCCGTTCTGTACGGAGTACTATTATCTCTTCTGTGGCAGAAGGAAACATTTCACAAAAACAATCAAATAGTAGTGTATTGTGTATGACGACGGTGTATCGGTTCCGGCTCAGCAAAGCGGGAATAATACAGGGCCCAGGGACGAGTTAAGACTTATCCATGTAATCCGCAACTATTTATTGCATCCCCATATGGCTGGTACGGCCTTCTTTGCTGCCGTCCGCCTTGGCCGGTAGTCGCAAACGGAATATCGATGATTCTCGTTTAGCGTTTTGGGTATCTACCTCGGACATGCATTCTTAGATTTATTCTTACATAGGCAATAATACCGTGTTAACATCTACCTGTTGTTGTTATTGTCTGACATGACAGTCCGTCGGCAAGCGTCGCAGCGGCGGGCGGCGCTCCATGAACGCGACGCGCGGCGCCTCGGGCTCCAACGACGACACGCGCAAGCCAGCCGACCCGCTCAATGAGACCACGCTGCTGACCACCTACACCGACTTCAAGGTGAACACACGTTTATATACAGCCAGCCCCGGTAGCATGAACGTCGGGCTCCAACGACGACACGCGCAAGCCAGCCGACCCGCTCATGGAGACCACGCTGCTGACCACCTACACCGACTTCAAGGTGAACACACGTTTATATACAGCCAGCCCCGGTAGCATGAACGTCGGGCTCCAACGACGACACGCGCAAGCCAGCCGACCCGCTCATGGAGACCACGCTGCTGACCACCTACACCGACTTCAAGGTGAACACACATTTATATACAGCCAGCCCCGGTAGCATGAACGTCGGGCTCCAACGACGACACGCGCAAGCCAGCCGACCCGCTCATGGAGACCACGCTGCTGACCACCTACACCGACTTCAAGGTGAACACACGTTTATATACAGCCAGCCCCGGTAGCATGAACGTCGGGCTCCAACGACGACACGCGCAAGCCAGCCGACCCGCTCATGGAGACCACGCTGCTGACCACCTACACCGACTTCAAGGTGAACACACGTTTATATACAGCCAGCCCCGGTAGCATGAACGTCGGGCTCCAACGACGACACGCGCAAGCCAGCCGACCCGCTCATGGAGACCACGCTGCTGACCACCTACACCGACTTCAAGGTGAACACACGTTTATATACAGCCAGCCCCGGTAGCATGAACGTCGGGCTCCAACGACGACACGCGCAAGCCAGCCGACCCGCTCATGGAGACCACGCTGCTGACCACCTACACCGACTTCAAGGTGAACACACGTGCATATACAGCCAGCCCCGGTAGCATGAACGTCGGGCTCCAACGACGACACGCGCAAGCCAGCCGACCCGCTCATGGAGACCACGCTGCTGACCACCTACACCGACTTCAAGGTGAACACACGTGCATATACAGCCAGCCCCGGTAGCATGAACGTCGGGCTCCAACGACGACACGCGCAAACCAGCCGACCCGCTCATGGAGACCACGCTGCTGACCACCTACACCGACTTCAAGGTGAACACACGTTTATATACAGCCAGCCCCGGTAGCATGAACGTCGGGCTCCAACGACGACACGCGCAAGCCAGCCGACCCGCTCATGGAGACCACGCTGCTGACCACCTACACCGACTTCAAGGTGAACACACGTTTATATACAGCCAGCCCCGGTAGCATGAACGTCGGGCTCCAACGACGACACGCGCAAGCCAGCCGACCCGCTCATGGAGACCACGCTGCTGACCACCTACACCGACTTCAAGGTGAACACACGTGCATATGTATACAGCCAGCCCCGGAAGCATGAACGTGGGGCTCCAACGACGACACGCGCAAGCCAGCCGACCCGCTCATGGAGACCACGCTGCTGACCACCTACACCGACTTCAAGGTGAACACACGTGCATATGTATACAGCCAGCCCCGGAAGCATGAACGTGGGGCTCCAACGACGACACGCGCAAGCCAGCCGACCCGCTCATGGAGACCACGCTGCTGACCACCTACACCGACTTCAAGGTGAACACACGTTTATATACAGCCAGCCCCGGTAGCATGAACGTCGGGCTCCAACGACGACACGCGCAAGCCAGCCGACCCGCTCATGGAGACCACGCTGCTGACCACCTACACCGACTTCAAGGTGAACACACGTTTATATACAGCCAGCCCCGGTAGCATGAACGTCGGGCTCCAACGACGACACGCGCAAGCCAGCCGACCCGCTCATGGAGACCACGCTGCTGACCACCTACACCGACTTCAAGGTGAACACACGTGCATATACAGCCAGCCCCGGTAGCATGAACGTCGGGCTCCAACGACGACACGCGCAAGCCAGCCGACCCGCTCATGGAGACCACGCTGCTGACCACCTACACCGACTTCAAGGTGAACACACGTGCATATACAGCCAGCCCCGGTAGCATGAACGTCGGGCTCCAACGACGACACGCGCAAACCAGCCGACCCGCTCATGGAGACCACGCTGCTGACCACCTACACCGACTTCAAGGTGAACACACGTTTATATACAGCCAGCCCCGGTAGCATGAACGTCGGGCTCCAACGACGACACGCGCAAGCCAGCCGACCCGCTCATGGAGACCACGCTGCTGACCACCTACACCGACTTCAAGGTGAACACACGTTTATATACAGCCAGCCCCGGTAGCATGAACGTCGGGCTCCAACGACGACACGCGCAAGCCAGCCGACCCGCTCATGGAGACCACGCTGCTGACCACCTACACCGACTTCAAGGTGAACACACGTGCATATGTATACAGCCAGCCCCGGAAGCATGAACGTGGGGCTCCAACGACGACACGCGCAAGCCAGCCGACCCGTTCATGGAGACCACGCTGCTGACCACCTACACCGACTTCAAGGTGAACACACGTGCATATGTATACAGCCAGCCCCGGAAGCATGAACGTGGGGCTCCAACGACGACACGCGCAAGCCAGCCGACCCGCTCATGGAGACCACGCTGCTGACCACCTACACCGACTTCAAGGTGAACACACGTTTATATACAGCCAGCCCCGGTAGCATGAACGTCGGGCTCCAACGACGACACGCGCAAGCCAGCCGACCCGCTCATGGAGACCACGCTGCTGACCACCTACACCGACTTCAAGGTGAACACACGTTTATATACAGCCAGCCCCGGTAGCATGAACGTCGGGCTCCAACGACGACACGCGCAAGCCAGCCGACCCGCTCATGGAGACCACGCTGCTGACCACCTACACCGACTTCAAGGTGAACACACGTGCATACAGGGTGACATTTAATTAGCTGACCATATTTTGGGGAATGATAGTACCCATCATTATGAACAACTTTCACCATAAAACTAATAGTCCCAAACGAAAAAAAAAATTCCTTGGGGAAAGTTCTTCATAATTGAATGATGGGTACTGTCATACCCCAAAATATGGTCAGCTAATTAAATGTCATCCTGTATACAGCCAGCCCCGGAAGCATGAACGTGGGGCTCCAACGACGACACGCGCAAGCCAGCCGACCCGCTCATGGAGACCACGCTGCTGACCACCTACACCGACTTCAAGGTGACCACACGTTTATGATGATAATGACGTTCTCCGACCGGGTTCGGTCACGGCGACTGTTGCGGCTGGTGAAGGCGTCGTTCATGTGCCCTCGTATGGCTCACGTAGCCGATTTGATCAGAGCAACTTTTTTTTCACTTCTCAATACAAATCAGCTGATCCACGCAGGCCAAAATTTGCGTTAATTCATTTACACCTTGTATAGGCCCGTGAGTCGCATGGTAGTGGCTATAGCGAAGGGCGCTAAATTCCGGTTTGTAGCCCGCGCCGTGCGTCTCGTCGCCGTCGTCAAGCCAAAACCGGCCTTTTGCGCCTACTATAGCGCGCTGTAGCCACTGCCATGCGATTCCGTACGCGACTCACGGCCCAGCTTTCCAACGATCTTTTGGCTTGCGGTGACAGGTTGAACTAACGCTGTTTTGACAGGTTCGTTGCATTGGTTGCGTAGAACTGGCGCTCCCCTAGTTACTCAGGTACCAAAAGATCGTTGCACAAACGTTACTTCAAGTTGTGCGCCCGTTAAGAACGAATTATTGGTAGAAATTAAGGCAATTGGTAATCAATCAATCTCTGCCATTATTTGTCAAAAAAAAAGATACTCTGAACGCCGGACGATGAATTGGATACCGAAAGTTGAATGTCGTCGTCGCTTCATTGTCGCTTAGCGTTTCTTGTGCTAGCGGAATAGGGTCATGAGATTATGACAAATCTCAGACAGTACAAAGCTACTCTAAAGCCCGCGCGATGATGAGGCTGGTTTTGAGAGGCTAAATATTCTTACGTTCCCTTCACTATATATTTACGAACTAGTTACTTTTCTCAAAACGAATTCGAATCTTTTTACCAATTTCACCAGCAAACGTCACAAATCTAGAATATGTATGCCCCAACATAAGACAGCTTTGTTTAAAAATAATATCTATGGCATGACATCAATAATCTATAATAAGATACCAGAGAATATCCGTAACATAGATAATATAATACAATTTAGGAAGGAACTGAGAAAGTTACTTATTAATAAGACATACTACACTATACATGAATATATAAATGACTCAACATTGTAATGTAATAAAAATAAATATGTACACTGACTTTGGCTTGATTCAAAACATTAATATACATGAATGTATATACATGGATAAAGTAAATTAAGATATTGCGGCATGTGCTGCCTAGATTTATGAAATATTTGTATGCCCTATGGCGAAACATAGTGATCCAATCTTTACTATACTCTAACATCCTAATGTACCTATATTTGACAAATAAAAATATTTGATTTGATTTGCTGTGATGCGCCGGCTCGAAGGACCAAATGTAAACTGCCTGAATTTTATTTTAACCTTTTCATTCTCAATTCCAGCACAACATAAATGAGCAGCAGATCAGCCGCAGCTCATTGGCAACCCGACAGGAGATCAACCTGCCCACCATCACCGTGTGCCAGACCATCGAAGAAAAAAGAGGCACGCCCAACTTAAAAAAAACTCCAAATACACCAGAGCCGCTCACCCCGAAAAAAGGCAAGGAAAACATACAGCACGTCCATCAAGCCATGACGCCGAAAAACAATCTCATGTACACACCGACCAGGCTAACCCGATCGGCCCTCAAACTCAATAATAATGATGGGTTCGCAACGCCTCGCGCACCTCTCAGCGCACACAAAGTGAACTTGCATCGTCAGAATACCGTCTCTAACTTGCAGGTCAAAATCACCCCCAACAACATGAGCAGGTCAAAAACGCACTCGCATTTAGTACGAGCGAAGAATCTACCCCCGCTGATTTAGGTTGTGATTAGACTGAGTTCATACATTTTTATAGTTTGCTTGTGCTTCGTTTCAGTTGGAAATCAGTGTTTAGATGTGAGGGATTGAGTAAAATGTATGGATTTTGTGGTTATAGTATTTTAACAGACAATATTCGATGTTTCTGTAGCTAAGGTGATTTTACGTCCTCTTTTATAGATGAAAGAACTTTATTCTCATTATAATAAAGTTTTTTTAAGCTCATAAGAATAAAGTTCTTTTAATCTCAACTTAAAGTCAAAACTTCTTCATTTTGACCTTAGGTTTAAAGAACTTTATTCTCATATGAATAAAGTTCTTTAAACCTAAAGTCAAAACTCCTTTGTGAGATGGTTCATATCTATAACAGGAACATGAAATGTCAAGTTATCTAAATATTTTAACGGGGGATGAAAACAAATCTGTTTAGCAGAATAGTCCGCTTCAGAGAAGCATTGATATCGTTCTGTAACATCTACATTTGACAATGCACAGATCATTATACTTTCCTGTCCTGATTTGTATTATACTAATTTCAATTGAATCTTCCTGAATGTTATTTCTTGTGATAATTCCCATCGATCATAGGTTTACGCATACTTTGAAAAGAAAAAATAATAGCATTGATCCCAATATGAATCTCATGCAATGATTACGCCGAATAATGTTTTAGGTATGCGTGTTATAGGTATGTTTGTTTAAGCATTTCTGTATAATTGATAGTATTTTAATTTGTGTATAGTTTTAATTAGGGATGCAACGATACGCCTTTTTGCCGATACGATACCGATACCGATACGCTTATAAAAATATCGGCGATACCGATATTGATTCGCCTATTGAATAAAAAAATGAAGGTAAAATAGATAAAACACAAGTCAAGTTATTATTTTTATCAGGTAATGCGAAAAAGACGAAACAACGCGCGCGTTAACATTGCATTGCATGTTTAACGTGCCTCGTTTGCAACTAATTATACGAGAAAAAACGCGCGTTTACATTACATTTTTAGAGCGCGAAATTTTAAATGTATCGTTGTATCGGCCATAAAAATATCGCCGATGACGATATATTGGCAAACCCGAAATATCGCCGATATATCGGTATCGGTATCGTATCGGTTGCATCCCTAGTTTTAATGTTCGTTTGCTCCAATTTTCGTGTTTAAGTTTTTTACAGTAGTTTATTTTAGATTTAGTTTTATAGCCTGCCCCTAACATAGTGGCGGCTGATATTTGCAATTTAGTGTGCGCGAGGGTGTGATAAATACATTATTATTCCAGTCAAACTGGCTTTGATTGTGATGTTGATACTATTTCAAATGTTGTAAGTACAAAATCTGGTTCGTTACGACTTGTGTGTCGGGACCTTCCCTTGGTTGGGTAACGTGTGCATTTGTACTTAGTTTAATGAATATCAGTATTTTATCTATAAATAAGACGTGTGAGAGCACGCTTTTGTCCTGAATATATCACAATGTGCGCATTTTATTATTTAGAATTTGGTTTATTATAGCTATATGGTACTAACTAACCTTTAATTATAACTTCATCATGATTCACTGAGTAATATAATGTAAATTATGGTTGTAATATATTTCAATAGTTAAAAGATTCGGCGTTTTATTGCAAGCGATTAGAGGCTAAAATTCACTGCATATTAGAGTTTTTTCAAGAATGCACATCGAATTTGCTAGACATAATCGGCTTAGTTCAGCTTTGCAGAGCAAATGATTTACTGTATCTTATTCATAAGTCCGATGTGTCTTCTGTCTATTGTAGCCCGCGCGGCGCGTCTCGGCACCGTCGACAAATCAAAACAGGCTTTTTGCGCCCTCGTTATTAGCCACTGGCACCCCATTCCGTACGCGACTCTCGGCCCTGAGCTGGGCGGTAAGGTCCGACCGAGATCTCGTTCTCGGTCTTGGTCTCGGCTATCTCGGCCAATTTTCAGCCGAGATTCTCTTTCTCGGTCTTGGCTTACATCTGCCGAGATTCTCGGCCGTAACCGAGACTATTTTGCGCTCGTGTGAAGTCATTGTTTATTGATAATTTGAAATTTGCTGCGCGCGCGTGTTAGCTAGGTTGGTATTATGGTATCGTCAACCTGTCATGTTGTCATCAGTGCTGGACAGTTATATGACAAGCGACGCCATAATTTGAAAGGCCAAAACTGAGGTTGTAACACCACTGATTGATAAATAGATGTTCATTTAATTTTAAGTTTTTTTTAAATAGATATAAGTTATAAAAAATTATAAAATTCAATTCCAATTATTTTCCCGATATTTAGTTGAAGTGTATCTAGTCTCGGTCTCGGCCGAGAATGCATTTTAGTCTCGGTCTCGGCCGAGACTAAAAATCCTGTCTCGGTCGGACCTTACTGGGCGGGCATGAAATGCCGGTTTTGGCTTGTCGACGGTGCCAATACGCGCCGCATCGGGAATTTCGCGCCCTATAGCTATTGCCGTGCGATTCAGTACGCGACTTACGGCCCTGATACATCTCAGCCCACTGGATTCATTATTGTCTAATTCTTGTCATTGATTGTAATAAAAATGTCGATATTTTTCGATTTCAAAGTGGGCCCAACAGGCCGGAGGTTTAGGCGCGCCGTAGATGCTGATAAGTATGACATCGGGAAGTTTTGGAAGAGCGAAGAAACGGAGAATTTGTTTGGCGAAGTCGACATCGGTGGACTAATGTAAGTTGTAATTTTGTTTCATTTTGTTTCACCTGACGCAGCCAACTGGCTTAGGTCATTAAATATTCCCCTGTAGCCTATTCATTCGAGCCATACGATTAAATAAATTGTTGTTGTTCAAAGCATAGAGTAAATTATATATTTTACGGTAGGTAGGTATAGAGGTCACACTCAAAATTTCGTTCAGTGGCCATCTGCCGTAAAACTACAGAAACTTGCTGGCGATTTTCTGGGGTAGGGAAGGGGGTCAGGTGTGAAGAAGCAGGGGGGGGGGTATAGTTCCTAAGGCTTCAAGGAAAAACAAATTCACTGGTAATACCACGAAACGCTTGTTAATGTTGTTAAATCCTCTTTGGCACTGTTACACGCTATATGACGATCTGTGTGGGGCGCAGCGGTTGTGGCTTAGCCTACCATGCGAGAGTTCCGCGGTTCGATTCCCGGCTGGGAATTAATCTCCAGGTCTGGGATGTTTACATGTTTGTCATGTCGCTGTTTCTGGTTCCCACGACACAGGGTATCCTAGTGTGGGGCCAGAAGCAATTTTTGTAAATGTTAGCATTTTTATTCCCAGTGAGCTGTCAACGCTGGCAATATGCCTGATGAACGATAGCAAGGAGGTGACTGGTTTTTTGGCGCTGAACGACCACCCCAATATCCCTGCAGTAGACCCCGCTAGTTGGGAGGAGTGGATCAGGAATATGTTTCAGTAAGTAATTCGAAACACTAAGTTACTAAAATTAAATTCATAGCTACATCGACACTCTTGCTTCTTACTTAGAAAGGACAAAGATTTATCTATGAGTAGCTAAAAAACTAAAGATCATTGTAAAACCCATATCTCTTCACTCTCTACTTCCACTCTTGATGACCTCTGTGGTGTGGATGTTGTGGACGGGGCTGCGCTTCCCAAGCAAGACGTCCCGGGTTCGAATCCTGGCTGGGAAGCAGATACTATAGATCCAATTAACTGCGCCTGCGGCGGGGGAATGCGGCTCGCAAAACGTTTGTTGTATTCAACAAAAGTTCGCATACGCAACCTATGTACGATGACGAGCCGCCAGTTTCGCAGCGGCTGACCAATCACAGCTCTCTTACCGCGTCCCCCGCCGTCCGCAAATTGGTGAGTTGTGTTTCAAAGGAAAATGTATCTATGCGCTCTCCACTGGATAAGTGCTCCCTGCTGGGAAGATAAAAACAAAAACCCAAGATGTAGTTTACATGTTATTGACGTCGCTGTTCTGATTCCCACGACTCAGGGTATCCTAGTAAGCAAGGGTATCAGAAGCAATATATGTCTGTATGTAAATGTTAATCTTGATGTGTATTCACTATGATATTTACCAAATATAGACGACCCCCATGCTCCGTTATCAGAAGTGGGATACCTTCCCACTTCAGGACATCCTGGTACTTCTGACGTCAACGATGACGTCACGCTCATGGCTCAAGCTCTTTCAGAAAATACTACCTGTCGCGGAACACATTGTTCATACACTTCATGTGTTCTAAGCGTGACATCGCCGAATACTTTCTGGAGGAAGCACTTATGTCGGTGTTTCAGAACGACGTCTACTTGCTCTACATTGCGATCGTGGTGCCTCCAAACTGTCCATCTGGTAAATACTGTGTACAATTAAATACTACAGTCCTCACAAATAAAGGCCCGTTTTGATAGTTCACGCCCTTGAAGTTTTAACCCCTAACGCGTAGGTAATAGAAGCGGGTTTCCTAAAAAACTTGTACGCTTTGCTTGTACGCAACAGTTGGCTCTTAAAGTATTTTTTTTATATTGACCATAAAATTATAAAGATTTCTTAGTCAACGTCAATATAATATTAATATTTTGGTATACTACCGACCGCCCGTTCGGAAGTTGTGGGCTTAGGGAAGTTGTGGGATTGTGGGATTGCCTACGCATTAGGGGTTAAAACTTCATGGGCGTGAACTGTCAAAACGGGCCATTTATTTTGTGAAGACTACATAAGGGTTCATATCCGATTCCAACTACTATACTCTTTCCGCTGAGGGAATGCGATCCTGACACATGTCTCTGTCTCTGTCTGTCCCGCGCTACTTTTCACTGTATCTCACTCCCTCAAAGGGGATTTCATCCCAAACTGACATATGCCAGGATCGCATTCTCTCAGCGGCTAGACTATAGGTACGCTTGCTGTCTCGTTCGCCCGCTCAGTAACTAACTAAGCTCGCTTTCTCGCTCATGCACACACGCGACGCGTCTACCGTTACAGCTACGTTACGAACTAGCTTTTAGGGTGGTGTCCTTTCTACCTAACTAGCTTTGCGTGTCTCCAATTGCAGAATTGCTGACACGGAACAAGGTGTTCTCAAACCGAGTGATGCGCAGGTACAATGCGAGACGCGAAGATGACATCCAACACGAGCATCGCATGTTCGTTGCGATAAGGGAGGACTTCTGCCCGAAACTCCGTATTAGAAGGGCGGTGTGAGTAGAAAATCTATACTTATAAAAATTAAATGTTGTTCGTTAGTCTTTCTTTTCCTGTGAATTGGCCCAACCGATGATGAGTATGTATAATCCCTGTTGGGTTTTATTTGTGTCAGTCCGGAGGAGGTTTCGGTAAAAAAAATAATAAGGAAAACGTAGAGAAAAAGCCAAAAAATCTAATTAACTTTTGCATGGGAAGTTCGCTCTCTTTCGCTAGATGGCGTTGGTAGCCATATCTAGCATCACTCAAATCAAACTACTTCGTTCAACCTCTTTGTTGGAAGCGGAACTCGCGGAACCGGAACTTATGTTTGACAGCTGTGCGTTGCGACCCATACAGTTTGTAAGCAAAAAGTTTCATTCATATAATCTGAGCATAATGCCTGTGATAATGCCCAACGCGACTGTCGATGTGGATTTTCAAAATGATGAACGAATCGTTTTGTGGCCGGAAACTAGGAGCATACCTAAAACGCGTTGCGAAGTCGCGCGACGGGCATCTAATCATTGTATAATTACTAGGTGAACCAGAAGCATGCTAACGCGCGCGATGGTTCACGCCGCGGCGGGAGAGAGTGAAGGACAGAGCACACGCTTTACAAGTCTCTGTCCCTCATCTTCCGCGGCAAAATCTGCCCCTGCACTTGGCATGCTACGCTACTGCTTCTGCGTGTACCTAGGAATTATTATTTACCATCTAGGGTGGCGATTCGCATACGGCTATGGCTTGGCAGTGTCTATAGCGAGAGCGTGGAATAGGCTTGTGGCCTGTCAAGTCAAAATAGATACTTTTTATGAACTGTTAAAACGGAACTTTTGTTCCTGAGTTCTATGAAACAATAACAGAATTAGTACGTCATGTAAAAGTGCCATCAAATGCTGTCTTTTTGCACAAAATTGACTTTATAAAATATATCTGCTGGAAATTCTGAGAATGTCTATTTGTGAGAATGTCTGAGAATTTTTTACATAATGCTTCAACTTAAGACTTGTTCCTAGATTTATTGGATTACCTTGGCCACCTATTGTTTTGTTGGTAGCGCGCGCGGGCGCGTCTCGGCACCGTCGACAAGTCAAAACGAGTTTTTTTGCGCCCTCGCTATTAGCCACTGGCACGCAATTCCGTACGCGAATCCAGGGCCTGCTGATGCAGTCGGATAAAACGTTTCCTAATGTTAATCTAGCTCAGACTATAATGTGTGTTAAATTTCAACCAAATCCGTCCAGCCGTTTCAGCGTGAAAGAGTAATAATTATTTAAAAACAGAAACACACACACACACCCTCACACAAACTTTCACATTTCACATTTATAAGATTAGTGGGATTTGCTGAATATTTAAGTTGACCATTGGATATCTATGCCCATCTGCAGTCGGTTACTGTTGAACATGATGATACAATACAGGGTGTAACAGAAAGGTGTTGTTATATTTTAGGGGGCTGTTAGGGAGACCATTCTGAGCAACATTCACGATGAAACCGATTTGATCAGAGCAACTTTATTTTTCATTGCTCCATACGTTTGGTACGGGCGGTCAGCTTATGTGTATAGAGAAGTGAAAATTAAAGTTTCTCTGATCAAGTCAGCTTCACAGTGAAAGTTGCTCAGGATGGTGTCCCTAACAACCCCCTAAAATATGACTACACCTTTCCGCTACACTCTGTATAGTTTTATTTACTTCTCGTTTTAGCGCAGGATTTCAGGATGAATGGATTTTTTTGCAGTGAAGAAGATAACGACGATATTGTAGAAATTCTGGACAACAGGTGCCCAAAACTGAAGCAGTTGTATGGAGAGTTTTATATCAGTGAACTAATTGGAAGACATCCTGACAGTCAGCGACAGATCATCGTTGCTGAGGTGATTTCAGTTTACTATGCTTGCTTTGTCAATACAATAAGTCAATTACATTTAATTTGTGTCAGTAAGTTGGTGACATTCCGTTATTGGCAATAAATGACTTACATATCATTATTTCCTAAAAGTTGATGGCAGTTCATTATATCCGTAAAATATTTCAGATCCAGGTCCTCACGATACAGGTCTGACCTAGTGTGAGGGCCGCTGGTAATATAATTGTGTAACA
Source organism: Argyresthia albistria (assembly GCA_963457715.1). Lineage (NCBI taxonomy): Eukaryota > Metazoa > Arthropoda > Insecta > Lepidoptera > Argyresthiidae > Argyresthia > Argyresthia albistria. The sequence continues at coordinate 7,461,589 of OY735269.1, forward strand.
CATGATTCATGATTAGTAAGTAGGTATCAAATGATTAATTATTTTAAGTGAATCTGTAACCTTTTTGATAAATAAATAAATAAATAAATTTCGCTGCCGAAATCTAGATTTCATGAAATATCACATTTCATTATTACCAATAACTTTTATTGGTAGTCCCAGGAAAGAGCCGTGGGATTGATGTGTCTAAACACAATGGTGAACTACGAAATGCTTCAAGACGCATATGAATTGAAACCTTATCACGGACTCATCAAAGCTACGCCTCTCGAAAAAGAAGAGTACCAGAAAAATAACGCACTTCTCAAGATATTTGGGTGAGATTATGTTAATTTTTTTACCAAGAGGAATAATATTTTTTATGAATAAAAAGTTAATCCGAAAAGCCGAATGGGACAGAGCTAGATAGTAATATGGTAGAATAATAGTAGTAATAACTTTTTTAGGGTTCCGTACCCAAAGGGTGCCAAACGGAACCCTATTACTGAGACTTCGCTGTCCGTCTGTCCGTCCGTCCGTCCGTCTGTCACCAGGCTGTATCTCATGAACCGTGGTAGCTAGACAGTTGAAATTTTCACAGATGATGTATTTCTGTTGCCGCTATAACAACAAATACTAAAAATCAAAAGAAATTTAATATTAAGGGGGGCTCCCATACAACAAACGTGATTTTTTTGCTCATTTTTGCTCGATATTGATAATGGTAGCAGGTAGACGCTTAAAATGTTCACAATATATTGAGTATATTATTTACTTAAAAAATAAATAATTAAATTAAAATTAAATTAATATTTAGGGGGGGCTCCCATACATTTATTTTTTGCGGTTTTTTATAGATAATGGCACGGAACCCTTCGTGCGCGAGTCCGACTCGCACTTGGCCGGTTATTTTATATTGAAGGATAGTGTTTTGTTTTGTAATTTAGAGATTCTGGTTCCTATTTTACACGCAAGGTCTGTATGTGTGATTTAAGTGTGTTAATTTCAATGCAGCGAACCAATAATGACTGGCCAGTGGGGACCATATGACAATATATTGAAGTTGCATGATGTAAATTTATCCGAAGTAAGTAATTGTTAACTTAGGTACCATTTTTAGATTAGATTTTGCATTTTTCTATTGGAATGATGAAATAGGACAGCTCAATCTACAAGGTGTAAATGAATTAACGCAAAATGAGAAACTTCTTTGTTAAGGACATCATTCTGAGCAACTTTCATTATGAAACCGATTTGATAAGAGCAACTTTCTTTTTCACTTCCCAGTACATTTTGGCCTGAGTGGGTCAGCTGATTTGTACCTTGTATATCATATTTTATTTCGCTCAGATTTCCGAGGCAGGCGTCCATTTTCTTTGGCTCTGGGCGTGCTCTGTGACTGCGTGACCTCTATTTATCGCAAAGGGCAGGTGGGTTAAGAGCGAGAGAAAAAGAAGTTAGAGCTCAGAGACAAAAAAAACGCGAACTGTAGCGCAAATGATAGGAATGGGACATTATCGTAACATATTTTTTCCCAGATACCATCGTTAGAACACCCCAAAGCAAATGAATATAGGAAAGGTACTAGTAAAGTGAACTTTGGAGCTGGTGCAGCAATGAGGAAGAGCTTCGATAACCTGTACTTCCATCATTCCGACGACATGACCAGCAGGGTATGGCACTTTCATAATCTACTAGCCAAGCGGTAGATCCTGGCTACTCGGTGGTAGTAGTCGTAAAGCTGTGTCAGAGGCCATATTGGGCAGCTTGATAACTTCTGGCAGGCAGGTTGGCACTATCCTGCCCGCCGCCAAATATGGTTGGCCTATGTTCAATCATATTTTTAAGTTATAATGCTGTGGACTCAGTTCTAAACAAATAGACACCCCGACACCATCAACAACAGCCGCACTGACTCGAAAGTGGTGGATAATGGCTCAATCAATGTTACTCGTATCCGAGTAAGGCCTGTGCCCCTCGCTGGGGAGATTAATGGGCTACATAATTTTACTATGCCCTATTCAGTAATTAAACAAAGTGATTTGGCAGGTCGAAATGTCACTTAGCGAAATAATGTTGCTCGCTTCTGAATCATAGTGACGTGTATTTTTGAACCGATAAGTTAATGAAATAAAACAGTCAGATGAATGAATAGTTTATGTTCGATGTTATAGGTACTTATTTCACAGTTTTGCTAACGGGGCAGGCAAAAAATTAACGCGCGAAATCGATTTCTCGACTGGGGAGATGATCTCGATAGCGCGAGAATCGGGGGCCTGTATAGACTGGACTCTATTCTCTTATATGCTTCTCCTGACCCTCTTCATAGTCTAAAATTCCTTAATCAGATTCTCCAGACCTTAAACTTCGCTAAATCCTCAGAAACCTATCAATGCCCATCATCTCCATTTTCACATTCTCATATCCAGACTTTCAACTTTCAGGAATTCGAACCAATCTCCGAAAGTACAAGTTGGATAGAAGATGTACTCTTGGAAGATGATCCCTTTGACTATGACATCGTGAATATTGAACCTAAGTTGCTTACTGTACCTCCCAAGTTAGAAACATTATTGACCCTCAGCGGGTGAGTAATGAGTATAGCAGTGAACAGTTCAAATAACACCACCTTTATGTCAATGACGAGTTAATAACTCATTAAGTACATCCACCATTTTCTCGTTTCTAGTGAGGCCAATCGAAAAGAAAACGACGACGATACAGAATTATGGGCACCTTACAAAAAAAACAGACAGCGAAGTAAGTGTTTTTTGTGCTTTTTAGGGTTCCGTACCCGAAGGGACGGGACCCTATTACTAAGGCTCCGCTGTCCGTCTGTCCGTCATCGAGCACGAACCGTAATAGCTAGAGATTTGAAATGTTTTACAGAATGTGTATTTCTATTGCCGCAATAACAACAAATACTGAAAAACACGAAAAAAGGATCTTTAGATTGAAATAGTAGGTATTAAGTCAATTTCAATACAATAGCACCTGACATTTTTTAATAGCAAGAGACGACTGACGACGAGATTCACGATGGTGGTGGTGTTCACAGTCGACGATGTAGCGGAAGCCTTCGTGTGCGAGTCCGACCCGCACTTGACCAATTATGTACCTATATGTAACTTTCTAGGTACACTTTATCTTTGTATGATATTATCGTACATTTTAAGCAGCTGGGTTTCATTTATTTATTTATTTATTTATTTATTTTATTATTTAGCCTCGGACCGCAACGCCACAGAGTTTGTCAAAAGTCGTGACGCTTTTTAGGGTTCCGTACCCGAAGGGTGCCAAACGGGACCCTATTGCTGAGCCTCCGCTGTCCGTCCGTCTGTCCGTCTGTCCGTCAGCGGGCTCTATCTCACGAACCGCAATAGCTAGAAAGTTGAAATTTTCACAGAACGTGTATATTATTATCTGTAGCCGCTATAGCAACAAATACTGAACAAAACCAAATAATAATAAGTTACCATACTAGAAACATGTTTTTTTGTACTTTTTCTTGTACGATAGTGCGGACTAGCGATGCAAAGCCGTAAAAATACGCCGGTTAATACAATTTCAGTAAAAAACGGTATTTTACGTCAGTTATGGTAAAATTCCGTATAAAACGTAGTATGTACGAACTTGTATCGTACCACATAATGTGAGCTCATGAGGATATGTACTGCTATATGAAAATATAGGTTTAATCGTTTTTACAAGTTTTTATTTAACTTGCATTTCATTTATGTCATGTTTGTACGGGTCAAATCTTACGAGTAGTGGAATGAGATTCATTTCCTGACCGTGTCGTTTTGGCTCAAATTTGGTATTTTTGCATATTTGCAGCCAAACGACAAATCCACCGGCTGGGGACAAAAAAAATCCCCAGGTCTTGGAGGTTTACATGTTTGTGATGTCGCTGTTTCTGTTTCCCATGACACAGGGTATCCTAGTGTGGGGTCAGAAGCAATGTATGTGCCTGTATGTAAATATCTATGTTTTAATTCCAACCAGCGCGCGGGATTTAAATGAAATCAAAATTTAAAATATCATAAATCGACGGTAATTTTACGGTACCTAATCTGTTTATACAAGACCGTAACATTCCCGTATTTTACGAGCGTTTATGGTAAAATTACGCAACCCTATGCGGAACCCTTCGTGTGGGAGTCCAACTCGCACTTGACTGATTTTTGTTTTTGCAGGAAAGAGTTCCATGATGGGTCCGTACCAGCCTACTATAAGTAACAAGTTCACCGGGCAAGCAAACGCGTTTGTCATTGAACTATTCGGGTTTCGTGACGATTTTGATCAGAGGTAACTTAAATCACAAAATTATTTACACTATAGTCTATTCGTGATAAGAATGCAGTAAAGTCATCACTGTCCGGCAGCCTAGCCACGCCCCGTAACCAATCAAATCGTTTCCAATTGCCAAGTTCACAGTGACCAGTTGAAGGCAAACTTTCGAACGCGAAGGTTGTGTCCTGTCCTGTGAGTGTGGTGTTAACAGATTTTAAATTTCACTGCATTCTTACCACGAATAGACTGTAGGGTACCGTGTGTCCCAAAATAATTACGGAAGCTCTAACGGAGTAAGATTTCATTGCATTCATTGCTGCTTTGGAAGAAGCCAACCATTGGAATCTTTAAATTCATCCCTCCCGTTTTTTTTAAAGGTTTAACAGTTTATTTACTGTAAAGGTGGGCGGTAGGTTACAACAATAGCGGAAAACCCACGATGTCACGAGAATACTTTCAGCAATGTGGTAATTTTCCGTCTAATTTACAGACAAGCCTACGATATGCTAGAGGCCGCGTTTGAGCTGATGAAAGACAAAGACTACTGCATTATCCGCGTGCCGTGCTCTGAGAACAGTTTTCCATTGCTGCAGCATTTCTCTGTAAGATATTTTACAATAGCTAACTAGGCAGCTTAAATTCCAAGTGCTATTTATTAAAAAAATAATTATTGTTTCAGTTTGTCCCAACAAAGGGCAGTGTTTCATGTGAATACGCTCTGTATATTGCACATAGGAATTCGGTTCTAGGGTTTGTACATTAAACATCTTTAACATCAAAGTTGTCTAAGCATGACAGCGGCAGACCCCAGCGGGGAAGACAAGGGGCGAAGAGCCTTGTGACGTCGTAGCACAGGATAGAAACCTCTCTCTGAGAATGATGTCCCTAACAAAGAGGTTTTTCATTTTGCGTTGATTAATTTACGCGTTGTCATCGATATACATATACTATACAAGTCGATCGATATATACTATACTAGTATACAAGTCTGTGCACGTTATATATATTTTTAGGAAATTCAGAGTGCGTAGAGCTGAACTAACGGACATTCCGCAGCTAGCCACTTTCCTACAGCATACGGAAGGCAAGGAAACAGTATGGACAGTCGAGAACTGTCTATTGGATAAGGAGCAACATCAAGTTTATCTGTTCCTATGCGGGATGTCCATAGTCGGATTTGGGATTGTGGAGTAAGTTTTTACAGTTTTCTAACGGCCGTTTTCAATAACCTATCTATCCGCAAACTGCAGATAGATAGGGTCAAATTTGACATAAGTTCCATAGCGCAACTGTCAGATCTAACTCTCGTAATGTCAAAACCATGGATAGATAGCTTATTGCAGATGGAAAATCTTATTACTTCCAGACCGCCACAGCAAGTGGACTTCATCCGGGCCACAGTCAATCTAGACGCGCACCACAACCACAGATACCACTTCCGGAGCCACGGCGTCGACGCGGGGTTCGCAACACTGAAGGTCGTGCTAGTGTTGCCTATCAGTAGTCGAATATAAGTCTATCGATAGCCAAGTGATAGTCGGAATATCGATAGCTATCGATACTTCGATAGTATTGCTGCTCATGAGTAATAGACTATATCAATACCTATTTTAGAAACTCTGAAAAACAATAGGTTAGGTATTATCGATATCGATAGTATAGATAGTATTTGGACTATCGATAGTTTCTTATAAAATCGGATACTGTCGATAGTGTCGATAGTATTGATAGGTTACTTAGTTGTTACTGAGTTTAGCAATGAATAAATTGATATGAAGACTCATGAGCAGCAATACTATCGAAAGTATCGCAGTCCAGCAATAATATCGTCTCGTTTTGAGCTACTGATAGAATCGATACTAGATATTTAGTGTAGATCTACTCTGCTCATGATTTTGATACTATCGATATAGGTATCGATAGTCAGGCATGTTTAGATGAAAACTATCGATAGTTAAACTATCGATTTTGTGACAACACTAGGTGGTGCTAGCATATCCGGTGTTTGAACCCCACTTCCGGTTCTTCGCTAGAGAGCTGATGCGGCTGACTGGTAGCGGCGCGCTTATATGGCTGACGGCTTATAGAAATAAATGGGTACGTCGCATCATATTATACGTTATTTACTGTACTGTATTTAAGACGATAGTGTACTCGCAAGCTTCCATACAAAAAGCGTTAACGTTTTCCACCCCCTAATCCTTGTCCGATTTTCACAATTTTTTTACATGTTTGAGATACTATGGAAAACTATGCTCGTACGTTTTGTTTTTTTTGAAATATTATATATTTTAGGAAATATAAGAACATAACATAACCCAGTCCATATAAAAATATAAGTTCCAATATTTCCTAAAATATCTAATATTTCAAAAAAATCAAAACGTACGAGCATAGTTTTCCATAGTATCTCAAACATGTAAAAAAATTGTGAAAATCGGACAAGGTTTAGGGGGTGGAAAACGTTAACGCTTTTTGTATGGAAGCTCGCGAGTACACGATCCTCTTAAATAAATATGATAGAATTAGCACACAAATGGAGTAGGTATTGACTATCTGGCCCTGTATTCTCGCGAATGATATTTCGACCATGGAGATGATCTCGATAGCTCGAGAATTGCCCCCTGGCTAAAAGAGGAAACAATGCCTATGTCTGCCTATGCAATCCCGTATGGGAATAGGCGTGACGCTTTAATATAGCGAGATAGGCTACTCTACATCGTAAATAGGTATTAAATACGTTTGGTACCAAGTATCTGACTAGAGCTCGTCTAAGCTGAAATGACGCGCCCCACTCCTTGGTTTTGTAAGACAAGTAAATACGAAACCAAGGAGTGGGGCGCGTCATTTCAGATTAGACGAGCTCTACCTTTTAACATCCCTTAATATTTCCAGGTACTGCACAAAGCGAACTCCATAACGTCGGCGATGATGCCCATGTTGCCCAGAAGGTCCAGGGTCGACTGTGTCAACTTGCCCGAGCTTGCCAAGTTCACTGCTATTTCTGAAGACCTGTGAGTTGATTTATCATCGTCATCGAAGCCTTAGCTTAGTATATGTGTCAGTGTCTCTGATACATGTACTAAATCAAGAGGTTTCGCTGCTTCTACGCTGGTGCTTTCCCACGATTGGATTTCTTTGATATTCTCTAGATACTCCTTTATGCCACCAAACGGCGTTCCCGATTTTAACAGCCAGTAGTGGACAGTAAGACAAAATAAATATACATTTGCCCATTCCACTGAAACCCCCAATGAGCACAGGAATTAAAGACAGGAATAAGGACTGATCGACATAGAAACTGTGTGTTAATCGATGACCTCTGTTGTGTTGCCGTCGAGGCTATGCTTCCCAAGCGAGAGGACCCGGGTTCGAATCCCGGGCTCGTGAATAAATAGGTTTTGGATATGGATTGTGACGTTTTGCTGTTTCTGTTCTGGTTCCCACGACACACGGTTTTCTAGTGTGGGATCAGAAGCAATGTATGCGCTGTATGCGAATGTTGTGTTATGTGTATTTCAGCATGGCATTCAGCACCTGGTTTATAAATAAGAAACTTACCAGCTTGCCTAAAGTGAACGTTGACGCGAGAATCGTCATCATCGGCGCGTCCAGAACTGCCATGGGATTTCTGAACACGCTCCTGTTTAGGTGAATAAACTTTCAACATCGGCAGCTTGTTTCTGTCCACTGCTGGGTATAAGCCTCCTCCTTTTTGTGTCAGATTATCCAGTCTTGTGCCTAACGCTTGTAGGTTTTCCCTGCGATATTGATTGTCTTTTTCTCCCAATCACCTACTGAAGTTTATTCATTAGCCATATTCCAGGTCAACGGATCATTTATATTCTAGATAGTCAAGTCGTAGTTTTCACGTATGAATGCTACCATCATAAATATCATCATCATCAGAGTCGTAGATAATCTAAAATACTTTAGGAACTCCCACTTTCTTATGGTGTATTTTACCAACAAAAAGTTATCGAAAATAACTACCCCGGGGACAATTTTCAAAATGAGGTCATTCTATGAAAAAGTAGAAGATACTCTCGAGTAAAAGTTACTCTTTTGTTGGTAAAATTCGCTCTTAGTTTGGGAATGGGAGAAATTATTATTCAATCTCTACGAACCGAGATAGCATGCATGTTCTATCTAAAAAAAAATCTCATCTATTAGCTGTGAACGTTGCAATAAGTACTCTCTCTTTTTCTCTGAACAGCCATGGAGCAGCCTACCTGACATTCACGAATGTGACTCTCATATCGCCGAATGGGCTGGAGTACATGAGACACTCCAAGCCAACACCACAGAAGATGTTCCCCAAATACCAAACGAGCTCAGACAAGTTTCTCAAGAGCGTGCCTTATACCTACTATGTTAACATTGTACAGGGCACTTTGGCAGAGATCAATAAGTAAGTATTCTTTCATTGTCTGTACCTGCCAGGTTTTTGACATCTGTGCGAGGACTCACCTTCTCTCTCTTGCCCATGTCTCTTTTGTACCCATGGAGGTGCCAAGATACTTGGTGATACCTGAAACTTGCCATTGTAGAGCGGAGGTTCAGGAGATAGGGCCATGTAAGAAGCTCCCTGAAATGAAAAGTATGAACCCATTGTACTATTTTGAATTATAGGTGGCTCTAGCTACCTAGATAGACTGTCGGGTTTCGTCACAATCAATAGGTTCATCCTGTCATCCACCTGCATTAACTTAATTATTTCGTTACAGGCAGCAAAAGTTAATAAAACTCACAAATGGAAGCAATTACTATTACGACAAGTTATTCTTGTTGTTGGGCAAACAGTTTCAGTATCCCGACTACTTACAAGTAGTATTCGAAAGAGATCACCATATAAAGTAAGTGATAATTGCGCTTGGCTAAGGAAAGAGTGCAAAATGCCGTTTTGGTTTGTCGGCGGTGCCTACTTTTTTTGGAGACTGACTGCCAAATACGGCATTTTGCGCCCCAACCAATGTACTATCGTTACAAAACTCAAGGATCAGATAATCCATCTAAGTCCTTCACTTCCTCTTAAAACAGTAAGGGCCATAGAAGGACAAAGGTCGACTCAAAGAGTTTATGCTGGCTAGTACCAGTGTGACGGATTTATCTTAAATGACCCAAATGATAAAGTAGGTACGCAGATCAAAATCGCAACCAAAAGCATTAACCGAACTCATGGACCTATCACAGGATTGGCAACGTCCCTCCATATGTTCGTCTCGACGTGAAACCGACCATATGTGCGCAGACCGAGATGGAAATACTAAACACAGACTCAAGACCTGACAATGTCTTCGTGATAAACAACATCGCTATCGCTAACAAGGCCCTGAACCATGTACAGGCTATGTCTTGGCAGGATGACTGTAAGCTAACCACTTTATGAATGCTTATACTAACACAAATCGTAGGTCCCGGCTTATCGCTACTTGGTAGTAATAGTCTCTAAAAACCACTCCGGCGGGCAAACGAGTGCACATGTTGTTTTCGTTCCCCTCCGCTATAAAAACCAAAATGACAATTCTGGGAGACACCAACACTCCATCGGACATCTTCGAACACCCAGGCCTTCTACTCCAGCTGGTGCAGGAGCTACGATGGCTGAATTAGAAGTGCAGGCGCAGGGGAAATGCACAAAGGCCCCGCTGAAGTGATGGGCCAGTTGCAGGTACCAACATCCCCTGATGAAGAAGAAGGGGAAAAACCACTCCGGCACTGATAGAGTATGGCTCAATCTTACTCGCAGGTTCTGTTCTTCTGGGGTGGGGTCATTTATAGAATTATTCGTCAATTTATAATTATTTACCTTTTTAACCGACTTCAAAAAAGGAGGGGGTTATCAATTCGGTTGTATGTTTTTTTTATGTTACATCGAAACTGGTACTCTTTATGAACCGATTTAAAAAAAAATCTTCTTCGTTCGAAAGAGAAGCCCAATAGTTTGGTCCCATTTTTTGAAAATCAGGAATCCGTTCAGTAGTTAGGTTTCCACATGAAAAAACTGTGAAGTTTAATTTGTTTTTACCTGGATGACATTATACATCCAGCCTTTTCGGTGTTTATTGTCATTTTCACGAGATAAAATCTGCCTGTTAGGATCTTATATTCGTTTATATTATGTAATATTGTATGGAATTCATAGGATCTTTTTCGGGTTTATAGAAGACATTTGTATATCGAGCGGGGAGGACTAAGTGATAGGTCATGGAGACGGTTTTTTTTTAGTTTTTAACTTGGTGAATTATTATCTCAAATTTCAGTCACAATCGTGGTGTATGGCGAGTCAATCCAGGCCTACTGCTGTCTATCAGCGCTGTTAGACATCGTACCACCGCAATGCATCGTGTTCGTGGACTGTTTCCCCACGGACAATCCTTACAAGACTAGAGTGTCGGTGTTTTGCAATGAATTTGTAAGTTTATGTGATAGCTTGTGAAGTAATTTCAAAATGTTGGTTTAGTACTGACTGGCTTCAATCACTACGTATAATGTAAGTCCTGCTACAGCAGGACAATAAAGATAACATAGACAATTTGATAAAACAAATGGTCGGTCTATAGACTTGAGAGTAAAGAGCTTTGGATCGTTAGACGAACATGATGGCCGATAGAAGGTCAATGTTAGGCGGATAGTCAACAGACGATATACGAAGACCGAAGATATAAGAGGGTCAAGTTACTAGCCAGATAATACATGATATAATCATAGTAAGCGATTAGCCAGGTATATTAACTACATTCCTGTATAATTAACACCAGGTTGACCAGACAGTCAAAGAGTGCATCAGCAACCTGAAGATCAAAGTGTACCGCTCCTACACTTTCGAGAAATGGTCTATAGACTCAGCCAACAGGGTCACGCATGTGGAATTTGTGTCAGATTTCCAGTTGATACGAATCCCTTGTAATGTGTTCTTCTACTATGGCATGAGGGGGCTGGACGCTAGGGCATTTGTGGGTAAGTTCACAGATATTACACAATCACAAAAAACTAACTGTCAACTCCATATTGTATAGAGCTGTCAAAGTTTACACGAGTTAAGTCTTATTCCACTTTCGTACTGCTGGCACTTACTCTACACATACACACACTATAGGCAAGCATCTCCTCTAAGAGCCAGTCCTGAAGAAAAAGAGAAAATGAGGAACAAACTCATCAAAATACTTCTTTTTAACAGCGGTGAACAAATGCGGCATGGCCTACGATGGTGGTATTCTCATAGACCACGAGTTTAGGACTAAAGACCCAGCGATTTATGCCGCCGGGCCTTGCACGAGGTTGGTAATTCTTATTTCGATGGTTCAAATACAAGCATATTTCTAGCTACAGCTTGCCAATGATCGCATATGGAAATGGAATAGGAATAGGTATTGACCAATTGCTCCCAAAGGCACAAAATGTCGTGTTTGGCTTGTCAGCGGCATCTATTTTAGTTGGAGTCTGAATGCCAACTACCGCATTTCACGCCCTTATGAGCAATCGATAACTATTGCTATTCGAGGAACGTTACACGAATCAAGGTTCTTTAGTAAGAAGTTAGGTACCTGTTATTGGTATTTCTTGTTCCGCGAATTTCATAAGCACTTCTTTCCAGGTACTATCGGCGGTATAACGCTGATAGCAAGAGGCACAAGTATTACGACTCTTATGAGATCGGTGAGAAGGTTGGTTTCCAATGACTGATTCTGTATGACAAATCGCCAAGAAGACCTATTTGGTGTCAACTTTTTAAAGTCCATCATAAGCCAAGCCTATCAGTGGGCGGATACAAGTTCTCCAGATGACCTAAGTTAGGCTGATTAATAAATTGGTCTTGAGTTTTGGCACTAATATTTCATCATCATCATCATTAGCTCCGCTATTGATTGGCATAATGCTCTTCTTTATAGCGAGTGTTCTTGTATTTTAGCTGGGGGAGCAGATCAGAAATGATGTAGATCCACTGTTCAATGAGGATGTAGATGATAAAGAATTGGAGCCTACTACCGACTCTCCTGAAAAAGTCAGTTTTGATTGCGGTACCGATCACGAGCCTTCTGTGAATGCTTCTATTCGCACTTCTTTTGAAAATAAACTTCTGTAAGTTTAATATCTTGGTAGTTTTGGGAAAAAGACTCAAACGCTTACTGTCGACAAAGAGGAGAGGTAGGCTGTTGTTTGGGTCCATTTCCCAGCTGAAAGAAAGACTAGACTAGAAGAACGGCCCAAGAACAATTAGAATACAGTGTTTGTAGGGATTGCAGAGCCCTTCATTACAATCCCGAACCATGTTTTTGAAGCATCTGCAGATCTCCTCAAAAGATTTTAGTTAGAACTCAAGCCTATCATTTTAGTAAAACTACAGAATCTAATGAATCATCATATCAATCAGCTTACAACAGATGGAGAAGCCGCCAGAACAATACCTGCCACAGTTTAGCGCGCCTATAGTGACGCATTGTTTGTTGCCCGGAGACCTACAATACTTGGAGGTCAGGCCGCCAGGCCGCAAGACTCCCCATCACTACATACAATCCCTGAGTTTTAACGTAAGTAGCTACAGAATACAATATAATGTTTATTCTTCTTCCATTCTAGTTAGTTCCTTCCCACTGAATGTAACTTTGTATATGTGAATCAAACGATAATTGTCTAAGAACTCATCACCGTATGCTCAGATGCAGGTTACGACAATTTTGCAAAGAAGTGCAATCGAATTCTTTTGATTGACGCGTGAGTTTGCACTGCCTTTTTAAATCAGATCTGCGTCGCCTACGTCTCAGCATAATCCCACACAAACTATTGCCAGCTTAACTACGTTTGCCTACTTTTCAGGGTTACGTAATGGAGACATACAAGCAGGGCTACTTCAAACTTCATCTGACTGAGGACCTAGTTGTCGACGGCATCACGTGCCTGACCACAGAAAAGTATAACCTGGACAATTTCAAGAACCTTTACGGGTTGTCTGCTACTGTACTGAATAATGTGCACTTTCGATATGGTGTGAGTAATAAATGATTTGTGGAACCTTCATATGATAGAGCGGTGCGGTAGGGTGTTTATGTAACGTCTGTGTGTTGTATGTCTGGGCGTTAGCATAACATGTAACGTTAGCTCAAATACCGCAGAACCCTATTCGTTTTTAAGCTACTTAACTGAATCATACTAGACCCAAATTCGCTAATGCTCATAAAAAATATCATTTCAGGCGTACAAACTAGACGATTTCTACTCATTCTTCCGAGCACCGTGGGCTTTCTTTTTGTACCACGAGGGCAGAGATGAAATGTTCGCGCTTATCAAAGAACTACTGCCACACGTAAGCATTGTTATGTTATGCGAAACTAAACTTCCCCTCTTTTGAACACTCGCCCGACCACAGATACTATAATATGTATTAGCCCGACGAATGCGACGCTGGGGCATCCTGCCTGAGGACGCAAGTACAAGCTGCCGTTGCGGTGCCCCCCCAAACTTCCAGCCACCTGCTGTCATGCCCGCTGTGCCCGTCTTCCTGCACACACGCCGACCTTATGCAGGCTAATGACAAAGCCATCGCGGTGGCTGACTACTGGAAGGATCTTCTATGATTCTTCCTACGTCAACTTAAGTTTCCACACGAAGAAGAAGAAGCCCGACGAAGGAAAAAGGAGTGTTATAAGTTTAACGTGTGAGTCACTCTGTCCGTGTGTTGTGTCTCCGTCTCTCAGCACGTGGAGCGTTAACGGGTGAACTGATTTGAATGTTGTTTTTTTAACACCCAATATCGCGTAAGGACAAAAGAGTCCTTGGAACAATATTGACATTAATATTATTAAAAAAAATTGACATTAAAATTATTTTGACAGTGGGTACCAAGACGTAAATGAATGTCTAATTTTTGACGTTGGTATCCACTGTCAAACTAATTTTAATGTCAATATTTTTCCCTTTTCGGCCAGGAGAATGACAATGGCTTGACTTAGGGGGTATTCGAAAGTAGATTTTTTACACTGGTTCTTATGGTACCATGGAGCTGGTCTGATGATGGAGTTCGAAGGTGGGAGCTGGAATCCTGTGATGCTTACTAGTAAACCCATCGATTTGGGCTCATTAGATTCGTTGTGATGAGACCTTTTGATTTCACCTGATTTTGAGACCTGGTGATGAAACTGGAAGACTGGTTTTATGCGGGGGTTTTTTAATGCTAAAGTTATATGAATCAAGAGAAGATGCAATTTAATCGTTTACCTACTTATTCAATCTCTTTGTTTCAGGGAGCATGTACAGGGCAAACTTTGAAAGAAGCATTGTATGCTGTTGGTAACAGACTTAGCAACTTGGTGAGTATAGAATATCATAAACATAATTATATGTGTCCGCACAAATACCCTACCATTTGTCGTATTTTCTTAAGTAGGTATTAGGGCTCCTGCACACGATGCCGCCACCGCGACGCCGCCGCGCCGCCGCCGCGTCGTAACACTGTCGATACGCGCCGCGCAAAGCCCGCCGCCGCGCCGACGCCGCGCCGCCACCGCCCTGCCAAAGCATAATTTTACCGTTTCACTGTACTGTTGTTAGTGCGAACGCGGTGGCGGCGCGGCGGCGGCGCGGTGGCGGCATCGTGTGCAGGAGCCCTTATGTTTTTTTTAAACACCCTGACAAAAATTGTGTTTCTTACGTTTTGGTCGCAAAAGAATGTGGATTGTGTATGTAACTATTAACTAAATATTAAAGTATCTGTGATGTAACGTTGACGCGAGCAGCATAAACATAGTACGAGCAATAGCACCTTTATAGAACCGTAATACATATGTTTCTAAAGTACCGCTTTGCCCAGCAGCTTTTTTTTATCATACGGCAGCATTGTAGAATTAATCATACATCCTTCCTCTTCATTTCCAGTCTTACAAAACGATATCGAAGTACAGATTAAGGTCCAATTTCGAGAAATCAGCACATATAGAAGCCATCACAAAATTCGTCATGGAGTGGCTTTCGGAAAACGACATTTTACTGCCAATGTACATACAGCCGTCAAATAATACGTATTGCAGCTGGGACTTGGGAAATAATCCGTATTTTATTGGCGGTCATATGAGGAAGAGGAAGCGCGATGTTAAGAAATTCTTAACTGTGTTGATATTAAGAGGATAGTGTGTGCACGACCTTCCATACAAAAGCGGTATCGTTTCCACCCCTTAAACCTTGTCCGATTTTTACAATTTTTTTACATGTTTGAGATAAAAATTGTGAAAATCGGACAAGGTTTAAGGGGTGGAAAACGCTACCGCTTTTCGTATGGAAGCTCGCGAGTACAGGATCCTCTTTACAGAGAGTCAAATGTGTGATTTATTGGCCCAATGCGAGTTAAAGTTGGAAATTGAATACCTATCTAATTAATTATAGCTTGTGATATTTTATTCTTTGTTTTAATTAGCTACTGAGAGAGAAAATTAGGCGAGATAATGATAAGTGACTTTCTCTTTATCAGTTTTTTCCTGTCATGCCTAGGTTTACTGGAAGAAGTCTCTTTTTAAAGATAAGCTCGCCTTTGTACATATCTTTCTGTAGATGTGACGTGTTTTTTTTAGTTTTTGTGCAATAAAGTATAATGAAATAAGTTAAATAGTAAGGATATTGGGAAGTTTGGTTTCAAAGTTTAATCAATTTTTAGCTGAGATAGACATGAGCTATGGCTCTCCATATTGTGGTGAGAGCATACCAGCGAAACTCTTATCGGTAAAAGTTGCCAAAGTCAGGATAGGACCATGATCATGATGATGCTGATGCTTCAATACTCAATACTCAATCATTTATTGCACTCCATAGGTTAACAAACATGGTAAAAACTTTAAGAAAGTACCAAATATGGACCTTCGCTGATGAGATGATGAAATTACTTTTATTCGTACTAAAAAAAATATTACATTGGCCCTCAGATCAATGAAACTCTTTGTTTACTTCCTTCCTCCAAGCCATGGACACACGCAAGTCAACATGTCAAACTGTTTTGTAAACAACTTTATTTTCCTTTGAGTAATAAGGTAACACCTTATTACTCAAAGGTATTTTCTAAAATATTTTATTTTAAAAAGTGATATTATATTTTATATAGGTACCACTGAATTTAAGGTTTTAGCTCCATCCAACTCCACCTCAATCCAAGGCAATGGAGGCGATAGAGCCTCCGCCCGTGCCAAAGCCATGTCAGCCACCAAAGTTGAATGAGCTGCTTATACAGAATGTGAACACGTGGGGCAACGTGCAGTATAACATCCCTCTGAGGCTGTCCAGCAATGAAACCAGGACAGGAACCACTATTGCACACAGAAATATACCGAACATACCGCACAGCTTGGATTGTGTAAGTAAATGCCATTCATTCCAGTGGATGTGACTATAGATGGGAAACCCATCCGATAAACGGCCTTAAATGTTTTATAGGGTGAATTCCCATATTTCCTACAGATGCTTCTAACCTGACCGACCTGGCAAGCTTGACGAAAGTTTGGACACTCTTCCTAATTTGATAGCATTTTTCAAAACCTGGTGCTCTATTTACATAAAGGATAATTCATAATTCATAATTTATTCAGATAGAAAGTTAGGCACATAGTTGTGTGGATCCCAGTCTCCTAAACTAGGTTTATCACCTGTATTTCAGGAGGCAGGGCTCTTCCATTGTTTGGTCATTGAATTTTGTAACAAATTTAATAAAACACCATCAAAAAGTAGTTTATGAAATTGGTAATAAGATATGTGTAGTGTAAGTGTTGGTGTGTGAGGAAGAGGATTAGGAAGGAATGAGGGAAGTGGATTATGTAAGAATGTATGAACTTTTCATTGAGTTTAGGATGGTTACGATCAAAATTAATTGATATGGCATTGACGCCAACTCCACAAATGTAAACTGTCTCTATCCTAGCCATATCTTGGCTGAGCAATAGGTACCTAATATAAGATTTCGAATCTCTTCCAGAAAATTGACGATCCCCTCCCACCGCGCTTATGCGGACGCGACATGGTGGTCGACCAGGAGACTTACCGTACCACATCGGGAGAGTACTGTGTCAAACCCAACCCCAACAAGGCAATGGAACGGGCTGACTGCAGTATCAACAACCGCAGGGTCATATACATGACTGGCGTTGAGAAACAGGTAATGTGACGAGGCGGATGTAATCTAAGGTAGTCCCCATATTTGCAATGGGGGATTTAAAAAATAACTCTAGTAGTTCCAAATTAATTATTAATATTTGGTTACCGAACTTTCTTCGGTGGTTGGTTGGACAATAAAACATTATATTCATAAAATATAATCAGACTGCATTAACATCGATTAATATGCTGCTGTTTTTGAACAGCTGCAAACGAGAAGCAAACAGGCATCTGTGTTGAGTAAAAAGCTTTGTTGGCCTAAGTATTATACCCCGTATTTAACAGTCGTGTTGGCCCCTATTCCAGTTGCAAAAGAAGTACATAGTGCAGCCGACAGCCATCTCCGAGACGAGGGACAGCTTCCGAGGCCTCAGTCAGCCGCCGTCCGCGCCGCCTGAGGTCATCGTGAAGGCGCCCGACCCCGAGTATATCTTTGACGTGAGTGAACGCGCACATACAACTGTGTCGCTAGATTTCAAAACCAGCCAAATCACCCAGGTTTTAGTGAAGATAAGCGGGCGTACTTGATTGGTTTATAGAATTTGGAGTTATAGAACTGAGATGTAGTTTTGTATTTTCTCTGAAGTCGTATGGATTCGATCAATTTACTATAGATTTGATTCAGGAATACAAAGAAACATCACCATTGCAAACCTTTTTTACTCCAATATTCTCCGTGATGAGCCTTTTCTACAGGCATTTGGCTGATGGGGTGATGAGTGATGTTTTCAGGGTGACTAACTCTACGCAACTAAATGAAACGAACCTGTCATCAACGCCGATCTTTCATTCCTCATTGGCCTGTCATCAGTTCAACCTGTCATCGCGCACCAAAAGGTCGTTGGAAAGCTGTACTTATTTCAAGACGGTCATAGAAATTTTGCTTCTGAATCGCCAAAAAGGTTGTTTAAACCCCCCTGATCCCACTTCCCACATTTTACCCCCCCCCCCCCCAGGTAGTGGCGTCAGGCAGAAACGAGGTGCCGGTGATACCAGAGACGGCTCAGGGATACTACCGGCTGCTCGACCCGTACGTCACCACGTACCGGGCGAACCACCGGCCGTACACTCCCGACGAACAGTACGGCATCGGCGCGAAGGACCATATCACCTACTATTCGGAGTCGAATAGTACTCACAAGGTAAAGGACCACGTGGTCTTTTACTAGTGACACGTATGAAGACTAGACTTCTTCACGATTTCAAAGCTTTTCATTTTTTTATTTTTTAATAATTGTTACTACTTCCATTGAGTTCCTATCCCTATATGAAACTGGCTGGAACAACAGTGAATTGCAAGGCAAGGCAATCACGATAGTTATCACGATCTTTATTACGTTATTTATGAATAGGCAAGGTTAAGATTAGATTAATCACAAATTGGTTTCAGGTGCGTGGTTTTGGGCCTCGTCACAAGGAAATCTGGATGCCTCTAAAATCTAAGCAGCACCGAGGAGTCTACGACAGAATCCACGTGAAGAAGGAATTCAAGGAAGTGGCGGCCAATCACAACCCTGTCAATTGGTTGAAGGGGTGAGTAGATTATTTTCAATGATTGGAAAGATTGATACAAAGGCCGAAGATTTTCAGATTGTGTTATCAGTGCAAGAGCTTTCACAGCAAAGATACCGATATTTTGTCTGAAAAGCACAGTGTTTCAATCTATTCCTGAATTTATCCCAATGGTAAGGTTATTAAAGAAATCCCATTTTAGTGACGGGGGGCTGAGCTCCCTCCCATTAGAAGTTTTTCAGATTGTGTTATTGGTGCAAGAGCTTTCAGAGCAAAAGAAATCGGAATATGGGGCTTATTGAAAGATTCAAATTCTAGTGACGGGGAGCTATGCTCCCTCCCATTCACCAACTTCCTAACCTAACTCCCAAATCCTTCCCCCCACCAGTGCCTTCCAAACGGAGATGAAGACTAAGTACAAGGTGCCCTTCGCAATTTCCCCCCTCGCGTCCTGGTCCCACGGGGAGGAAACGTACCTCGCGCCCTTCCCCCCCAACCCTTACCAGACCAACATAGCGCCCTTCATGTACTGCAGCGACTACTGCCATATATCGCAGGGCACGCCGCCTAATACGGTGATCGACCAGATAAACTACGTGAAGCCACATCCAGTTTGTCAGAAGCGATATAATGTATCGCGTGGTGAGATTGTCTGAGGTGGGGGGTAGGTATAATACTATCAGAAAAGTTAACTGAGTCTTGATTCTTTTTTTTTGTCGTATTAAAAGTTGGTTTTGTTGGCATAGATTTATTATATTTTTAATTATTTAATTACTTAAGTATTTATTAACTGAGAGAAACTGCCACCCCGAAAATGAATCTTAATAAAAATAAAGCCACATTTTGATAATTGAATTTTACAGTTTATTTATACAGGTACTTAACCCAAAGCATCGAATAATTAGGTTTAGGCTATTGTATTGGCCAGTCTTTTTATTCCCACTGAGTCTGCGCCGACTGTTTCATTCCCGTACAAACTTGATACTTCGCTAGTTTGCGGCGTCTCATACGGAATTATGAGAGTCGTCGCTGACATATGGGCGTCTCATACGGAATTATGACAGTTGTCGCTAAAATATGAGCGTCTCATACGGATATATGACAGTCGTCGCTGAAATATGGATTTTCAATCGTTTTCGTTTGAAGTTTGAATGTTCATGTCTATCCTTTTCCTCTTTAAGATGTCCTCGCCGATTGTGGTTTGAATATTTAGGTCCATTGTTTTAATTCCTTTCATTTTGTTAATGACCCTGTAACAATAAAGTTATCGTATTACATTACCTGACAAGGAAATGCACCCGGAAAACTTGTAAAATTAGCCAAAATCTTCGCATATTAAGCAAGGAGTGCTATAAATTGCATGTAAAATTATTTTAAAGTGAACGAACATCCATTTATCGACACGCAACGGGCTTTAGATATTTAGTATGTATTCGTTAAACACTGCGTTTACTATCCGTCCTTCCCGAACATCAGGCATTGTCTATGAATTCATAAAAAATCCTTTGCGTGCCGTGCGTACGTGCCGTTAAATGGACGTTCACCTTTATTCTTCTTATCAAGGTCGAAACAAGTGATTTTGTTGTCAGTTTGGCATAATTCCTGTTGGATGTCATTTTTTTTGAATACTTTGCCTTTTCTGCAACAAAACAGACGGTGTTATGTTGTGGGATCTCACTGATGCTAGGTGCAGTGGGAGCTGCAATTCTTTGCAATGTATCATACTTTTATTGAAATAAAATCTTTGAAATCTTTAGGCTTTTCTATGAAGAAATACTATAGGCTGAATTCTTTAGACTTTTATACAGGGTGTAACAGAAAGGGGTGTACAAGCCTAAAGAGGTTTGTTAGGGACATCATTCTGAACAACTTTTACTATGGGACCGACTTGATCAGAGCAACTTTATTTTTCACTCCACCATACAGATCAGCTGAGCGCTAGGCCCGAGTTAATAAAAATAAAGTTGCCCAGATCAAGTCGGTCCAGTAGTGAAAGTTGTTCAGAATGATGTCCTTAAAAACCCTCCTTCGGCTTGTACACCCCTTTCTGTTACACCCTGTATACTGAAGTACTAAATCGGCCGATTTTTTAACGTGATATGTTTTTTGGGAATGACACAAAGCGCTGCTCAAAGCACGGAACCGCAACGATTGGCGTTTGTCCGTAATCCTTCGTATAGCGATGGCAATTCCATGGCATGATTCTCGCGCCTTCGATATACGGATATCGAGACCTATATTGACAGATTCCCGTACAAAATCACTCGATATAGGTGTAGATATCGTATATCGAATGCGCGAGAATCATGCCACTTTGGTACGATTCTCGCGCAATCGATATACGGATATCGACACCCATATCGAGTAATTTTGTATGGGAATCACACGATATAGATGTCGATATCCGTATATCGAATATGCGGGAATGGTTCCCCTGTGGCATGATTCTCACGCATTGGATATACGATATCTAATGATTTTGTATGGAAATCTGTCAATATAGGTCTCGATATCCGTATATCGAATGCGCGAGAATCATGCAACTGTGGAATCATGATTCTGTGGCATGATTCTCGCGCCTTCGATATACGGATATCGAGACCTATAATAATATTGACAGATTCCCGTACAAAATCACTCGATATAGGTGTAGATATCGTATATCGAATGCACGAAAATCATGCCAGTCTCATCTGTATCGAATGTAAATCCTCCTTTCCCCCTTTCCTTCTTCAAAAGAGCCATTAACGAATAAAGAAAAACCTATAACCTTTTATTCGTAATATGTAGGATAATGATAACTTATTGTCAAAAATTAAGCGTTTCTTCTAATGATAACTTATTGTCAAAAATTAATGTCTTTTTTGCATTTAGACCATGGGATACGTACCCGCCTATGGTAGGTTTTCTCACAAAGCAAGGCGTACACGCTGGAATACACTCACGCTGGTGGGTTTGGCGGAATAAGAAATGCGACCATTTTTTTTTCTGAAACAGGATATAAATAAAATCGGTCAAGTGCGGGCCGGAATCGCACACGAAGGGTACCGTAATATCGTATAACAAAACGATAAAACAAAAACAAAAAATAAATAAAAAAGATTATGCCCTCACGAGGTTTGAACATACCCGATGAGCTAAATATACCATCATATTGAAATGCGTGGGTGTATCAAAAGAAGTATCATGTATGGCGACCCTGTAATTTGTAATATCTGTATATATAAAATCGTAAAATGACTGACTACGATCAACGCAGGGCCCAAACCGCTAGAGCTAGACTTCAAATTTTGCACATAGATACCTTGCATAGTGTAGGCATCCACTAAGGAGGGATTTTGGAAATTCCAGCCCTAAGGGGGTAAAATAGGGGGTGAAAGTTTGTATGAAAGTCCGTCAGTTTTGAAGTTAGGATCTTCAAATTTTGTATTTAGAAGGACGATTGATATTTAATTGAAATATGTATCGTTTTTGAAAATTCAATCCCTAAAAGGGTGAAAATGGGGATGAAGTTGTGTGTACAAATTCTTTAATTTTAAACGCAGGGCCAAAACTTCTGGATCAAATAAAAAGATATGTAGATTCCTTATGAAGTCTAGAAGTACCTATGTTAAGAGATGTTTTTCAAAATTCACCCCCTACGGGGTAAACCGGGGGTCCAAAGTGTAGCAGTCACACCAGCGCAGAGGCCAAACCGGTGAACCTAGATACTCGAAATTTTGCACATAGATACCTTGCATAGTGTAAGCATTTACTGAGGAAGGATTTTTGAAAATTCCGACCTTAAGGGGGTAAAATAGGGGGTCAAAGTTTGTATGAAAATCCGTCAGTTTTGAAGTTCAAAGCTTTGTATTCGGACCGAAGATTAAAAATTAATGGAGATTTGTCAGCGTTTTTAAAAATTCAACCCCCAAAAGGGTGAAATGGGGATGAAGTCTAAAAATCAACATGGGTATCGTTTGTATAGTTTATCGGGTCGCCGATTACGAAATCAACAACGATTTAAATAGTGGACGTGAATTACCACAGTTATTAATTATAGCTTATCGTTGGAAACTAACACAACGCATATCGATGTTGTTGGAATTTCAACCATCAAGGGGGTAAAATTTGAATTTAAAGTTATTTATTAGGGTTCCTTAAAAAGGGAACCTTAAATATTCCAAAAATCATTTTTCTTTACGATAATTGTACCGATATCTTTGACATTTTTTCTGTACTAATAGTGTGTTTAATTACGTGTACTTTCTCATTTTAATAATTTAATAGATCGGGGCGTCGGGGGTGCCGATTGGCGTGATGATGTCTAGAGAACTACTTTTACGACGGAATTTTGTAAAATACATCGAAAGTTTTGTGGTTAATGGAGAACAAATTTTTAAGACGGGGGTTATGATAAAGATATGTAGTATATTAGATAGATTAGTTGGAAAAATATACCAAGCGGCTTTGTGGTACTCGAAGAACGATGGATGACGGGGGCTTGGGGTCAGAGCAAGTTATGATTAACTGTTCGATTTTTTTTCCATCCAATGAATCCTTCAACGTGGCCAGACGTGGGCGAAGCCGCGGGTAAAAGCTAGTATAGGATAAATACTTCCTGGTAAAAAAAAAATGTGTTGTTTTGAAAAGTCTTTTCGCTGAAACGGGTTTGTGTAAAGTTGGCGTCGTCATTTTGACGTTTCCTTAAAGTTTGGTCGATTTTGAGTTTTGGCGGCCACTGATGAAAGTTGTAAATTTTGAAAGAGCAATTAAAAATAAGCAAATCTTACTAAATAGCTAAATCATTTCGGGGCAGAGATATCACACTTTATACTTTTTGTGTAACATTAAATCTCCATTATCTCAGCTTCGAAATGGTTTACAGCCATGTTTCCTCTTTAAATAAAATAAATTATAAATAACTATAAAGATATCGGTAGCCGCGAATGCGGTGGGCCAAAATTATGTTTTTTTTTTTAAATAATGCTTCATATTTAAAAAATAACAAATGTTGGTCCCTTCAATTCAAAATAGCGGCTAACGCAGGCACTCCTCGAGGTCGAAAACTTGCATTTTTCACTGCTAGGCTATAAATCAAAATTGCTTTTCCTTTATTTTTTTTTGTTTTATTTGGGACATCAACAGCATATAAAATTAATGAGTTACAACATGTAAATACAAAAATTAAGCCGGTAACAGATATCCACAGAAGATACAATAAGCAAGTAAAAGAGAAAAAAAAACTTAGCAGTTATCTTATTATTATGCACGTTGCAGAGTTTTAGGAAATAAGAATTTTAGAGGGTACGTGATTTAAATTAAATATAGTGAGGAGTATATTTGTAATGTTTGTGTAAGGGTAAGTGAGTGTGGTGTGTGTGTGAGGGTGTATGTTAGGGTGTGTATTTGTGTGTTTATTCACTTTCCCTCATCGTCTATCAAGACTTTTATAATTTCATGACGAAATTTGGCTTTGGAGGATGAGAATGGATCTAAATCACTAAATTGTTTATTGTATTCAGAGGCAAGGCGAGCCATGGTAGAATTTTGGGCTCCACCTTTTTGAGGGCCGAGCCTGTAATTTCCCCCCGATGATTGTACTATACTAGATATAATGGGCGTTTGTACCATAAGTACCCAAACAACAAATAGTGACAAATACACAGACTTGAATAGTAAGGACATACCTTTGTCGCGTTAACTATGATCACTGGAGGTTGACCTTTCTTTCCCTGTAAAACAGCGTGTACACCTTGTTTAGGGTTCTCTGATGTTCCCGGCAGACTTTTTGTCGTTCCCAGTTTCTTATGCGCACCAGACACACCTTTTGGTGCACATTTTATATCTTTCTTCTGAACAGTAGCCAAAATGCTTGACCCATGTTTCAAGTCTTTCTTCTGAGGCGTCACACTTGCGTTGTGTTTCTTGCGTTTTTTCTGTGGTGCCCCATCATGATGCAGACTGCTCAAATTATGGTCTGTTTTGTGCAGAACATCATGTAAGATACTCTTTATTTTTTTGTGATGATTAATATGAAAAATGCTCAGTGTGTGCTTTTGTTTCTTCTTGTGGAAGACTGAATTAAAAATGGGAATTAGTTTTGAGTGCTTTTTCTTTCTTGTATGAAAAATACTGGAAACGACGCCTTTATGGAGCTTTTTGAGGATTCCGTGGTAAACCACAATGCTTTGATCTGCATAAGGAAGCTGCTGTGTGCTTGTCGGCGGTGCCTGCAATCACCGAAAAATATTTCATTATCAGACTTGGGTGTAAATTCTGATTTTATGATTTGGCACACGCCCCCTTTGCATGCCTGTCGTTGGTCAACCCCCAAACTTCTGGCTGTCTGTCTGGCGTTTAGAGAGTTCATAGTTAGTTCTAGCCGACTGCAACTGAAAAGGACGAAGTTTCGCCACCACATGTCGCTTGCTTGTCAAGAAACCGCTGCCGCAGATGTCAGCAGCAGACAGTAATTAAACAACATAGTTATAAAAGTTTTTGTATTGTATGCAGGGAACTTTGTCGCTATCTCGCTTACGTGACGTGTCGCGGTTTAAACAAGAATTGCATATAATAGCAAAGAACGAAACCTACATTTATTGGCAAGAGATTGTTAAAATTAAAATAATGATAGCAACTTACAGAAGCAGAAGCGTAACAGCACGACTCCATACTGAAAGCTGCAAATTATTACTTCTTTTTTTTTCCGTACAACCTCTGAACCTCTTCTTTGAATCCTGGTATTTTCTGAGGATGCGAAGTAAAATCGACATGTTTAAAAACCAACCAACGACTACAGACCTGAGTAATGAATAATTTGAACTTCGCAAGTCCACGCCTTTTTGTGAAAAACAGTTAAGACAGACGGACAGGCAGACAGAAAAGTGATCCTTTTCTAGCTCGTCTGTCCAAACTCTACGCCATACTCAATAAACTCAAACTCTGCACTTTGGTCCGTATCAAAGTAAGTTAGTAATATCGGGGGGCACGGCAGTGCCCCTGCCAAGTCGAGCGCGAAGCAAACACTGCCGTACCATCCTTTACTGGAACCATTTCGCCGCATTTTCAGGCCCCTATTTGAGAACCTCTGGATAAAACCAGAACGCAGAAATTTTCGTCATCCAGTAAGCTATAATCACATACTTAAAATCCAAAATTTCAAGTCTGTAGGTCATTTAGTTCCGAAGTTAAGCGAAAGCAAAGTTTCGCATTTATGACACTCACTCACTCATGATCATCACAATAGAACTAGTACTTTCCATGAACTCAGAGAGCTTAAATTTGGTACAGAGTTAGGGTTTAATGGCTACATAAAGGGAAAACTATAAAAACTAGGATAATCAAAGATCTGGAGTACCTGGTGACCCTGATTAGAAAACACAAGAGCCCAACCAAACTATTAGAGATCGACATACTGCCTTTACAAAAAATATTCAACTTGGTGGGCCGCTTCATTTGATGTCAAAAATCGAAGGTCTGTATCTGATGAAGAACCCTCAGCTGGTCTCAGCTGTATTAGAGATATGGTAATGCCCCCTTCATCCCCGCCATGACTTATTTTTTATTGACATTGAGAGTTACAACAGATATAACATAAGTAGTTACAACAGATACAACATTACGTGTAAACAAAATTGAAATGAAATGAAATGAGTTTATTTGTTTGATTTTTGGTTACAATGTAGGTCTTAAGCTTAATGTTACGTGTCGCAAAAATGTGCCACATAAGGCGTACAAATATTATTATAGTCATTATAACTTGGCTTGACCCCCTAACGTATAAAGAATGTTCAACGGCCAAGTCACACAACATTAACTATAATAATAAAGAAATCGCAGTAAGAAACCTTAGACTTGACACGACTTTGTCTAGATTTCATTACTTTTTAGAGATAAACAAGCAGTTCCATCGAGACTTGGCTAGTTTTTACAGAATGTTTTTGGTGGGATTATATTTTACGAACTTAAATAAACATTACGTTCACGTTCTTTTACTTACTCCTAGACACGACGCATTCTTACACTTATCACCACAAACTTGTAGGCCCTGCGAAAAAAAAACATGTTACTCCCCCTCACTCCCTATCACAACACAACCATCGCTGTGGTAAGTTTCATATTTCATAATTTCTTTATTGCACACAATTATACTCTATTCGTGATAAGAATAGAGTATAATTATGTGCAATAAACGCCACGCCCCGTAACCAATCAAATCGTTTCCAATTATCAAGCCAAGTTCACAGTGACCAGTTGAAGGCAAACTTTCGAACGCGAAGTTGTGTCCTGTTCTGTGAGTGTGTGTTAACAGATTTTTAAATTTCACTGCATTCTTATCACGAATAGACTTTAGTTGAAATAAAACAAAAGCAAATAAAAATAGTTTACTAAGGCGAGCTTATCTCTAAAAAGAGATCTCTTATGCGTGCATCCACTTAAAAATAGTTATTTTGGATGCAGTCCGGTCCGCTCAGCTCGCTGGCTCCATTTCCGCTCATTACCCTTTTTGAAGTAAAACTTCTTGGGGCACGGGGGTAAAATTTATTTAACCTCTCAACTGTGGGTTATTCATATATTTGCTTTTCAATTGCTACTAGCCGGGTGCTATCACGAGTGGCTAAGAAATGTAACGGAAATTGGAATCGGTGACGTCAGGGTCGGCTGAAGACTTTTAAAACCGCAACTATTTTCAATACGGTTTTTAACTAATCAGATAAGATAATAATACATTCGTACAATAAAGAATGTTAATTAGTGAGAGAAAAACCTGATGAAACGTTAACAAATAAAAATTATTTTAAGCATTCTTCCACGAGTTCTTGATTTCCGGTATGGCCAAGATGGCGCTCACTCTCTTTCGCTAGATGGCGTTAGTAGCCTAATATCTAGCATGACTCAACTACTTCGTTCAACCTCTTTGTTGGAACCGGAACTTATGTTTGACAGCTGTGCGATGCGATCCATACAGTTTGTAAGAAAAGAGTTTCATCAATGTCACACGGGTCGATATGGATTTCTAAAACAAGCAAAGCAATGCATACATTTGAGCGAGACGGCTTAAAGACGTGACGTCAGATGGTATATAATCTGAGCGAGATGCAAATAGTAGTGACGTAGTGACACTATTGAATGAGTTAAGTATATCACCACGAGCGCGACAAATTGTAGATAAGGAATGGTGGGAAATAAATGACATGACGTATTAAAAGTAAGTACAAGTATAAAATAATTTCAAATAATCGGACGTCTGAAACTTAAAAGTAACTTGAAGCAGAGATTGGATCTCAAAATTGGAAATTTAAATCTCTTTTAGTATAGGTAGGTATAGGTGTATAGTATAGGTACCACTTAATGATCTAGCTACAGAAGTTTTACTTCTAACACGTGTACGGTGCTACACGCGTATGTTTTTTTTTAGTGGAAGGCCGGCATTAGAATTATAGCATGGTTTTTGAAAAAAATGGATCAAGAATAAATAACGTTAAACATCAGGAAATTAAGTAAGTATACAGAACTTTTGTGCCAATAAATAGTAGTTTGTTACACAAGGGGTGAAAGAGAGCTATTACGGACGAAGGTCCAATTTGGAGCCCGTGCGAGCGCAGCTCGCAAAGGGCGCTAAGGATCGAGTTTACCCGAGATATTTAGACGCCAGAGCGAGCGAAGCGAGCGAGGGCGAATATAGTTCGAGGGTGAAATAGCTACTTACACCCCGAGGTAAGCATTAGTACATTACTTCAGAGGGAAGAAAGTGACAGTTCCATACCGAGATTATGGCATTTGCGCCACGAGCTTGCGAGGGGCGCAAACCATTTGAGGTATGGAACTGTACTTTATCCTGAGGTATGTATAGTGCTTTTTATTACACCTACGAGGAAAATTATAGACATAAATGCATAGAAATCTGCAGTACTTATGAAAATTTCATACGTTGGCAAAAGGAAAAGAAAACGACTTCATTTTCTGAAAATGTATTGCTCGAAGTTTTTGCGAAAATGGGCGGGCTTTTCCTTTTTTTGTTCGCCCGTTTCTGGAGTAGGCTAAGATCATAAGGTCATGCAGCCACTTCTTCCGTGATTCCGCGCGTTTTATATACAAAAAAAAATTCGTTTTTAATTTTCTGTATGCACCAAGGAGGTTGGTAACTGGTAAAAAAAAACTGTATGTGGCCAGTAACAATTTACTTGAAATTTAATTAGTAGACAGTTAAAGTCTCTGCAGTATGACTGCTGACAAATAAAAATAAAAAAACCGGGTATGTAATGGAATTTCATACATACTTCCCACCCTTGGGTCGGAAGGATTTTCATACAAACTTCCATACCTTGGGATGAAAGGATTTGAAGGGCGGGATAAAGGCGTTTCTTCCCTCTAATTGGTATAATTAGTATGTATTTTCAGAGCAGGTGTGATAAAAAATACTTTACATCATTCGAGCGAGGTAAATTAAAACGGAAAGACAGAACGACTGCGGTCGCAGATGCTTATGCAGTTATGCATGATGGATTTCATGGACTTAGTAAATTGAACAGGACTGCATTCTTCTTAAATTGGTAGTTACAAAAAACACCCACATCCCAAGTACATAAGGTTTATTTTTGAAAGTCCTAACCACAAAGTAAAAAACGAGCCGAGTGAGAGGCTTATATGGCGGTATGTGTGTCTCGCTCTTTCACATTGCCAGCAAGAAAAAATATAAATCGCAGGAAAATATTTTTATAAAAGACTTCGCAATTTGACGATTTATTTATTACATTTAGACGATTATACGTATGTTACTGTTATAATAAGTGTTTGTATGTAAATTCAATGTAAAAATACATTTGTAAAACTCAGTTTGATTTTAATTTATTATCGCTGGCAACTATCTCAGTGTTGTCAAAAATACGTCAATTTATAGGTTATGTACGAATGAACGATTTCGTTGTTGACGTTGTGTTTGACGGTGTTTTTTGATTTTCCTACGTATTCTAAACCTTTGATCTGTGCTGTGTGTAGCGAAAATGGTTGTTAATTGTTGCGTTAGTGGTTGCGGAAGTGAATCGTATGCTGGATGCGGCATATCTTTTCACCGGTAAGTAAGCCAACATAAACATTTACATTGCTTTAGATATGTACAGTATAGTACATGATAGTACTCCGTAATTGCTTCTGTGCTGGCCCCACAGCCAACACTAGGATACCCCGTGTCGTGGGAACCAGAAACAGCGACGCCACCAACATTTATATCCCATTCCATGACCTGGGGATTTTTACAATACCAAACATAAATTATGCTACGGTGACCATGCTATCGCATTTTACGCCGTACATATTTATAGTAAGTAGTTGATATTGATTGTAGGAAGTCAGCAGATACTTATACATTAAAGTTTGGTGTTTATTGTTACAGTTTCCCAAAAAATGAAGATATCCGACAAAAATGGCTCGCCTCCATGCAAATGACGCTTTTCATTCCGGAGAAATATTCGCGTGTATGCAGTCATCATTTCACACCCGAAGATTTTTACTGGGCGAATTCACGCATTCCATCAAATATTAATGCTACATTTTGAAGGTTACACTTCAAACCCAACATTACAGTCATGCGTAGTTAATAGAAATATAATATGTACCTACAAATTTGTACCGAACCCTCGCCTCGGTTCGCGAATGACTAACACTTTGTTTTTAAGTTTGTATATGATGAAATAAAGATATATGTGTTTGAGTTTGATTTTTATTAGATCTCGCAGAAAACCGTCACCATTTTACCATACAAGGTGGCGGGGGGCAGTTGTGCCCAAATTAAGCCAGTATTTCAACAGTTAATTTTGCGTGACATGGCTTGGCCAATCCAATCGCGCTCACTATGCAGGTATTAATCTTGAAGGTCATTACGAAAACACAGGGCAAGCAGTCGCAGGTAGGTAGTGTGCAGTGGAATGGAATTCCCTGTTTATGATGTGTGGTTCAATCATTGCCGACCCGTCACACGCACCAGTGTGAATTCAATATGTCCCGTTTTTGTCCCGTTTTTATTCAAAATCAGTGCCACCCTATTAGAAAGAGATAAATAACCCACCATCGAGCCCTCTCGCTCGGCTCGTTTTTTTGGCTAGAGTAAGCATTCCTGTTAGAGTAGTACTTCCATGATGGATTTTAAATGTAGATTAGTGCATTTTTATAACGATATCAAAATACGGGAACCGTCGGAAATCAGTAGTTTTAGAGTTATATTTTTAATAATCGCCATTTCAAGCATTCGGGACACGTGGGGGAGTAATAGGGAATAGAATTTCAATTCGTCTTCGTCGGGATATGCATATCCTCACTACCCTGTACAGCATTTTAACTAACCCTCGATACCCCAGCTTTCTACGTGAAAGATTTGACTTCCTCCCCTCGACTAGACCTCGTAGATCTCGTACGGCCTCCATTCTCGCTACTCCACGTCACAATACTGTCCATTACGAGCATGGCTTCCGAATGAGGGCTATTTCTCTATGGAACTCGCTTCCCTGCGCCATCAGGGACAGTCCATCTCTCTTTATATTCAGAAATCGGTTGAAGAAGCATTATCTCTCTCTATCATAAATATAGAAGGTATTTTTATATGTATTAGTTTATTTATGTTAGGTTTATTTATTTTATTTTATGTAATATTCATGTACTTCTTTATGGTGTATATTCAGTACCTAAATTACATAGTAATATTATTTATTTATATTTTATTTTTCACTTACTTGAGCACATAGGCCTACATGTTCTGTATTTTATTTTTCTCTGTCATCCTGGGTTTGCTGGAAGAGATCTCTTTTTAGAGATAAGCTTGCCTTTGTAATTTACCTCTCTGTATTTTCTGTGTTTTGTATTTTATGTGCAATAAATATATACGAATGTATGTAATCGTTCAGACACAACCGCGCGGTTAGTTCACGGACGGAGGACATAGTTAGAGCTTGTCAAACTGAAATGACGCGCCCCACTCCATCATTTGCGATATGCTTGTGTGTAAATGCGGTAGTGGGGCGCGTCATTTCAGTTTGGACAAGCTGTACTACCAACTTACAGTAGCACAAGCAGTGTGGCAGTCTCTGAGTGGCTTAGGCCTCCTCTCCGCGGGGCAGGGGGGGTTGTGGAAGCACCGTCGCGGGTCGCTACAGGGTGCGGAGAGGCGGGCCGGCCAGAAGCAAGGCATGAGGTAGGGGAAGTTGGGGTTTGGGGATACGCAGGGGGGGACGTGGTGGCAGGAGCGGGCTGCGAGGGGCTGCGGGGAGAGGGTAAAGATTGCAAAGGTACACTATACTCTATCCATGCATAGAAACAACTTGACAGCTAACCAAAAAATTCATAAGATTTTTTTTTAAACACTAGGGATGTTACCAAAACAATCGGAAAGAATCGAAATTGTTTATTCAGTTGAACTAACAGAAGAGTTGTCATCGTCATCACTGCTATCCGGCTATCCGCACTTAGCGATATAATTAGTTAATTTTTAGGGTACCGTACCCGAAGGGTGCCAAACGGGACCCTATTACTGAGACTTCGCTGTCCGTCTGTCCGTCCGTCCGTCCGTCCGTCCGTCCGTCCGTCCGTCCGTCCGTCCTGTCTGTCACCGGGTCCGTCTGCACGAACCGTAATAGCTAGAAAGCTGAAATTTTCACAGAATGTGTATATCTGTTGCCGCACCAACCACAAATACTGAAATACGAGAGATATTGCAAATTAAAGGGGGCCCCGATACAAGAGACGTGTTTAGATACACTTACGCATTTCAAAATGGAGATCTTGACTGAAACTGTTTATTTATTGTCATAGCAACCATGTCATAGACACATATAAATATGATAGCATATTTCGCGTCAACCCACATGGTTGTGGTTAGCCGGTGCGGTATGATGGAGACTCAATCCGGAGGTCGTCGGTTCAAATCTCGTGAAGGCATAAACTTTTTAAATTTTCTTTTTGTTTATTTTTTTATTGTTTTGAGTGCTTTTGATTTGTTGTACGATGGTACGGTACCCTTCGTGTGCGATACCGACCCGCACTTAACCGATTATTTTATCATTTTTCTCGATATTGATAATGATAGCAGGTATACGCTTAAAATGTTCACAATATATTGAGTATCTATATTATTAACTTAAAATATAAATAATTAAATTAAAATTTCATTAATATTTAGGGGGGGCTCCCATACAACATGTTTTTTTTTTGCGGTTTTTTATAGATAATGGTACGGAACCCTTCGTGCGCGAGTCCGACTCGCACTTGGCCGGTTATTCTCTTTGTGGTGGACCGAGTTATTAATTCTGTTCCCACGACTTTAAATACATATATTTAAATACAAAATGACATGTAAATTAATAATTTATGAATAAATAAATACAATACAATACAATTATGATGCCATTAGTTTTTGTCTAGCATTTCCTGACAAAGTAACCTTCCCACTGCGCAGGTTCTAAAATAGTTCTATGATGGTAATAGACGTAGATCAGTAAAGTAGAAGTCATATTTTAACAATGAACTTTTGGTTTAAATTGCGCCGCGTTTTTTGTTAGTTTGACAAACAATGTAATTTAAATTGACTGACATTGATTTGGCACTAACCTTTTGAAGGACACAAGGTGCGCGGGGCGTTATTTCCACCTGCGTGAGAGTTTGATATGTTAATGATAATGATCCTTGTTGGGACCAGTCCTTCCTCGTAGAGTAGGGATCCTGGTGTGGTCGATAGTTTACGATAGTGGCCGGTTTTTTTATTTTTTTATGTTGTTTATTGTTATACTACAATTTATTTTTTCCCTTAAAGGGGGGAGTACCTGTGCCGGTCGACTATGTTGATCATATTTTCACGTTTTGTTTAGATAAGTTGTCGACCGTCACAGATAAAGTATTTCTTTTTTAACCACGTAAGTTTGTACAGATTTATATTTAAGCTAGAAATACTGGAAGGAAAATGCCTAAACTAAAAAGGCCACTAAGCCCTCTAAACGTCATAATGACGTCATCTTAGTTGTTGATAATAACTCAAATTACATCATTATGACGTTTAAAGGCTTTAGTTGCCTTTTTAGTATAGTGCATTTTCCTTCCAGTATTTCTAATAATAAAGCAGGTTTAGTATCTGCGCACATCTCAAGCCTTTTACTCTACTCCCGAAGGAGTCAATCATCATATAATTGCCCCTGGCAAGGTGAGAAAAACTAAAAACCATAAAATCCTCCATCCGAATTGACATTGGGGCCAATTCTCTAGGGCACACTCACTAAAATTACTTGACATTGTGGCCGATTCTCTAGGTTACACTTACTAAAATTAGTTGACAATATTAAGTCCGACAGCTCTTATGAGGTCGCCATAGATTCCATTTTCAAACTTACTTTTGAATTATTTTAATGTACTGATGAACTAATTCAAAAGTGAGTTCGAAAATGAAATCTATGGCAACCGCGTAAGAGCGTCGGAGCTAATATTGTCAAGTAATTTTAGTGTGTGTGCCCTAGATAATTGGCCCCAATATTAGCTCAGACGTTCTTATGTGGTTGCCATAGATTCCATTTTCGAACTCACATTTGAATTAGTTCATCAGTACCACAGAAGAGATAATAGTACTCCAGTACATTAAAATAATTCAAAAATGAGTTCCAAAATGGAATCTATGGCGACCGCATAAGAACTGTCCGCCTTAATGTTGTCAAGTAATTTTAGTTAGTGTAACCTAGAGAATCGGCCACATTGTCTAATCTAAGGAACCAAAGATACTACACTTACGGGATATGGTGCATGCTTCGGTTTGGTTTTTAGAGTGATCTGAAAAAAATAAAAGCCAATGAAGTTTCTTTCCACATTCTTCAAATTGGCACTCCACCAATTCCTGAAGAATTCGTATATTAACCTTCATTCCATAACAGTCGTTGCAGCAGTCTGGATAGAAAATTTTTGGCGCACAGCAACTCTGTAAAAAAAGGAATGAAGTTTAGTTGCCTGGTATAAATCCTCCAAATATGATGCATGGTAAAAAATTACGTACCAAGCAGGCCCTTGACACACCCGTGCACTGAAACATGCATAATGTTATATTTTGAACCACTTCGCGTCAGTCAAATTATTAATGAATGACCAAATGAACATACTATGGTCTGTATAAGTTGTGAATCAGTATCAAACAGTGGCTACAATTATAAGGAGAATACTAAAACAAAAACTCACCTTCGCGGAACACGGACCCTGAAAATAAGGAAAATCATTGTAAATTCATCATCTTAACCCTTATTTAGTCGCGCCAAAAAAATACATACTAGTCGCATACGTTTGTAGGAATAAAACTTTGAACAGTACTACAGACTTGGCAATCGCATTCAAAATATTCTAGGACCAGAGTATTTGTCAAGCAAGACGTATCAAAAAAGCCCCAATATGATGAGGTTGCGTCGTTTAATTACAGAGTTCCCCTGGCCACCTTCTGGCTCCAGCGTCAGATCAGCCCCAGGTCATAAAAAATATTCTAGGACCAAAGTATTTGTCAAGACGAATTAAAGGAGCCCAAATTCGACAGGGTTGCGATGTTTAAAAACACAATTCCCATGGCCGTCTTCCGTCTCCATAATTAGATCAGCTCCAAGTATTAAAGTAATTGCATTGTGGGCAACTTACATCGTATGCAAAATTTCAGCTCAATCGGATAACGGGAAGTGGGTCAAATTCAATACGATAGATTTGACAGAAACATTGTAAGTGTGCTAGTTCTACTCGCATTTGGCCGATTTTAACTCTACGTGTTATCCCAAAATTCTAATCTCATAAAGTCAAAGTCAAAGGTGTTTATTTGTAAAACATAGGTTGTAGTATAATGATCTTAAATATTTGTAATATCGTATCTCTATGCTTGGCCCAGTGGCACGCAAATATTCAATTGTGTAGTAACTACAGTGTCTTGTCATCTAGATATTCTCTTATGGAGTAGTACATTTTATTCAATAGTAACTTGCGGATTTCTGTCTTAAATTGTATTATATTGTCTTACCTACGTATGCTATCAGGCATGTGATTAAACATTATGGGTGCCATGACGAGAATGTTATTTTTATATAATGCTGTTTTGTGACTAGGCATGATAATCTTTGTCTGGTGACGCTTGCTAGAATAGTTAATAAATAGTTGTCTATTGGTTTTGACAAACATTGCTACTTCATAGTCATAGCTAAACACTAATCTTGTTCAAATGTTAAGCTTCTAGGTTGCTAGAAGTAAGTACCTTGGAATTATGATGATCGGTGAGTGAGTGAGTGAGTGAGTATCCAAATTGGGGAACTTTGCCTTGTAATTTTAAAATGTACTGGTTTTAATTGAATAACATTTTGAGAGAAGTCTAATTACACGGTGTTCTCTCGGCCACAAAAAAAAAATCAGGATTTTATCTTTATACAACGAAATTAGAGGGGGTTAGAATATGCGCCGAATGGCTTTCAGTAAAGGATGGTACTTTAGCGCTTTTGTTTGTTCGACATAGCCGGGGGCGCTGCCGCGCCCCCAGATTTGGCCTCACTGGAGATTTTTCTCACTTTACCTATTCAATTATCAATATATTTTTTAAGTCAAGATCGATATCTTGTCTTGTATAAGTGTAGTTGCCACGTCACTAGTTGCCAATAAAGTATCACCGTCGCAAAATACCGTAAAGGGAGTATAGTATAGAGATGGCACATCGGCAGAAAAAAAAGAAAAGAAAGAGATGACATAATACGAATCATTTTTGTGTAAGCGAGAAACAATAACGATCACCTGTCCCTTACCCGCGTATGCGTTTTTGTTGTTGGCCAGAGAATTATCAAATGCTTGTTTGCTCTTGTTTTGACAGATGAGTGGCAGAAAATCTCTGATTTTGAACCTTATGCTTATTGAGAACCAACTCTATCTCCATCTCAAAGGTGTACGCATGCACTCCGTCTATTCCTTTCTCTGTCTACGCAAAATACGGTAATTCGCGTGTTTTGCGATGACAGCTGTCATCGATCAAGCTATGCTGGACAAACCGTAGAGTGGGCCATATTCCTAGATTTGTTGCACTGTTACCTATTTAAAGTTATAAAGTTAGTTTCAAATCAACCCAGTAAAAGCGGCAATACATAGGAAAACTCACGGCAGGGGGACAAGTTGCCACACAGGGGTTAAAACATGGTATGCAACAGGTAGTACATGCAGCACACTGAAATAACAAATCTGATGATAAATAAAAGTTTCGGAATTCGAAGTAGGTTCAGTCGAGTTCATTAATTTATGAGCGTTACCAAGACATCATGCTCATATATTAGAGAGCGCGAGATAAGCTCGCCTTTGTACGTATTTTTTCTATCAATTATGCTATTTTTACTGTTATGTGAATACAATAAAGAAATTACGAATTACGAATATATTAATGAACTCGACTGTACCTACGACTGGTGGTGATATTTAATAGTATCTATTGAATAGTAGGTAGGTACCTAATGTATACTGAATTAAAAATAACGTGTATTGCTGTAAAATAATCCAACGTACCTTCAACGAGCACGGGAAATCAGTTTGGCTCTGAAATAGATCGAAAAACGTAAGTTTGAAAAGCTAGAAGCACAGGACCGGAGAAGTTAACACAAAAAGGAGGAGGCTTATACCCAGCAGTGGGGGAAACAAGCTGATGATGATGAAGCTAGGGTTAATTTCTAACCGATTTTACCACACACCTGATTAGCGTAACTAGGATATGGTTATTCTTTTATCATATTTATGCCCCTCAATTCAGAACATCCATTGATATCCCGAGATAAAAATGACGTAAAATATTTTAATAAAAATCATCTCACAACTTCTCTTCTTCTTTAGAAAAAAGGCAGGTTTTGGCAAAACAAACTCATCCGTTGCGAAATACTGACTTCCAACTTCCGCTGGATAGAAACCGGATCGCCATCAAAACCTTGAACAGTCGATCAGCAATACTTCCAAAACTTACCACATTCTTGCAGCAGCCCTTAGTACAGAACTTATCAATGCACAACTGCACAATCGCAGTCTGAGGAAACACCGCTTCTCTCCCTTCGTTTTTCACCCAAGTCCTGCGATCGCCGCACATGTCTGTGACGTCCGATAGTCCAAACATGTTGAGCTCCTTGTCCAAATTGACAATGGTCGTGAAATATTTGTCCGAAGTGTCGCTGAACAGATCAATCACTGAGCCCTGGCTCAGGCTGGAGCTTGTAGAGGAGATTGAGGGTGAAACGGACCAGGAACTGAAAGCAAAGGATTTCAATAATTTTTTGGAAACTTCTTAAACCGCAAAGCAACTGTCGTTGAGGGTTGCTGATTTCCCCAATGTGTAATAATAATACGTACCTACATTTGGGTTCTTTCATTTTTTTCTTCTGGGCTTTGTAGGTCTTATTTGGGCACCGGTTAAAGCATTAACTTTTCTGTAATAACACTTTTCCATTGTCACCGGGATGACTAAAAACGTAACACACATCACAGACCATGATAATGTTATGATTAATAGTTAATTAAATCTTACCTAGCGTCGGGATATCCATTGCTTCCATCAGTAAGCCATTTCATTCTAGTGAGCTTTAGCACGTTAGGGTTGTCGTAAGAAATGAAAGTCTCATCTGAATCGTATTCTTCTTCTAACTGAAACCAAACCTTTCAACTTTATTGAAATATTTTTATGTTTTATTTGTTAAAGTTTTAGCGAACATTTTCGATACATCTAAAGTAACCTTCTGCCTGACCCTTAGTTGTAATTGAGTTCATATTCTACAAAATACCAACCACTTCAGTCCGTAACGAAGTATTTTGAACTCAATAGGTATATTTATATTTTTATGGTGATACTCACTTGATGTATCGACGCATCTTTATTGCATACGGGATCCGCATTGTAATCTAAATTATGGGCTGCTTTGGATCTTTCCACAGGCCTAGCATGCTCTTGGTCAATCTAGAAATACAATTTAGACTGTTCTATAAAGGGCATAATAAAAAGGTTTTAAATATGAACAGGATTTTTAAAATAATTGTGGCTTGTAGTCTTGTAGTAACTGAAAATTTAATAATTAATCGGCAAAGCCAAACTCAAATATTACTCACGTCTTCAGATTCAGGGTTGATAGCGTTGCAGGAAGATGTTTTAGAGGTTTGGATGGGTGTGGGGTATTGACTTCTTTCCAAAGGAGAGTCCTCACTTATTAAACACACATACGTATAGTACACATTCTGCTCCGAAGTACTACAGGATATCTTATAGGGTTCAAAGGCGTAGTGGTTTGGTGGTTCGTTCTGTATCAACTTTTCTTTACTTTTTGAAGCCATGTTGCTAACTCATTCTTACACCTTAAAACTCTAAAACACAGCGATATAGCATCGCTCGGATAAGCCGTTTGCAAAAACTATGGCATGACTCTGATGATTACTGATTTCAACCGAAATGTTTTTCACAGGAATTTCTCTTATTAATTTTCTTCAAAACAAAATCAACTGTCAATTCAAACCGGCCATGTGTGGCTAGCAGATGGCTGGCAGTTGGGTTTGAAAAATTCGGAGTTGTTCTTTTTAATAATAAGTATTTCCCCAAAGAGTTAACTATCCCTCAAAGATCTCAAAGTCAAGTCAGCATTTTATCTACAATCCTACATGTAGGATCCTCGGAGGAAATCTATTTTGCTTGGTCGAATTTTGATCGGTGCGTGGTGGTGGAGATTGGTTGATTATGATTATCGACAAGGGGTATATATTAGAATAAAAGTTTTTAGTCATAGTTTTCAGTGGTGGAGATTAGTTGATCATGATTGACGACTTCTGTGGCGCAGCGGTTACGCATCTGGCTACCGTATGAGAGGTCACGGGATCGAATCCCTGCTGGAAAAAAAACCCCCAGGCCCTGATGTTTACTTGTTTGTAATGTCGCTGTTTCTGGTGCCCACGACATAGGATATCCTAGTGTGGGGACAGAAGCAATGTATGTGCCTGTATGTAAATGTTTTATGTTAAATGAATGTCGACAAGGATTATAACATTAGAATAAAAGTTTTTACTCGTTGTCGTGCAATAAAGTATAGTATGCAACACTTGAATAAAACGGATTTATAGCGAGGGCCATGAATCACTCGCGCGCGTCGCTCAGGATTCTAACACTTGAATCACTCGCGTGAATCACTCCCTATGGTCGTTATTCAGGCGTTTTAATATAATCCTCACTTGCTCGCGATTTATCTATGGCCCTCGCATTAAATCCGTCCTTTATTCAATAGTTGCATGATGTACTGTTTTAAGTTTTACAGTAGGTAAAACAAAACATCAGCATAATATGTATAGCATGGACAAACGAGAATCTAACTTCCTATAATTTCCACAGCGCGTAATCTGATTAGGAAGTAATTTTTCACGTGCAGTAGACAATGTGGCTGTCACCGAAATGAGTAGAAATGAATGCGCACACGCTCCCAACCGTGACCTGGGCCGGGAGTCGCGCACGGAATTGCGTGTGGCTAATAGCGTGGCGCAAAAAACCCTTGTTTAGACTTGTCGACACGGTGTGGCGAGCGAGACGCGCCGCGCGCGCTACAAACAAAACAATTTCGCGCTCTCGCTATAGACACTGCCAAGCCATACCCGTACGCGACTCGCCACCCTGACCTGCGTGCGGATGTTCACATTTACGCTGCCACAGTTTAGCCAGGATTTTATTAATTTGGTGCGAAAATCATACGTTTAATTTAAACTGGGTCTGGTACCTATTTGAATATAACAGTTGTCATTAGTATTATACCTCTATTGTTGCAGTGCCCTATGGACAGTATTGGACAGGGTCCATAAATTTTACCTTAATTTAAGAACAAATGTACTTTATGGAAGCAATAAACTCAACTTGAACTTGAACTTGTTTGTGGTATTTAGCCTTTAAGTACTCAATGCCACCCTGGCAGTCCACAGACATCTACTGCAGTCAGGAATGTATGGCACTGGGAAAAGAGTGATAAACGCAACATACCTACCTATTGTTAAAACCGCATTTGCCCAAAGATCCAGCGACTTACTGAACCCCTGCCCTGTATCGATAATAAAGCCCCTAAGCCCCTTGTGCGACCTAACGTTCTTTGAAGGAAAACGAGCACTAATAAAGTGATGGTTGCTGAGCAAAAACTACAATGATTCTGAGGGAATACTCACGATACTTAAAGTCTTCACAAAATAAAAGGCCCGTTTTGACAGTTCACGCCCATGAAATTTTAACCCCTAATGCGTAGGTAATAAAAGCCAACTGTTGCGTATAAGCAAAGCGTACAAGTTTCACCTAGGAAAACCGCTTCTATTACCTACGCGTTAGGGGTTAAAACTTCATGGGCGTGAACTGTCAAAACGGGCCTTTTATTTTGTGAAGACTATAGATAAACCGCGAGCAATATATCTATTTTTATACATATTTATCATTATATTACTTGTTATTTTATGATTATCTGTCTGCATGCATTATGTCCACAAATTTTTAAAGAAACAATTAAAATAGCTTATTAGGGTTCCGTACCCGCAGGGTGCCAAACGGGACCCTATTACTGAGCCTCCGCTGTCCGTCTGTCCGTCTGTTGTCCGTCTGTCTCCAGGCTGTATCTCATGAACCGTGATAGCTAGACAGTTGAAACCCCAGATGATGTTTTCTGTTGCCGCTATAACAACAAATACTTAAAAATAGATTATAATAAATATTAAAGAACAGACATGATTATTTTGCCGTTTTTGTAGATAATGGTACGGAACACTTCGTACGCGAGTCCGACTCGCAATCGTTTTTAGTTTACTTTGCTACTTGTCTTAATTGACATACCTTTAACTCCGAACAGTTAACAGGTCAGAATGGGAGTGTGGGGACCATGGACACTTCAAATTTTAATTGTAAAACCCAGCAATTCGTTTTCGTGTACCTACTCCTAACATTTTACTAAATAAATAATTTCTATTCTATTCTTTTTAGGCTCAATTTCACCAACAAAAAGTTATACGAGAATAACTATCCCGGGTTTAATTGTATGACAAACGATAGTTCAAAATGAGGTGATCTGATCTAGGTGTCACTGGTGTCTATGAAAAAGTAGAAGATACTCTCGAGTAAAAGTTACTCTTTTGTTCGTAAAATCCAGCCTTACGGAGGCAGCTGCTGCCGTCCTTCCGCTTTCGCTCACGCCTTTTCCCAGAGAGGGGAAGGCAGAGACTGCCTGCGATTTGGGAGGCGAGACGAACTATACTAACTAAACTAATAAAAATGGTGTGTTTGAAAATGGAATCTGTGGCCGCCGCGCAAGAGCTGTCGGATTTGAAGGTTGTAAGTTTAGTGCCTTTAGTTCCTCTAGTTTAGTGGTTTTGACACCTCCCAAATAGCCCCCACTAGCTCCTCCACTAGCTACGATTCTTGCACAGGTCTACTCTATCTATAGTACCTATATAATTGATAAATTAAAATATAAGAATGGTGTAAATATGTAGATATCTAATTTTCTAATCTCTCGGTTCAAATAAGCATTCTGGTGTGAATGACATCACTCTTGTCGGTGGGAAAAAAACGGATTCCGCCAAAGGCCGATACGGTTCGTTCGTTTCGCTCAGTTTTTTTTTTTAATAAAGTTACTGTTGAAGACCCTTTGGAAACTCATTTAAAGTTCCTTTACCTAAGATTTTATTGACTCCAAGTTATTAAAATTTCATTGCAGCTCAATAACTTCATTTCATTTCATTTGTTTATTTGCCATTTCACAGCCTATGAAAATATATAATACAATCAATATTAAATACATAAAATGCCAATTACGAAACAGGGCAATTACAAAATAGATAGGGTAAGGTAAAAATAACGAAAAATAAAATTACTAAAATGTGGGAATATGCCAATAAATATATTCACTTCTCCTGCCTCAGGTGCGGACAACCATGTCTTTCCTATGTCTTTTATCGCAATAATCTCGATCCCATACTCTAATATGTATAACTCTACTCTAGCTAACTATGTAGTTAATTACAAAAGTCGTTCTGTACAGCAGTTCTTTACCAAAATACAGACTCTCCAAAGCAGACAACACATAATAACCGGCCAAGTGCGAGTCGGACTCGCGCACGAAGGGTTCCGTGCCATTATCTATAAAAAACCGCAAAAAAATGTATGGGAGCCCCCCCTAAATGTTAATTTAATTTTAATTTAATTATTTATTTTTTAAGTAAATAATTAAATTACTCAATATATTGTGAACATTTTAAGCGTCTACCTACTACCATTATCAATATCGAGCAAAAATGAGCAAAAAAATCACGTTTGTTGTATGGGAGCACCCCTTAATATTAAATTTCTTTTGATTTTTAGTATTTGTTGTTATAGCGGCAACAGAAATACATCATCTGTGAAAATTTCAAATGTCTAGCTACCACGGTTCATGAGATACAGCCTGGTGACAGACGGACGGACGGACGGACGGACGGACGGACGGACGGACGGACGGACGGACAGACGGACAGCGAAGTCTCAGTAATAGGGTCCCGTTTGGCACCCTTTGGGTACGGAACCCTAAAAATGGTCTATTCTCTTCATAATGTTTGCAGGTAGAAATTTATATGTGATCTGATCGGTCTAAATTAAGTGGCTCTATATTACTACCTGCATTTCAGCAATCTGTATCAAAGGTTAGTGGATATTCGCCTAGGCAGGGGTCGAGAACTATTCATGAGATTCCACTTATTATTTAAGTACTTTTAAAGCAACGTGGAATAATACTTAGGTACTTATTTATTACCTATCACTTGTTAATACTGTAACTATGTAGCGAATCCCTCCGTGATAATTAAGTAAACTTCAATTTATTTATTTATTTAATGAAGGCACATACAATTATACAGTAGTAGATTAGTGTCCCATACTAGAGTTACTCCGTATCATGGGACACAGCAAAGTTTGTTACATCGTGACAAACTAACTTACCAGTCCAATAAAAATCTCGCTTTTGGACTGAACCATCACCATCATCAATCTTCTCATCTTTTTATGATAATGTTTACTACAGCTGCTGTGCATACAGGAACTGTAAACACAGTTCAGTTCACAAAAATGTGGACTGCTCACCAATGGACAAGGTACCTAGCTAGGTAGCTAGGTACCTGGGTACCTTGTCCGTTGGTGATAGATAGATAGATAGATCTTATTGACTGTTACAAATACAAACAACCTGTTGTACGATACTTTACGATATGTCCAATGTACCCACGTATATTTAACAATTACTGTACCCTGTTCGCACGAATGCCAGCATCACGCACAGCACAAACCCCTGTGGTTTATGTGATGTAAATGTACTTAATTAAGACGGTTATCTCCAAAATATGTAAAAAAAAAAACTTAAAAAAGACAAGCTGATATCAAAATTGCGTTCTTGATCGTTCATCTGTACGTACTTTTGTTGGTTCGATGGTTTAGGACTTCTGACTGTCTACCATCGAAGCCAAAGCTTTGTGTTGTGTCATTGTTATAGCGCCTGCGTGGATGACCGCTATACTGTTACTCAGCTATACTAAATAACTCTACTAAAGATCGTTGACTTAAATTCTAAAATTTCAATATAAATCCTTAGAAGTGTAAAAATTGTCCGTAGAAAGGTGTTTTTTTTTTAGTTTATAAATAAAAGTGAGTGATGAAAATGATTCCCAAAGTGCTGCTTAAAGTGTTATTTTTGTGCTTTTGCAAATTGACTCTCACAGTGAGCGCACAGTTTGGAAGTAAGTGGTAATTCTACTTACTTACATATAATAATGATGATGGTAATTCTAC
This sequence comes from Argyresthia albistria, assembly GCA_963457715.1. NCBI lineage: Eukaryota > Metazoa > Arthropoda > Insecta > Lepidoptera > Argyresthiidae > Argyresthia > Argyresthia albistria. Next base: position 7,506,296 of record OY735269.1, read on the forward strand.
TTAGGACATGATTAATAGGTAGTATTGTTGCACTTGAGATTATCTCAGACGTAAGATTATCTCATATACGTGTGTGAGAGAGAAATCGATCCCGCATAATCTGCTGCTCAAGTAAGGTGCCGTTAAATAATAATTAGATATCGATTCAGATATCGATTCATGTGCGAGAGACCGGCCACATGATTTAGAGTGTCCAGTTTCTGAAAGAGTAGACAAATGTGACAGTTTAATCGAAGATTCATTCATGGTCACAGGTTCAGAGCTAATTTTCCTTTCGGAAACCCGGCGTGTCAAACATACAAAAAATCTTGGTAGCTTCCAAACCATATACGACCATTTTCGTAATGTTGATATTTCACTGCAATACCCTATTATACTTAATGTAATAACGACCGTATGACCATGAAAATGTGCATCACTGTCAATAATTTCCGATGGCACAAATTATATCTGTGTATTATTGTATGATGTCCTCGATTAGAAGAGTACAGTCATGGTTTTGTTCTACGCCTTCTGCTTTGTAATTTCTCTATTTACCAATATACATCCAGAGAACCTACTCAAGATAAGCTCGCCTTTGTACACGGTCTGTCTATTATATGTTTTCTGTAGACAATAAAGCAATTACAGGTTACGAATAGCTATTTTATCGTACTTACCCTATTAATTCGTGTGTCGACAACAAATAGATATGATACAGGATGACGATCGTACAAAATTAAAAGATTCAGTATAGGGTTTTACCTAATACCAAAGACTTGTTTAAAGATGGACGTGTTAATAGAGCCTAAGCTGAATCGCGCTGAATCCTAAGGTTGTGGCAACCCATCTGGGACCTGAACTCGAAAAATTTCCAATTCATACACAGAAGTGTACAGGGTGTAACAGAAGGGTGTAGTCATATTTTAGGGGGTTGTTAGGGAGACCATTCTGAGCAACTTTCACTATGAAACCAATTTGATCAGAGCAACTTTATTTTTCATTGCTCCATACGTTTTGGTCCGGGCGGTCAGCTGATTTGTATAGAGAAGTGAAAATTAAAGTTGCTCTGATCAAATTGGTTTTATAGTAAAAGTTGCTTAGAATGATGTCCCTAACAACCCCCTAAAATATGACTACACCTTTCTGTTACACCCTGTATACTAATATCGATGAATTTATACAAGATTTTAAATACTTAAATCTCGTGGCAAATGCATGACAATGGTGACGTCATCAAACAGCATTAAAGAGCTTATTACATTACGCTGTCGACAGGGCCCTGTCTGACTGACTCACTGTCTCTTTCTTGTCGTTCCACCATGAGTGAGACGTCTATAAAAATCGTGCCCTGCCGACAGCGTAATGTGATAAGCTCAGCCTTTCTGAAAATGCTGGTCCCAGTGCGCGATGCATTCTAGATCGCGACTGTACCGAAACTGGACGAATGTGATCATATCACAAGGTCATCAACTCATCAGTTTACATGGATGATGTCAAATACATTCATGTGAATGCTACAACTCTGTGATCGGTCACGCCATACTATTGTTAGTTTATTTCTGACCCTGTTCGTATTAATTAGTAAATTATTTTGAAGCTGATTTGAAATTCATCACTATCAAGCAACTATCTAATGTTCCGTCGACAAAAACTCGCGGTTAGAAAATTTAATCTTTATCTTAAATTATTTATCTAGAGTCTATATAGTCTACATCATAGGACTTAGGATATCCATTTCTTATGCAATGCAATAACATAAGAATTGTTAAAAATAACTTGCTGAACACAACCATATGGCAAATGCGTGTAGTTTGTTATTTTCTTTCCATGATCTTACTTCTATAGGCTAGCATGTAAATAAAGATTTAAAAAAAATAAAGCTGTTGATATAAACAACTATACTTGCTTTCTTTATTTTCAGGTATATCAATCAGCATAGGAATGGATGACAGTAGAAGCGAAGATGACCTTACGAACGGATTGGACTATAAGGTGGGTAGAGCTCGTCTAAGCTGAAATGACGCGCCCCACTCCTTGGTTTTGTATTTACTTGTCATACAAAACCAAGGAGTGGGGCGCGTCATTTCAGCTTAGACGAGCTCTACGCAAATTCTTACACACTTACAGTACCCGGCCGTTGTTTTGGCACGTCGGGTCTCGTGAAGTCTCGCTTCGCTCCCTCTCTCTCTCTCCCGCCAAGTCAAACGCCGAGTATCATACTCGGGGCACGTACACAATGGGGTACTGTCAGGGAGCACTTATCCAGTGGACAGCGCATAGATACATTTTCCTTTGAAACACAACTCACCAATTTACGGGCGGCGGAGGACGAGGTAAGAGAGCTGTGATTGGTCAGCCGCTGCAAAACTGTCTGGCGGCCCGCCATCGTACATAGGTTGCGTATGCGAACGTTTGTTGAATACAACAAACGTTTGGCGAGCCGCATTCCGCCGCAGGCGCAGTCAATTGGATATATAGTCTCTGGGTACTGTACATGTATATATAGCTCATTCAGAAACTAAAGTCAGGACCTGTCTACATAGGTTCTATGTTTTCACGCAGGACTGTCTTACCTAAAGGCACAGAAGAGATAATAGTACTACGTACAGAACGGCCACTCCCTTTCCCGCGCGGATTCAGATATCGCACCTCACCCCGGAGTCGGGGAGCATCTTCGGGAGACACTTTGTTTAGGCGCTGAGCGCACACATTCACAAACGAACGAGTTTACGCACACATTTGCACGTGTACAAATGTGAGTAGGCTATGTAGTAGTAATAGGTGATTATTTTACGAGCGTTCTATGGAGTGTCCGAGGTGTGCTGAAGGTAAGGTTCCTAAGACATGCCGGAGCACATATTGATCCAAAAGCCACTTTTAGAATAGACTAACAGGACTCCAACACCCAGGGCTTCTACTCCAGCTGTTGCAGGAGTTAGGATAGCTGAACTGAAGTGCAGGCGCAGGGGAAACGCACAATGGCCCGCTCAAGTGGGCCAGGTGCAGGCACTTCTACCCCCTGATGATGATGAAGACGAAGAACATAAAACATTAAAACAGGCACATTCATTGCTTCTGGCCCCACACTAGGATACGCTGTCGTGGGAACCAGAAACAGCGACATCTCAAACATGTAAACATCCAAGACCTGGAGATTATTAGAAGAGTAAAAGGCCCTACACACGATGCAATCTGACTACCAATTTGTTGTCTTGCAATGTAAAGGACAGACTCACGATGCAACCTGCCTATTTACAATGCAAACTGATGCAAACTCGACGCAAGGCAACAAATCGCAGCAACAAATTGCTAGTCAGATTGCATCGTGAGTAGGGCCTTATACTCTTCAACTTTATTTACCAATCCATACTCCGTCACTCATGTAGAATATTTTGCAGGCCACCTGTCCACCACAAACATCGTGCATGCCTCTCAGCTCATGTAAGCTGCTGGAAGATCTCTTGGATGTCTCTTGCTTCTCATCAGACAGGTAAGACACATCTCATTATAATTCGTCCGCCGCAAAGAAAACCTTCGCGTTGTTCTGAAAGATCTGATTTCCACTACATTAGGCTCCCCCGGAACATCGCGAAGGCTGACTTTACCGCGGTTGCACTATAATTATGAAACCGAAACAAAAGTAAAAGGTAGTACGTATGCTTCGATAGCCATAAATTTTGATCATTATGATGCCGATCTGATTAAAATTAAATGATCTGATTTTTGATGAGAGACCTAAAAACTTAAGAAGACCCTTTTACACGGTTACACTTTGTTATGTTTTTGAAGTAAAGTGAAACGGAACGTTTTTTTAAATACCTACCCATCATAAACGTCATGGTAAATAGGTACCAAGCCTTTTCCCATACGGGTTATTGTACCCAGTAAGCCAGTTGAATACTTTCAAACCAGACGTAAGATTGTCTGTCTATACTTAGATGGAACACATCGAAACTATTTAGTTTTCTCGTAAACTTTCGATTTTCCCGACAGAAAACCGGAAGTGTTATCTAGATAGCTTCAATCTCCATTTCATAGATACTTCCACCGCCTCAACGAGTTGTCCTGCGGCCACACCAACAACGAGGATTACGTCTGCTGTCCATCTTGCGAGTGCGGCAGAGTGTACCAAGATGGCGCTGAACAGTGCGGACAGAGTATGGTGCGCGGGGTGAACTACAGTGGGATTGGCGCCCAGCCGTGGGTCGCGAGAGTTGGGTTTACACGTGAGTTTTGTTTTAACTTTGGAGCGCATTGGTATGAATCATCACTGGTATAATGTCTGAGGTGATCTGGGCAACAGAAGTAATCTCTACAATGCGATAAGAAATTTCAAGCATCCATACGCACCGTTGACATGACACGTTTGAGTTTGGATATTTGTCTTTCAAGTTGCCTTGCCAGTGCATCCTAGTATAAACAGTCTATGTCTCGAGTACTCGCCACTGTCCACTGTCCTTGCTACTGTACTGTCCACTGTCCTTGACCGATGTAAACTAGCCCTTAGAAAAGGGTGATCTTTAATTCCTCTATAACTTAATTTTACAGACAAAGAGACAGGAAACGTGAGGTTTGCATGCAGCGGCTCCATCATATCGAAGCGAGTGGTGTTAACTGCAGCCCATTGTGCTTTGGCGAAACCTGAGGGATATAAACTGTAAGTTTCACGAGGATCTTTTTTATTTTCACCGGCATGCGGCATCACGACTATTCGCGTATGCCGCTCGCGGCAGAGACATCTGCCTACGTTTAGCCAGTAATTATTACATCGTTATATTTAGCCAGTGCCTAATAGCAGGTATACAGGGTGAAACAAACGCGCCCCAGGCAAAAACAGCCTTTAGCAAAACACAAATCTCTCGGAATGATGAGTATTATTGCTGTACGTTTTGTTCACTAGCTTGTTTATCACGAGCGTCAGCTGACTTTGCTTTCCCATAAACGTAATTTTATAAATTTTGCTCGCTATCAAAGTCTCCTGAAGTTGCCAAAAAATCTGTCTGTTTTATTTTACAATTTACAAATTTTACAAAATATTTTACAAAATTTTGATTTTACAATTTCGAACCGCATCTGAATTAGTGTTCTTGTTATTTATCTAATCAATATAAAAATGGCACAGTATGTTCCTCGTTAGACTTGCTTAGCTTGGCTTTAACCTTTTTTATTTTTTTATTCAATTTTCTCTAAAAATAAGTTAAGGATGAAATTCTAAGTTCTGATTGCCTAGGGACCGCTCTTAACATAGCTCATTTTACTCAAAGGAAACATTCTTTTATTTTCGAAAAAAAGCTAATGTTTCTTAGAGATTTTTTATCTGTAAGTAACATTGACTGCATCGATTCGTGCAAAAAAATAACGAGTCTTTATTTTTTTTATTTTTAGCTGGTCGAATCCCGGAAAGGCAAGCTAGTTAAAAAAATACTGTGAATGCAGTTTTGTTTCTTTTTGAAAATAAAACTGTGTTTCCTATAAGTAAAATGAGTTATCTTAAGGATTTAAGGTACTTTCCCTCGTTTGTTTCACCCTGTATACCTGCTATTAATAGGCACCTTACGATTTTATTCGGCGATGGCGTTGTATGAGCAAGTTCACATACACAAGTTAGCGTAAGTAATACGTTTTACAGGATCCGTTAAAACGATCCTGTAAATACGGATTCTTTGTGTGAAAGAAGAGAAGTCTTGGATGTTTACGTTTGTCATGTCGCTGTTTCTGGTTCCCACGACACGGTATCCTAGTGTGGGCCCGAAAACATTGTATGTGCCTGTATGCAAATGTTATGTTTAACTTTTTGTACCAGGTCAACAGTAGTGGTAGGAGAATGGGACATCAGCCGCTCACCTGACTGCAACGATCATTTCTGCGCGCCGCCCACGCAGGCTGTCAAGGTCGAACACGTGATCGTGCACCCTGGCTATGAGCAGAAGATATTCCGGCATGACATAGCGCTTATTGTGCTGAAGGAAGAGATCAAATACACGGGTGAGATGTGGACTAAATTTTATTCAATGAAACGATAGATTTATATGCACAAATTACGGCTAATGTTAGAAGAGTGTCCATTTACGTTCAATTTGTACTTACATGTCCACCTAACACGAAGGATAAACCTGCCATAACCCACCTCTGCGCACACTTCTACCTAACATTGGCCGCTCTCTAACATTAGGCGGCCCGTAACATATACAAATATTGTTTAATAGCGACGCCACCATCTCCCATCTATGCTGATTTCTGTGATTTTGTTTCTGTTAAATTAACGCGGTTTGTGTTGTAACTGCTGCTGTGAGACGTTTCTTGTTTTGAGTGACCTACGGATTTTACTTAAGGATATATTTTAATCAGATTTTCTAGTTTAGTCCGTGAGGGATGGAGTGGGGCAGTGTGGCAGGGCGTTGTCAATATTGTGAAATGTTTGGTCAAATAGCCGCCCACTGACTTTCTTCTGCTTCTGCTTCATAGAATTTCTTGTATAAGAAGCTCGCCCCACCCTACCCTGCATCTGACCGCCGCTGATGTGCCGAAGCTTTAAAGTTACCCACTAAATAATTGACCGAGCGAGCGAAGCGAGCGAAGCGGCTCCGTTTCAGGATTGGCCAAAAATGCTTTCGTATGTTGGTTTGTTCTCCTGTATAGGGCGCATTTCTCAACCGATTCGCGTGAAATTTTGTGAGGATGTTGAACAACTAAATAGATTTTTTTTGTCGAGCCAGTTTTTGGTTTTTTTTTTCAAAATGGCGGAGATATGGGGTTTTAAAATGTAAAAAAAATATCGCTACAACCCAAACGCCTCGATGGATATTAACAAATGAGGTGTCGTTGGATTCGTAAAGACCATGAGAGTGAAACAGACTATATAATTTTAGTAAAAAGTCAATAGGTTGTATTTTAGATCGCAAAATGTAGTTTACTAAGTTATTGGTGCGGCTACTTTCATACTGCATATACGTAACCAGGTACATTCATAAGTTTGTATGTGTTATTGAAGTTAGCAGTTCAGCTTTCCCACCGACCGACATGCTCGCGAGGTCTACAGCTCACAGAGCCACTAGTTTATCTATAGTTACCTGACTCATAATAATCATCTATAATCAGACACTATATATCCAATTGACTGCGCCTGCGGCGGAATACGGCTCGCCAAACATTTGTTGTATTCAACAAACGTTCGCAGACGCAACCTATGTACGATGACGGGCCGCCAAACAGTTTCACAGCGGCTGACCAATCACAGCTTTCTTACCTCGTCCCCCGCCGCCCGTAAATTGGTGAGTTGTGATTCAAAGGAAAATGTATCTATGCGCTCTCCACTGGATAAGTGCTCCCTGTCTATAATGATAATCTCTTACATCATTAATTACCCATCAATTCTGTACAGTGACAGCAGCGCCAGTCTGCTTGAACGACAAACCGGAAGTGGTATTGCACGAGCGCGCCACGCTTGTCGGATGGGGGAAATTATCCGGACAGACCAACCTGGTGGGTACCGGCCGCTTCATGTGTTCATTGCGAGAGTTGACATTATCTTGTCATACGATGCTTCCGTAAACAGAAAAGAAATCCTGTAATATTATTATTACACATGGCGAGTGTTGGCTTAACTTGGCTTGCCACACTGCCGTGTCTTGATGTGCAGACACTAAACAGCTGTGCTTAAAATGCTTGAGTAGAAATTTGGTAGCTTTGTTTTTTATATGTCCAAACATGCTTTTTGTTTGCCCAAAAAGATTTTCGGAATGTGTGTACCAATAGAGCAGAAGCACTCATCTCCATCTTCAGAGGATCTTTACGACCTCCAGTATAACTTTACTCTATGAGATCTGTGGCATGATTCTCGCGCCTTTGATATACGGATATCGAGACCTATATTGACAGGCTCCCGTACAAAATCACTCGATATAGGTGTAGATATCGTATATCGAATGCGCGAGAATCATGCCACTGACTAGTGCATTCTGACATAAGCCTGCTCCAAATTACATAAATGCATATTATGCATGGATTTAGAAAATAAATTACATAAATGCATATGCATGGATTTAGAAAATAAATTTAAGATATTTGATTTGCTGCATGTACTATTCCTAGATGTATAAAATATTTGTATGCCCTATAGCGAAACATAGCGATCCAATCATACTACAATAACTTATTGTACCTATGATTGACAAATAAACTATTTGATTTGATTTGAAGTGACTGTCGACTTATCTTCTAACTTGTGATGCTAACATGAACTCCGTGGTCTAAGGGTTTTGCGCTTGCTTCTCACGCATGAGATGCAGGTTCCAAACCCGGTGCTGACCATGAACCAATGACGACATAAGTAATTTATCTTAAGTACTTACATATACGAACCTTTTAAGAGGATCGTGTACTCGCGAGCTTCCATAAAAAAAGCGTTAACGTTGTCCACCCCCTAAACCTTGTCCGATTTTCACAATTTTTTTACATGTTTGAGATACTATGGAAAACTATGCTTGTACGTTTTGATTTTTTTGAAATATTTGATATTTTAGGAAATATTGGAACTTATATTTTTATATGGACTGGGTTATGTTCTTATATTTCCTAAAATATCTAATATTTCAAAAAAATCAAAACGTACGAGCATAGTTTTCCATAGTATCTCAAACATGTAAAAAAATTGTGAAAATCGGACAAGGTTTAGGGGGTGGAAAACGTTAACGCTTTTTGTATGGAAGCTCGCGAGTACACGATCCTCTTAAAGGTGATGGAAAACATCTTGAAGAAACTTCATTTATCCATAGCTGCGGCAAAGGGCAGCCCCCTGTCATGCAAAATTGAGTATTAAATGGAAATTACCCTCAGTTGTTAGCGAGTCATGTAACTATTGGACCACGCTGTGCCGCCATTGTGCCGCCACCCTACCGCCATTAGACGGCGTCGAACTGTGCGTCAAACATAGCTAAATGAACACGCCAACGGGGTCCGGATTCTGTATGCGAATCACATGGCAATAGCTATAGCGAGGGCGCAAAATGCCTGTTTGCTTATAGCCGTCCAAAAGCCAAAACCGATTCACCTACAGAATCCCGGCCCAGAAACCTTCTCATATGGTCTCAACTCAACATGTTTGGTATTGAATTATACTTCTAACTCGTGAACCTCTGTCCACCCTACAGCAAGGCCGGCAGCAACAACTACAGGTCCCCCTCGTACCCCTCTCTTCCTGCGAGCGCATCTTCGGCGGCTCCGTGCCGGTGAGCGAGGGGCAGCTGTGTGCCGGCGGGGAGGCGGGGAGGGACGCCTGCTCGGGCTTCGGGGGGGCGCCGCTGTTGGTTGAACAGGACGGGAACTATGTGCAGGTCAGTAGAAGTCTTTGCCTCTTTATGATATGAAACCGGGATTAGCTTAGGTGGAGCTGGAATACGTGGTCTCTTTAGGGGAGGACGATTTGATTTTAGCAAGGGCGCGACGTTTGTAATCCTAATTGTAGCGTAGGACTCCTATTTTTGTAGGATTCTGGTAGAAGCGAACGATTCAAGCAGCATAGATAATTTAATTTTTGGATATCGCTACGATATTGATACTATTGTGAAGTCCTCAGAGTAGTGAGATTATTGAAGGTTCGAGAAACGTATCTAGGTTCGAGAAAGTTCGGGAACATTCGGAAATGTCCTCTTTTGTTCGGCGGCTCCGTGCCCGTGAGCGAGGGGCAGCTGTGTGCCGGCGGGGAGGCGGGGAGGGACGCCTGCTCGGGCTTCGGGGGGGCACCGCTGCTGGTGGAACGGGACGGGAACTATGTGCAGGTCAGTAGACAGCTTTGCTTCTTTATCACATGAAACCGGGATCTAAGCCTCGATCACGAACGTTTTCGAGATCGTAAAACTTTTTCGAGTACCTACGCAGGATATTATATTTTATGTCATAAAGAATAAGAATCACTGACATTTAGCTTTTAGATGGTATTTCTATCGAATCTTTGTTCGTGATTGGGCTACATGGTTAGGTGGAGGTAGAATACGTGTTCTCTTTAGCGGAGGACGGTTCGATTTTAGGAAGGGCGCGATGTCTGTAATCCTAATTGTAGCGTAGGACTCCTTTTCTTGTAGGATTCTGGCAGAAGCGAAGGATTCAAGCTGCGTAGATCTATAATAGTGAAGTCGTCCGTGAGGTAATCGAAGGTTAGAGTAAGACTCAATCTTACTCGAATCCGAGTAAAGTTCTGTACCCGTTCAGTGAGGATATTAATGGGAACAATTTACAGAAGTGAGGGATTTAAGCAGCGTCGCCACAAAATAGCGAGAGGTTGTTATTCAGTTCTTCGAGAGTAGTAAAGAGTGAATTCTTACATAGAGTCCTCTGACAGCACACCAATCTGTAGAATCCAGAGAATCAACTGAAACAATTTTTCTTTTCGCAGATGGGCATAGTGTCCTTCGGATCCGAAAATTGTGGAAGCGAAGGCGTTCCCAGCGTGTATACGAACATCGCACACTACCATCGCTGGATTGTTGAGAACTCACCATCTTAAGTTTTTAGTTTGTCATCATGAGGCCACTGATAGATAGATAATAGATTTATTCATTAGACAGTACAAACACACAAATTACAACACGATACTGCTGAGTCACATCGCCTAAACCCGAGTCAAGAACTTTTTCCCAAAACCGTGTTAGAAACTTTACTTTTTAAGGGACATCGACAATTTATTCAGTTGAAATTATGGTTATATTGTATGTTAATAACATAAGAATACCAATAAAGTACATGCGTGACCTAATTTCTCTCTTTTTATTGTTCGAGACTCACAGAAAAAAAGAAAACTGTTTAAGATTAATTTGATCTGCATCACTATATTTTATTTTTCTATTTCATTCAAAAGTCTTAACCGTCGGATATTTCAGTACGTGGTATAGTGCGACCTCGTTGTAGTACTGAGCGCATTTCGCGTTGTCTCCGAGTATGGAGCAAAGAGTCCCTGTAAGGTCTTCTAGTGCATTGTCCTGTATTTCTTGATCAAACACCTTGAAAAGAAAAAAAACATATTTGGTGTTTTTCATTATATTTTATTAGCCCACCCAGCTTAATCTACAGGTATGGCGCATGTAGCCCTTGGAATTCTCATTTTCTATGATCTCGAGATCTAAAGGTACCTATTTAGCTACATTGGTACACAAAGCTTCAGTGAGATAGATGTATGAAATGTCACCCCTTCCGCAACTTTCTACCATTGCCTCAGTCTGGAACCTAATTAGTTAAAGAGTAGCAACGGTTTTGGACCATAATATAACTTTTGCAACGTAATACTACATCCTTACTGCATGCTCCAGAATACCATCCAGATCCAAAAGGTCGTGGGTCATACCCGTTTGGACCTGGAAAATGTTCTGGAGCATGCAGTATGGATGTAGTATTGCGTCGCAAAAGTTACTATGCAGATGCGGCCTGGTAAATACAAGAGATGGAACCTTCACATACTGATCCTATAATGAAAATACATCTCGATTTATTTTTGACCCCATAAAAGTCAAAGTACTGGTCCATTTTTGTTTTTGTCATCAACGCGAATTGTTGTCTTCTTTGATTTACTAATACACGGTTCTTTATGAACTGTTTTCGAACGTGAATAACTGGAAAATGTCAGAAAATTTCCGCTTTTATTTTTGCGATTTTATCAATGTTGCGTCACGAAATTTTGTCCGCAAACCTCAGCTACGGATTCAGCACCCATATAGAATGATAGAAATCAGAACTACCCCAAAAATTTCCTACTAAGGGCCCTTTAGAGTACAAATAAACATAAACATTTACATACAGGCACATACATTGCTTCTGGTCCTATACTAGGATACCCTGTGTCGTGGGAACCAGAAACAGCGACATCACAAACATGTAAACAACCAAGACCTGGTTTTTTTTTGTCCCCAGCCGGGATTCGAACCCGGGACCTCTCGCATAGTAGGCAGTTGCGCCACAGAGGTCGTAGTACACAGAGGTATCATAGTGTGGGGCCAAAAGATGTTGTAAATGTTACTTAAATGTTATGTTAAACTTCTAATCATACTTACACCATCAACCGTGATAGTAGGAAAAGTCTTCGGACTAATAAGATTAGTCAAGTATTCTGAGCTGAGCTGCATTTGGATTCCGTCGACAGACATGCTGCAAAACTGAATGGTGTCCGGAGACAGATCGGCTTTCACGACGCACTGTAAAAAATAAATTAGGTTCGTAAGAAGGCAGGCAGACATCTACCTAAATTAAAAAGTAGGTCACCTAATTGTCCCTAATTGTTACGGCCAATGTTAGGAGAGCGGCTAATGTTAGTAGGTATTAGTTTTTCTATTAATACATGTATGCGCGTAGAGGTGGGTCAGGTTAGGTGAAGGATGAAGGGGGTGACCTAAGCTAATCCCCCTTTTTCCTTCGTTTTAGGTTGACATTAAGAACAAATTAAACGTACCTAAATAGACACATAGCATTAACATTACGCTGTCGGCAGAGCACGATTTGTATGTATAGACATCTCACTCATATGTAACGACTAGAAAGAGACAGTGAGTCAGACAGGGCCCTGCCGACAGGCGTAGTCTAATAGCCCCATTAGGTTTATTAGCCGCTCTCCTGACATTAGTCGTAACAACATATAATAATAATATATCTCACACGGTCACTTAAAATAAAATCATTCTTCCAAACAGGTTGTGACTATACCTTTTTTATATTTACCATACAGTAAAAAAATTAAATGTAGCCCATTAATGTCCCCACCGAGTGGCACAGGCCTTTACCCGGATCCGAGTAAGATTGAGCCATACTCCACCACGCTGGCTCAGTGCGGGTTGGTGGAGGGGTTTTACGACTACTACATACTACGAAGTAGTGATAGCAGCTGGGACCTACAGTTTAACGTGCCATCCGAAACACGGAGTGTCCGATAATGTACTTAAGACAAATTAATCATCTCATTTGGTACATGGTCAGCACCGGGATTCGAACCTGCATCTCCTGCGTGAGAAGCAAGGTGAAACCCACTAGACCACGGAGTACTTTTACCATACAGTAAGTAAACATTAAAATATTGTTTTACGTTATTTCGCTCAGTAAAATGCTTGATTTTTCTACATTTAAACCTAGTGTATTTAAGTGATTAATTCGGTTTTATTTATTTCTTCACATAATAACTTAATTAGGCACAATATATGAACAGTATGCAATGTAAAATACTATTTAATAAGATAATCGTGATGATATTTTGTCGCTGTAAATATCACCTCGGTTGACATTTTAGCAAATATTTATCTGAGTACAATAATAACTGCCTTGTTTTTTACAATTCTTACATTTTTCTGAACTATAAGATCTTACTGGACTTGCACCAGGACCACACCTCGGACACTCCATAGAACGCTCGTAAAATAAGCACCTATTACTACTACATGACTAAATGATGTTTGTATACGTGCAAATGTGTGCGTAAATATTGCTAGGGCTGGTAGCGCGGCAAATGCAGCGATTTGCGTCGGGCGAACCGAACGACGACGGCGCGACCCGAACTGTCCCGAACACAAGCGTTTGCATTATTATGAAGTGACTTTGTAGGGGCGCTGCCGTTTAAACATACCTAGTCGGGTTCTCATTGAAATCCTAAAAAATGTTAATGTTCACTTTGATCCTTCATACATTAAGTTACAAAAATAGAGTAGGTAGGTATCGAATAACTGTCTAAAAGTGGGCACAGTGCCTTTGCCACCTCTTATGGGAAAAGGCGTGAAGCTATGTTATGTTGTTGTTACCTACTATTACTTATTCTGAAGTAGGTAAGAGACACTTGGCGTGAACTGTAGGTAGGTACCTACCTATGTAAAAACATCGTTAGGATTGTACAATATTCGAATTTTATGTTAAGTAGGTACCTAGTCTCTGAGAGATTCAAAACAACCAAACCACTACAGGGTTCGAGCGAGACCCGGCCGAAGCTCGCTATATGTGGACCCAGCTAATGGCGGCGCGCCGCCGCGCCGCCGCGACAAAGTTAGTGCGTGCGTACTTGGGTCAATCAACTTAACCCACACTTTTCTGTCAACGCACGCACTCTCTTTGAAAGTTCTTCGAGGACTGCAGCTCAACGGCACTATCAAAGGACACCATACCGCGCCATGTGAGCAAAAAAAAACACAAACGAAGATCTTCGAGAACGTAATCAAGTTCCCCGTAGTGCCTGCTAGCTTAGATACTATTGTTATATTCGTAAAATGTGTAAATTTAACCATTTAGCGTATTTTAATAATAAATGGTCGGGGACAGCAAAGTGTGGGTAAAATAGTTGATTGACCCACCTACTACCTACTTTTCAACTCGAAGTGCTTCGTTCGCGTTGTTGAATCGCACCAACAACGGATAGCACGAAATGAATACCTATAATAAATGTCACTCGTCAGGCGTTCAACCGCGTCCACAGAACAATTTTTACTCTAGGGAGCGCGTCTATTGATATTTCAACCAGTTCCTAGACGCCAGGGTTGGGGTGCGGTATCTGAATCAGCGCGGGGAAGGGAGTGGCCGTTCTGTACGGAGTACTATTATCTCTTCTGTGCCAGGACGTAAATAACCAGCCAAGTGCGAGTAGGACTCGCGCACCAAGGGTTCCGATCACACTTGGAGAGCGTAACACGTGTAATTAGGTTTCCACATAAAAAACTAAAGTGTGATGTCATCCATTAAACCAAATTGAATAATTTTTTAGAAAGACAGAAATTTGCAGTTTTCAGATTTTTCCCTTTACTTGCGCTATAAGACCTTGCTTCCTGCCAAATTTCATGATTCTAAGCCAACCGGAAGTAGCCTATAGGTTTTGATTCCCTTGCGAGTTCCACGCGAATTCATACAAATTCAGCAAAATCAACAAAATTATCACATAAAATCGCGGTATCTTTTGATTGCGTGGACCTAAAAGTTTATTTTTTACACTGCTCTAAGGGACCATAGACTTGAGTAATCGATATTAATTTCAACATGATACCTCCACGCGTTCCTGAGAAAAGGGGTTGTGACAGACGGACCCTATAAGGGTTCCTTTTTTCCTTTTAAGGATCGGAACCCTAAAAAGGGAACAGGACAGAGCTAAACATTATGTTGCTCTGTCCCACTCCTTTTCACCGACAATAAAACATTGTACGCTAGTAATAGTAGTTCAATAGAGAATAAAAACAGCCTATGGCTGGTTTTATAGTAGTTAGCCTCGTGGAACAAAAAGTAGTAAAGTGAGAGACAAACCTATTGCGCTATGTCCGGCACTTTCCTAGTAGTACCACAGATTAACTAATAGAAATTATAATGTACGAGTAATAATCACCTCAAAGTCTTCCCTCGACGCGGCATTGGTCATCATCTCACACATGACATACGCCAGTTTCTCCATGTCGCTCCTACTGGTCATGGAGCGAAGCGCGCAGTCTTGCACAATATTGCCCATGCACATTTCGGGCCCGTGCTGGCACTCAAAGCCGGCCAGACCCTCTCTTATACTCTGAAAACATAAGGCAATGGCTGGATGTTGTAGTCTTGGATGCTTTAAACATGTTTGTGATGTCGCCGTTTCTGGTTCCCACGACACAGGGTATCCTAGTGTGGGTCCAGAAGCTATGTATGTGCCTGTATATAAATGTTTATGTTTATGTTTAATGGCTTTCAATATGTTTACTCTGGAAACATAACTGGGTCATTCTTCTCTTAAACCTACAATAAAATGACGTTCAAGATTTTGAACTATTCATATTATTGCGATGGTAAGGTAAATTATAACAAGCTATTAGTATATTTTTAAGGACTAATCAATGTTTATTTTCATGCCTTATATTTAGTTTTAATTTTATTGGTTTTCTTGATAATACTGTGTCAGAGTAGTCGTTTTCAGCGAAGACGCCATTTCGGATTACCACTCTGTCACGTTTAAAACATTGAACAAAAATAACAAAATAACCGGCCAAGTGCGAGTCGGACTCGTGCACGAAGGGTTCCGTGCCATTATCTATAAAAAACCGCAAAAAAAAAAATGTATGGTAGCCCCCCCTAAATATTAATTTAATTTTAATTTAATTATTTATTTTTTAAGTAAATAATATACTCAATATATTGTGAACATTTTAAGCGTCTACCTGCTACCATTATCAATATTGAGCAAAAATGAGCAAAAAAATCACGTTTGTTGTATGGGAGCCCCCCTTAATATTAAATTACTTTTGATTTTTAGTATTTGTTGTTATAGCGGCAAAAGAAATACATCATCTGTGAAAAATTAAACTGTCTAGCTACCACGGTTCATGAGATACAGCCTGGTGACAGACGGACGGACGGACGGACGGACGGACAGACGGACAGCGAAGTCTCAGTAATAGGGTCCCGTTTGGCACCCTTCGGGTACGGAACCCTAAAATAATAACCAACGAAGATGAAATGCAGTGTAATAGGTAATTATTTAAAAAATACTGACCTATGTTACTAAAAGTCATAATTAAATACATCTCTGAAAACACGCGTTTTGAAAAGAGAGACTAGTTATTGTAGGACTGCAAAAAGTCCACTCCGCTGACGAAGAGGCTATCAAATGGCTGCTCAAACTGCCACCTCTATGAGTTGTGACGTTGACGACAGTGACCAAACGCTAAATAAATAGTTATTGTAGGTTTAAAAGAAGAATGACCCAACTAACACTCGTCTACGAAATGATTTGACGTTTGCCAAGCAAAGTATCACCAGTAAACGTCGAATAGCTTTTAACTTCGTCGTCCAAGGTCGTCCAAGTGGCAAGTTGATGAAAGGAACTGGGCTAAGGGGGTAGTTTATTTCTAAGGGCCGTATTAATAAACCGCTTCCAGCCCTGGCCCCTAATTCTCGCGGTATCGAGATCATCTCCATAGTCGAGATATCGCATATATCCGACGCAAACGAACTCAAAACATATTTATTTCGATCGACAGTGGGTCGAGATATCGCGGACCGTTCGTAAGAATAGTTTTTTTGTTTTCGATGGAGTTGGTTTCGTGAATTGATATTTTGACTATGGAGATTATCATGATAGCGTGACAATTGCCCCCCAGAGGTTTGTCTCCACTATGTCACAACGTCGTTTTCGCCATATCAAATCAGTAATTCATACGAGTTTAAGATAGCCCTGAGAGTTGAGAGCGTTTTATTAATACGTGCTCAAAAATTCACCTTGGACCTGCCAAAGGGCACAAATCTCAGTGAAATATGTTCGTGCAATAGCCTCATAGCAGGCTGCAGTTGTTCCAGTATGAAGGATTGGCAATGCGAGTCTTTACTCTCATAGTAAACAGAGATGAAGAGCTGAAAAATAAAATAACACTTAGCTTAGACAAAAAGCTACGATATGTCGTAAATAACCGGCCAAGTGCGAGTCGGACTCGCGCACGAAGGGTTCCGTACCATTATCCATAAAAAACAGCAAAAAAAATCACGTTGTATGGGAGCCCCCCCTTAATATCAAATTTATTTTGTTTTTTAGTATTTGTTGTTACAGCGGCAACAGAAATACATCATCTGTGAAAATTTCAACTATCCAGCTACCAAGGTTCATGAGATACAGCCTGGTGACAGGCAGACAGACAGAGAGACAGACAGACAGACAGACAGACAGACAGACGGACAGACAGACAGACAGACGGACAGACAGACAGACAGACAGACAGACAGACGGACGGACGGACGGACGGACGGACGGACGGACGGACGGACGGACGGACGGACGGACAGCGAAGTCTCAGTAATAGGGTCCCGTTTGGCACCCTTCGGGTACGGAAGCCTAAACACCACAGTGTTTTCCGTTCATAATTTTCTCGATCGATTACAGTTATGATCAGTGATCGGAGTAGGCAGAGCTATTTTATGTACTTGCCATATGTAAGAATAATATGGATACTCCCCGAATCTCGGGATTTGAATTGAATTCTAGTGGTGCAGAAAGAGACAAAAACAGGTGGGTCACTCTTGTTTTCGTTTCGTTTCGAGGAACACCCCGCTATTGTTTTTGTTTGGCGATATCACGACGAGTTTCAACAAAGCGGCAACGTCGCACGTTAGGAAAAAAGTTTGGCAACGTGTTGCTGATATAAAATTTACAATGTCGCTCATGCGCTTATTGCCTTACATAAACCATGTTTTATACTTATTGATAAAAACAATTATATTTATTAAAACCCCGGAGTATCAGTCCCAATAACATGGATTATCCATAATAATATCAATGTTTGCGGTCAATGAACCTAAATAGCTCTGCCTACTCCGATCACTGGTTATGATATACGGTCGTTTTGTACAGTTTATTTCGTGTACTAATCTGATTTCGCACAAACTTTTACTGCTCCAGATACATGACTTCAATTTTACCTCATATGCATGCACACATGTTCCTTTAATATGCATTATCAGGATTTGGAAAGTGTCTCCCATACATGCTTATCAGTGGTGTCTCCTTACGGTAATAATATCGCTTCGAAGATGGGCATTTATCAATACTTTTTGTGACATATTATTTTGAGCAATCATTTAACAGACCGTAACTAACTGATACGCTTTCAATACCTTTCCGTTATACACTCTACTGTAGAGTATGAGGTTTAGTAGTTTTAGTTTAGTACCATGCAAACAAAATTTATAATTTAATATAATGTACGGTCTCCTGCGTCTAAAAGTATACGGGCAGATCATATTAACGCGAGTGAATCCCGCTTATACGCGCTTGTATACTTTTAGGCGCAGGCGACCGTACATAGCTCATGATGAAGAAACAAAATATCTGACTATTGTTATTGTAGAACACATATTTTCACGCATATTACGCGTTCGCGTTTCGCGTTCTGTATTATTTTTACCGCGTCACGAGCACGACCTTACACAGAATATCAACAAAAACCTTGGTCGGAGGGCATTTAGCTGTTATGTTATGGGTTAAGCTCCCTTGCGTGATATAAAGTTACGTGTTACAAACAGTACAGGATTGAATCCCACTGATTATTTCTGTTCATACTTACATTCTATTCATTACGCTCTCGCTGTCTCGCTTATACACTCACACGACACGTCGTCATAAAAATATAAAACCGCAAAGATAACTTTGTCATTTATACAAATACTATGAAAAAGAAAGTTACAACACAAACATCCAGTTTTATAATTACTTCCTACTACGGAACCCTTCATGGGCGAGTCCGAGTCGCACTTGGCCACTTTTTTTGCCCCTTGTGGAGGCAGAACTTTTCAAAAATTTACTGAACTTACGTCCTGGATCTTTATATTACCTACCTGCCAAATTACAGCTTCATTGGTCATTTTTTTTGTCTATAAAAACACTTTCCCTCTCCCTTTTTCCCCTGCATCTGAATTCCAGATGGCTCCACTTAAATCCATCCTTTGTACCTACAGATCAATCCTGCCAAAGGAAATCTTTTGTTCACGAAACACCGCTTAATTAGACGTAGAATGGCCGCTAATATCTATAGGTAGTGATCATTGTTGTTTTCGTCCGTGTTTTTATTGATTGTTGATGTCTTGGTAAAAGTGCAATTGTTTCTAACCAACAACGTAAGCAGTGGTGTTCCCAAGATTTCTCTCTCAAAACTGGGCAGACTCGTAAGAGATTGCACTATTACGGTTTTTAATACGCTTTTATTAGGTCGTGTTGTAACTAAATAACACGGAGCGGCAAATCTTGGAATGAAAGTTTGGCCCACTTCTAGTTCTTATATCATTATGAAACTTGGTTTGTGTATGTATTTCCGATGACAATACAATAATATGGTACCATCGAGCTGGTCTGACTGATGATGGAGCTGCGGTTAAGTATAAACAAATAATGAAGTCTGAAGAGTGAAAAAAATGGAACAATTCACTTTCACTAGTTATTATTCATATTTTGCCATACTTTTACTAAATTATGGATCCGAGACATGACCACTCACAAAGGAATACATGCATAAAATCCGAGTAGCACAAAGGGCAATGGAGAGCTCTACGCTCAGAGTCTCCCTTCTCGATCACATACCCAACGTCGAGATACGACGGCGTACTAAGGTCGTAGATGTGGGTATGCGAATAGCAAGGTTAAAGTGGAGATGGGCGGGCTCGGATGATATCGCCAAAACTGCCGGGAAACAGTGGACAGGCTTGGCCCAGGACCACAATAAATGGCGTAATGAAGAGGAGGTATTTACTCAACAGTGGGTGTTGGAGGCTGGATAGATAGATAGATAGATACAATACTACATTTTACTTACAAAAAGTCTTTTCCCAATATCTAGAAGATACTCACTTTCCGATCCCGCGCACTTTCCACTCCAGACATCCATTTTTCACCAACCAATAGTACCAATACGATAGCAAACCTGAAATACACAGTCACCATTTTCACTGTATTTTCCGATAAATAAGTTTATTTATTTATTTAATTGAAGCCGTTTACGCGTTCACTCGAGCGTGTCACCAACTCACCATATGTGTAAATACGCGCGAACAGAATGGTACCAATTACTCAGTACTTCTCGATTTGTACCTGTGCACCTTGTTTTGCAGTTGTAGATTACACTATTTCTGTTTTGTTTTTTTGCGTGAAATCTGCTAATGGGATTACTTGATGTAGGGAGTCGTAAATTGATATAAAGGAGGACGTACATTGGATTGAACGTTGGGAACTGGCAATTAAAAAGTAATAATAGTTTATTTACATATAAAAAGACCTTGTTATTCTAAGATGAGTCTGTCGTAGGTTTCTGATCTACTTCCACTAGATATTTTTTATGACTATCTGCAGTAATTATCTATATTTCTTTGTACGAAGTACATGAAGTACATCCCGAGATTTTGCTATAGTCCAACATGGTGGAGCATGGCTCAATCTTAAAATAAGGTAATGGATTATGTTCCTCAATGGTTTACTTTCCAACTTGCCCTTCTAATTTAACTGTTACTGGATATATTATACTTAATTTCGTTAGGTACTTACACTTTGATAAACCATTTTACTTACTTTCCCGTTGAATACTGTTCTATATTTTGGTGAGCACACTTTGTTGTTCCATGGTTTACTACTTTCCGTTTCGATTTTGGTCTATATTTTTATATGGCTTGGCACACTTTTCAATAAGGTCCATTATTGCTTTCCACGTCTTAAACATCCAGATACCTCTTGAGTTAATGCTAAAGCCTAAAGTTTTTCGTGAATTACCACAATTAATAAATCATAGAAACATGGCAGTACATAGTATAAATGATAGCAAACGTTAACAAGAATACCCAGTAGGGCTGTATCAAGTACAGAATGTATCCAATGAACAATACTATTAGTAATAAATATATAATTTCCATTTAACTTTGATGCACGGCATTGTTGATTTGTTATTGTTTTTTTTTTCTGTCTTCTTCCTTATGGAAAGGCAAAGGCAATTAAAGCCGTACAGCCATGTCATCAGTTGTTCAATGTTTTGAGGTTTCATAAGGCCGAAGCCAAGTCTTAGGCCGGGACTCCACCAAAGCGGAGATGTGGAATATTTGTATGCGAGATGGAAACAGCTCACATCTCCGCTTCCATCGCGCCATACAAATATTCCACATCTCCGCACATCTCCGCTTTGGTGGAGTCCCGGCCTTATGTTTTTTGTTTCGTAAAGCCGAAGCCAAGTCTTCTGTAATTTTGTCTCGTAAGGCCGAAGCCAAATCTTTCGTGTTTTTATTTCGGCCGAAGCCAAATCATTTCTATTTTGTTCAGGCCGAAGCCGAGTCTAATTTGAGGAGTCATATCCTCAATGTATTGTCCGTGTATTGCTTCATGTCATGTCCGATAGGTACATATTTCTACCACTTATTTTATAATTCTTCAACGGTGTTTCGTACGAACTCAAATAAAGGTATGTATGTTTCTTCAAATTCTAGTAGGTGCTGAGTAGAGCGCGGGATGCACTCAGCCTTCTTGAAGATATTTAATAGCTTGTCCATTAGAAGGCGTTGAATGCCGCACACCTGAATATAATGTGATCTAGGGTCTGGTCTTCTGCACTGCAACTATCACATACAGGCGAACCAATCATCCTCATCCTGTAAAGATGGGCATTAAATCGACAGTGTCCCAGTCTTAAGCGGTTGATAATTGTATAAAATCGTCTGTTGATTAATTTTCCTTTTGAAACTTTGATGCACGTGTGATGCACGGCGTTGTTGATTTGTTATTGTTTACAGATGGTACCACAGATTACAATGTATATGGATGGTACCTATGACATGTGTCGTTGTCATTGCACTTGAGTGAGCAAATACAACGTCGGTCGGACCCTCAGGTCGGACCGTCGTCGGACCCATTCATTAATCGAACATCCTGACGGATCGGACCAAGTCGGACATATTGGGCGTGGGAGGTTCTGTACCAGAACGGCACGACCCGATACGTCACCGACAATGACCGACATAATGTGACATAATTGGAGACATAATTGTGCCGGGCCGGGACCGGGCCGGCCGTTCCGTCAGGAAGCGTGCAGTACAATTCCATACAATAGGCTTGCGTCCAAGGTAATCCAATAAATCTAGGAACAAGTCATAAGTTGAAGCATTATGTACAAAATGGCTTGACATTCTCATAATTGTATATTTTCAGCAGATATATTTTACAAAGTCAATTTGGTGCAAAAAAAGACAGCAATTGATGGCACTTTTACATGACGTCACTCTGTGGTTATTTCATAGAACTCAGGAACAAAAGTTCCGTTATGTATCATCATAAAAAAGTATCTATTATGACTTGACAGGCCACAGCACAAGCCTATTATGCGTCCACTGATGTCGTTCGGGCCGGGCCGTGCCGTTTTGGTGAAGAACCACCCATATAAGTACAATGAGTGGCACCAAATAATAAGAGAATGGAGCGGGGCGCCACCATTGACGCTAACTGCGCTAACTGAACAGCAAAGAGTTTCATTGAAATTAAATACACTACAACAACTGACAGCCGAAGGGACGTTTTCAAAGTGGCTTCATTAGTTCCGCTTAGTCCGTTCTCTTGTTATCGTGGTGGCTCTCTCTGTATACTCGTCCAACGATCATGCGTGTGAGTGATGTTCACAGGGGGCACTTCTATGATTATTCTGTGCTTGTACGTACCGACGCCGACGCAACCAGAGAGAAACGATTCGCTCTCAATCGCCCCGTCTTTGTCAAATAATGTACTTTTGACGGGTTTGACAGTCGAATTCGTTCGTTTGACAATGAACCCGCTGAACAATGACGCAACAAGGACGCAACCAACCTCATGCAATGATCTTGTCAAAAATCGTCAGTTTCACCTGTCACCGCTCGCCAAAAGATCGTTGGACAGCTGTATGTCTGGCCGCTCGAGGGCCGCTCACACACGGCTGACTGCCCTTGCCCGGCAGGTGGTGCTCAGAGCAGACTGCGTGTACCCGTGCCCCGCAGGTGGCGTTGGTAGTGCTGAGACTGGTGCTGGCGCCTAATCTTCTAATATCGTGTATTTCGACACAAAAAAAAAGTAGAGGGGTTATACTGAACACAATCTTGAAATTGTGTCCTAAATTGCGTAAAGGTTGGGATATGATTTTTTAGAGATTCTAAGAATAACTACCTAGCCAGAGGATAATAATGTTAAAAGAGAGTTAAATGTGGACGTAGATGTTAAGTTAAGTTAAGATTCAAGCGGATAATAGACGAGTGAATTGTCAAGAAAAATATAAATTTTCTTTATTCAAAAACTCAGTATAAAAGTTTTTTTTTATTAGGACCCTAACCACTTATTTCATCTACATCAAAGAGGTACTTAATACTTATTGTAACTAGGTTCTCGCCTTGGCTCTGCCTTCCAAGCGAGAGATACCGGGGTCAAATTCCGGCTAGGGAAGATGTATAAATTCCCAGGTCTTGGATGACAAAGCAAAATATAGTGTGGAAGGAACAACTTGCCCGACACTATACGCTGGGTTGTGAGCAAGCAATTAATGTTACTGTGTAAATAAATGAATACATGTGCTTTCTATCTTAAATCTTCTTCTGTGTATAAATGTTAAGTTTTATACTGCAGCCTTCTATTCTTCTCCGCAAATAGGTCCAGTTCAGAGCACAGTGGTCTGCCAGACCCGATATGGC
Organism: Argyresthia albistria; assembly: GCA_963457715.1. Lineage (NCBI taxonomy): Eukaryota > Metazoa > Arthropoda > Insecta > Lepidoptera > Argyresthiidae > Argyresthia > Argyresthia albistria. Next base: position 7,530,410 of record OY735269.1, read on the forward strand.
TGTATTCAGTGGAGTATCTCTGGCAGAATATTTTGTCTTCCTGCACATTGTTGGGGGGTAGTTTCGCCATACATTTTTGGTGGTAAAACCTGGCCACATCTTCGTAGTTTTGTATGCGGCGATCTGGGGCGGTGTAGTTCTCTCGGACTTCTGTACGGAAGGTTCTGAAAAATGTTTTGTATTTCCTAAATCAAACGATAAGTACAGTTTTTTTAATCACTATTAGACCGCTCTCAGCCCTGATTCATCCTGATCATTTAATTCCGGGCCTAGGAGTCAAGATGTCGAGCTTATCGACTTAACGAGCACTTATTACCTTTACACTTAAATCATTCAAGAGCTAACTGTTCCAGTCATAAACTTACCCAGGAACCCAGATAGGTTTGTTGTGTGTTATGATTTCCCTGGAGTCTTGCTTGAATTTTTCTCTGTCGTACATAGATCTAGGACGTTTGTGCGGCAGCCACCATTCACCGGCTTTGGGCTTCGGTGTGCGAGTCTGGAATAAAAGTGTGATGTGAGATACAAGCAGCATGGGCGTAGAAGTAGTCGATGTCAGCCCTGTCAGCTTTATTTCTGTAAGAGTTGTCAAATGTAACAAGCGAAGATTAATTCAAAATAGCTGCACTTGATTGGCTGAAATGAGTTTGACAAGAGGTGAACAAGATAGGTACAGCTCCTTTCGGAAACTGGGCATTATTAGACTTGTCGACTGCATGTCAGCTGCTGTCAATGTCTCGCTAGAGTTTTCCCTGTTTTGCAAAATGTTTTCTGCATAACAGCACATATCCAGACCCCCGTCGTCGGTAGCAGTCGACAGCTGTAGACAGCAGCCGACGATCATATTACAAAGTTTCGACAGCAGACTTCGACGCGTCGTCAAGTGTTTAAAAGAAGAGGTCTATGCCCTCTCTCAAAATGTGTTGGTTGAGGTTGACCATGATCACGGAATACAGAAAACGGTTTTTTGTGTTCCGTGAGCATGATGATGACGATACATACATGCGCTTACGTTTCAGTTTCCCTTACGTACTACGTTTATTTACAAATATTCTAAAGTCGAGGGTACTGAGTTGATTACCCTCGCATATTGTCGTGTTCTTACCCAAACAGAATCATCGAAGGTATAAAAAGTGACGATGTCCTTCGCGACTGAGGGTCTATTAAGCTGGTCTGCGGTGAACGGTCGATGGTGAAGCTTACTGGTCGTCAAGTAGGGGTCAAGGTATTTCTCGTACCCTTCATGTGTGGTATCCAGTGGTGGCAGGTCAGTCTGCCAGCTTGGCTCTTGTGGGGGCTGTGAATTATTAATTAATTAATAAAGAATAGTGTGTTGGTCTTGTGGGTTTCACACTTGCTTCTCACGCGGGAGATACAAGTTCGAATACTGGTGCTGACCATGTACCAATAAGATAATTTATTTGTCATAAGAACATTATCGGACGCTATCGTCCCGGCTACTTCACTACTTGGTAGTATGTAGCTACATCAAATCATACTTACTGGGTTTGAAGACATATTTTGTATATTCAAGAATTGTTCCTTTCCTGTTATCAGTCGTGGTGCTATGGTGGGAACTTTGTAAGCATCCCTCATTTCTGTTGTCCCATGTAGTTTCTGTGCTGGAACTCTTTCTTTGATCTGTACTAGAAGACATTATTATTAATATAAGAATTGAAGAACCCAAACATTGAGCGATTCTTTGGATATTTTTCTGGACTTGGACTGCTGCAGAATCATAATGTAATCCTATAGAATTGTAAAGCCCTTGTTACTTAAAGTTTTCTCAGCTTTACTGATTTCCGAAAAATTACGCAAATACAATCAGGTAATAAATATAGTCATGCCTGTTCCTATCCCATGCCAAGTTTAATCTAATATTCCATATCAGCTATGGACTCAATGAGTGATACCCATAGGGAATTGAAATGAACAGACATACCTGGCGACTAGGTGGGTAGACATATTGATTTTCCAAACAGGAAGTGTGTTTGTTGAATCTCTTTGCTTCCGGTGTCTTGAACCCAAACTCCATTGTAGTCTCGGAACGAGCGTAATCATCCGTGATGTTGAAATCTCGCTCGTATTGTGTGACATCGTGGAGGAGTTTTCTCTGATATAAAATATGTGATCGAATTTACATGCACGAAACAAGTTTAAAATTTTAGCATATCCATAAGCCGGCCCCCCACTAAAAAAGAGAAATGAGCGGAAGCGGAGGCAGCGAGCTGAGCGGACGGGACTGCATACAATAACTCTTTTTCAGTGGAAGCACTTATATGCAGTTCGCCATTGCGAGCTAAGCGGACTCCGTACGGAGTCCGTTCCGCTCGGAGTGGAAGGCCGGCATTAGCATCAGAAACAAATGACAATCCTATGAAATTCTCGCCCTTAAATCAGTTATGTACTCGTTTCGTGCAACTCAGGGTATGTGTTTGCTGTCGTCGATAAATTCTTTCTTTGGGAGCCTTCTGCCTCCACCAGCATACTATGCTGACTGAGCACAGCGCGGGAAGGTGACGGTCAGAGCTATAAGTATGGAGCAAAGCTGCTATAAAACCTGCGCCAGCTTGGCATTCTACGAGTGCTGCTCTAACTCAGCTTGATAAATGTTTGACAATAAATGAGACGACCCACAGTGGAACGAAAAAACGGCTTTAGAACATCATTAATTGTGATGAGTGATGAGAACTGATCTTCTTAGCAAAAAATAAATTCGTCTTCATTTTGATTTAAGAAAAAATGAGCACTGGTGGTGGTGATGGAATAATATGCCAAAACATCAAGAATAAGTAGTTCTAAAATATAACCTCCGAGGGTTAAACGGTTTAGGTTGCCCTTTGCGAGAAATAACCATTTTTATCAAAAAAAAATTTGGAGTTTCAAATCTAAACGGAGCTTAAGGTAGGTTTTACAATGGTTGGTTACCTAACTAAAGGTAAGTATATCATGAAATAAAAACTTCAACTTAATCCAAAGGTTGCTGTGTCCAACTGTCCACGGCACTAGAGCCAATTTTCATTCCACTGTGCGAACTGTCTGTCTTTGATCCAAGTTATTATGGCCACAAAGATAGACGTGTATAATAATGTCCCCTGAGTTTTCCAATGATCTTTTGGTGCTTTCCAAGCTTGAGGTGACAAGTGAAACTAACGGTTTTTGGCAGGTTAAAAGATGGAAGACCGGCGGTTATGCTTACCGGATCCTTCAAAATATGTGGGTCTGTTCGCCCTTGATGGCCCAGAGTATTACTCGACAGTCCCGCCTCATGATGTCTCCGCACTGGATACTCTAGTCTCAACGGGTCCCAGTTTACAAGGTCTTGCTTCTTGAGGTATTCCGCTTGCATGGCGTTTGACTAGTATGTACTGTAGCGCCTGTTTTTACAGATTACTGATATCACGATATTTTGGGCCGTTGGCAATTGCACTTTTGTATACTTTGGTCCAATGTAATAAGTAAGTCTAGAGACGGAAAAACGACTCAGTGTTAACCTAACTTGAGTCTTGTCGTACGACAGACTAGCGATAATGCTATTTTAGTAATAGTGGTAAGTACCTATTAAGACAGACTGGATATAATAGTAAGTGAGGGTGAGGGCGATTGTCGTCACTACAGACGTTGTTTGATCAATTTAGTTAGTAGTTCTGTACGTATCCGTGTTGATTGGTATTGTGTTCTATTATGTTAGATAGGTCTTTGAAGGTATCTGCGCCCCCCACTGGGGGCCACTTTGAAAGCCACTGGTTTAATTCAATTAAATTTCTTCGTTTCGGACTTCTAGGTCCGTTATAACAGTACCTAACCTTTGAAAATTATGGATTAACCTCCTAAAACAGTCTGTTGCCTACTTTATGGATATTCCACTGGGTGTTCTACGGTTTTTTTTCATTGAATAAAGCCAATTGGTTATTCGACATTACAATTATTATTATTAGGTTGAAATAAAAAAAATACGAAACGATCATTTTCTAGGACAAAAGGCGACGTTTAGGTACGAAAACAGGTACTTAGGTATTAAAACAAAAAGCAAAACTAAAAAAAACGACTTCCACAAACCCTATTTGATTAAAAATCAATGTCAAGTACTTTTTTTGTTTAATCACAGGGTGCTCATCCCATACAAATTAGAATTAGTAACCCTTCGTAAAAAAGAGATGGCGTGAGGTGAGGAGTAAGATTTGTACTTTAAACGCCGTGGTTTCAGTTAACATACTTCAAGGTGGCTCTAATCTTGAAATAAATCCTATTTATATCTAGCACCATCTCGTGGTATTTGCAATTTTTCGATGGTGCTGCACCAAGCGATAATATTGTATTTGTAGTATTGAGCATTTCTGGTGGTGTGTGGCCTACATCATCAGTTCCGCATAACAATAATATGCTTAACATGAGTAAATGCACGAGTTATTATGAAAAACACAAAAATCACCATAGGTCTGTCTAAATTATTTGAAGAGTTCCCTTGATTTCGCCAGGATGCCACCATCAGATCCTGCCCTGGTGTCAATGGGACCAATTGGAAGGTAAACCCTTTCAAACAAAAAAATAATTTTCCAAATCGGTCCATCCGTCTAGGCGCAATAAGTGTACATACATAAAAAACAGGTTATAGAGTTTGGTAAAAACTTCTTTTATTTCCTCACAAGTGACTGAAATGGTTATCAAACACAATATACGTGTTATCATATAACTAACGTTAATACGAGACTGTAATAAATACAAAACCATGTACGGTACACTTCCATACAAAACCATGTACGGTACACTTCCATACAAAACCATGTACGGTACACTTCCATACAAAAAAAAACTACCGCTTGAATCAACAGGTTACTTTTACATGCAGGGTTATTTTGTTCTAAGATCGATGTTTTCGAACGTTCAAGCTAGTAGAATATTCAATAGCAAAAAGATTATAGCAACAATGTGAAGTTCTGCGCACTAATCTATACTTGTTGAGGTCTTGTGACCATCCACGACAAAGTATCCATTTAATTATTTGAAAGGACAGTCTGCAACGCAATGAGCTGGGCCAGCGGACATACTAATGTATTATGCAAAAGTATAGCAGGAGTTTACAAATCTCTGTTTTCGGTTTAACTGAAAATTTTCAATAATTTGTCGCCATAATCTAGTTGCAAGCCAATTGAATTGCGTTTAAAACACATTTTCTTAACACTACCAAGGTATAAATAAATTAAAAAGTCTCTACGAATATACAAAATCAATATAAATCCTTACATTATTAATACGAGTTACATCACAGTTCATAAACAATGTGTTTTTAGTACATAAGAGTTAAATACCAATAAAAATATTTCAACGCAAGTTTTTGGAAACCTTCGACAAATATAAAATTTTCATAACTAAAAATAACAATTTGGTGAGTTTCATATAGTAAAATAGGTATAGGTACTTCGAAATTTAGGAACACTAAAACACATGCAAAATCATAAAACTCGAAAAACACACACATACAATTTACAAAATTCAGTCAGACAAATTGTAAAAGTTAGATAGGCCTTTACTAGCTATTCGTTATTGGGTAGAAAAGCTACGATACTATAAAAATGACATCGTTTTTGTGGTTGAGTACTTACAGTAAAATACTTATTAAAATGTTCTTATGGTAATTTAAGACTATTGAGAGCAAGGTACAGCCAGCATGAATAAAATACTGAATATTCAGCATACAACTTCATACCATTTGACACTGAGTAACATAATACTGCTGGTCATCGAAATAATCCAATTTCAAAGACGATTTTCTTGCTGACTGTACCACATTTCAGATGGAATAATGTAGAAAATATCACTTTACATGATAAAAATATAGGTAAATCTCAGGAAAAATTCCACTTTTCACAACTTATTATTGTTCATAGTTTACCATTTACGGTAAAGAAAGCAAGGCCTGGTTAGGCCAAGCGATTTTAGCATCTATTCTCTTGTACACAAGAATGAAGTTCGATCCGGTCTTCTCCGACATGATCTCTTGAGGGCAGTCATTCTCGTTCAGCATGGTCTCTGTTGACAAAAGAACTAAATTAATTAACTAACTATTTGCTCGAAATACCAAATGCGGATGAGAAAGGGCAAAGATTATGTTTATTTGAAGAGTTACCTAATTACAATTTATTAAATACATATAACACGTAACGTTATTGATTCATTGACAACGGCCCGGATTATCAGTCTATTGCTCGAATGCCCAGACTTCTTCTCAAATATTAGGCGTACTTGTTGATAACGATACCTTGACCCGTTACCTAATTTGTATAGCTGTTACGGACAATTTGATAAGTTTGGTCATGATTCCGGGTCATACATATTACGACTGCCTAAGTATCAATTAAGCTTATTTATTTCATTATGTATGAGTATGGTATCAACTCGACTCATCATATTTTAACTTAGTTTCCTGGAAGAGCTTGAGATTGCCCTACAAAGGGTGGTGTAGAAGATCTTTTGATTTCTATTGGCTATACTTAGCCTACGTTAGCCATAAGAAAGATTTCGACCTCCAGAAGTGTTTGCGTTAGCCGCTATCTTGAATTGCAGAGGCCAAAATTTGTATTAGTATTCATTTCATTTCATTTGTTTATTTGCCATTTCACAGCCTATGAAAATAATAATACAATCAATATTAAATACATAAAATGCCAATTACGAAACAGGGCGAGAAGTCTTATTACAGTGTAAAAGAATATTTAGATGACAAAACTGTATGGTCTTTACCATCTCAGCGCACAGAAATCCAAAGAGGGGCGATGGACTGAGTCAGTACGTCTCTCCTCGGTGTATTTCCTTGGACTTAAGTAGAAATACATAACATTGTATTTTTAAGGCTCTGATATTTTAAGAGAGGTAGGTACGGGGAAGTTTTTTGCCCTTCTTCGTCCATCCTTAAGCCCACAACTTCCGAACGGGCGGTAGTATACAAAAACATTAATATTATATTGACGTCGACTAAGTAATATGTATGATTTTATGGTCAATAAATAATTGAACTTGAACTTGAACCATCAGGGGTAGATGTGGGCTACAGAACAGAACCTGTAGCACGCCTGACCTGCGGGGGGTAGATACGACGCGAGGGAGTGAAGGACAGAGCACGCGCTTTACACGTCTCTGTCCCTCACCTTCCGTGACAAAACCTTCCCCCACACTCACCATGCTACCGGTTCTGTGCTTTGATTTTTAACCCCCGCCCGACGAAGGAGAAAAGGGGTGTTATAAGTTTAACGTGTGAGACTCTGTGTATCTGTCTGTTTCTTAGCACGTGGAGCGTAAATGGGTGAAGCGATTTGAATATTGTTTTTTTTTTAAAATTTGATAGTCTTGGAGCTGGTTTTTATGTTACCATTAAGCTGGTCTGATGATGGAGTTCAAAGGTGGGAGCGGGAACCCTATGATGCTTACCAGTAAACCCATCGAATTTGGGCTCATTAGACTTGTAGTGACAGTCACAAGACCTTTGAGAATATGGTACTATCGAGCTGTTCTGATGAAGGAATGTGAAACTCGAAGGTGGGAGCTGGAACCCTGGGATGCTTACACCTAGTAAACCCATCGAGTTTAGGCTCATTTGATTGGTTGTGATGAGACCTTTTAATTTCACCTGATGATGAGACCTGGTGATGAAACTGGAAGACTGGTTTTATGCGGGGGTTTTTTAATGCTTAAGTTACATATAGAAGTTACGTCACCTTGAGTATCATGCAACGCAAACAGCGCATAATCCTGCGGGTTAGTAATGGCCGCGGCATGCGCCAACGCCCGGCAGAGGTCCCGTGCGCGCGCGCCGGGCCGGCACGGCAGCGCGACGCGGCGGATGGAGCCGCGGCACTCGTCGGGGAGCGCGACTCGGACCACGCATGTGGAGGAGGAGGCGCTTTCGAGGGAGCTGCGGCGCCACTGGATAAGGGGAGATTAAAAATAATTATAGTTGTTTAAAAACTAAAAACACCAATCTGAAATCAATAGCACTTGTCGACGAATCAATTAAGCCCAAACTAGATGGGTTTACAAGTCAGTATCCCAGGGTTCCGTCTACCACCGTCCGGCTCTATCATCAGGTGATGATAGTGAGAACACGATAGACGATATGAGAAGGATTTGTTACAAAGAATTTAATGAGCCCAAACTCGATGAGTTTACAAGGTTTCCCTCTTCTACGTTGTGGCTCCATCATCAGACCAGCTCAGCTGGGTACAGCATCGTGAGGAAACCTTCAATCACATTAGTTATGGCGATGGGCTAGCCCCTGTCATGCAAAATGGAGTAGTGCTTGGAAAAAGGCGGGATGGATATGTGTTTTGAATTTTGAGTTCTAAATACTCACGCTGTTAGAGCCAGGCGCGGGATCCGGCGCCAGTCTCTTCAACACGGCAACGGCAGAGAACAACGCCGTCAGATAGTACCCTCCCTCCCCTTGTAGCAGTGCAGCCGGCAGCAGCCCTGCCAGGAGTTCTGCCTCCAGCTCAGCACAGACGAGCCGGCAGCGCGCGAGGGTCCAAGCCAGGACTGGGAGGAGGTCGTCGGCGCCGAGCGAGCGGGAGCCTCGGATCTGGGGACGAATAACAACATGAAGAATTCATTCCTAACTTCTCACCCGTGGGTCTGTGGTCTGTCTGGTCAGTATTCTTTATAACAATTGCTTATCTATTGTTATCTTCCCGATTCGACCATTTACCTGACCAAGGGCTAATTAGAATAGGGCGTTTCAATAAGAATTCACCAAGTTAAAAACATTAATAATCGGTTAAGTGCGGGTCGGTATCGCACACGAAGGGTACCGTACCATCGTACAACAAATCAAAAGCACTCAAAACAATATAAAAATAAACAAAAAGAAAATTTAAAAGTTTATGCCTTCACGAGATTTGAACCGACGACCTCCGGATTGAGAGTCTACATCATACCGGCTAACCACAACCATGTGGGTTGACGCGAAATATGTTATCATATTTAAATGTGTAGTATATGTGTCTATGACATGGTTGCTATGACAATAAATAAACAGTTTCAGTCAAGATCTCCATTTTGAAATGCGTAAGTGTATCTAAACACGTCTCCTGTATCGGGGCCCCCTTTAATTTGCAATATCTCTCGTATTTCAGTATTTGTGGTTGGTGCGGCAACAGATATACACATTCTGTGAAAATTTCAGCTTTCTAGCTATTACGGTTCGTGCAGACGGACCCGGTGACAGACAGGACGGACGGACGGACGGACGGACGGACGGACAGACGGACAGCGAAGTCTCAGTAATAGGGTCCCGTTTGGCACCCTTCGGGTACGGTACCCTAAAAACCGACTTCATGTCCTATTACTTAGTCCTCCCCGCTAGGTTTACAAAACAAATTAATATCGTCTTTATACCAGAAAACGAGCCTTTGAAATATTTCTCATGACATTGAAGTCCATACGCGTTACATAATATAAACGAATATACGATCCTCCCCTGCACTCGCAGAAGCACACCGCTCGAACGACCGAACAATGGCGAACTATTGTTATATAAGATGTGTCGGCGGCGTGGCGAACTAGTTAATCCATATTTCGGGCCAGAATTTATCAAAAGTCACAGAAAGGCTGTATGTATAATGTCATCAGCTAGTATGCAACGGAGAGTGAGATACTATTATTTATTACTGACGTACAGGGGCCTAATGCTGCTCTGAGAATTTCATTACTATTTCATTACTATTCCATTGCAAACACCCAAAATGGCGTCATTTGGTATTCTCCTAAATTATTATCCTCCTTGATTGGGTGTTTGCAATGGAATAGTAATGAAATAGTAATGAAATATAAGCGAAATTCTCAGAGCAGCATTAGGCCCAGTACTCTACCTACTGACTATGATTATAATAATAATCTTACGCAAATCTGACTGTTGTTGTTGGGTATGCGCATCGCTTACTACAAAGACCAAGAAAAAACTATTATAACGGAAGCATTTCAAAGACCTTTGTCACATAATTGCATCACAATCGTTACTAACAAAGTCTCATGTTTAAAACTATTCAAACATCTTCACACATGCATCGGATGCATTTCATTAAGAGTACAACCGGAGGAAACATTAATGTTATTAGGTACTCTCAAGACTGCTGCACTCTGGAGGATGTCACTCTTTAAATAAAATTGAACACAATGGATCTGACACAAAGCGATGTATACTCGTACCATCACTGTAGGAGATATGTAACGATGTCATCAACATCATACAGTAACGTGACACCGTAACACCTTTCTCATGCGAAGACACTAGATAGAACTAGTTACTTACTTATTTTAGCACTCTACATACATTACAAGAGATTTCCTAGAAAACTACTACCTCTGTATGTATTGACTGGTATGGATAGACGTGTCAAAGCAATTTATTGAACAGCTGTCATTTAAAATTATACTTATGTCACGTTGTAAAGACCATCGCAGTGCAAGACAATTGTATATTTTTTAAGTCGGTTAAAAACTAAACACCGGCGCTCAAAAGTTCATGTGTGTGAGGAATCCTGGAGCAGGATTCACCAATAGTAACAGTAACAGTAACAGCTTGATAATATATCTAAGCTACTACGCCCTAACGGCCGGTTTCCGAGACGCTGTTCAAGGGTTACGATCAGCATTAAAATGAATGTTTTTTTTTACACATACAGGCACATATATTGCTTCTGGCCCCACACTAGGATACCCTGTGTCGTGGGAACCATAATTACCATAATGAATTGAAATGATGTTTTTTTTTTAATAGCGGCACGTGATTGGCTGATTAGTTTTGATCGTAACCTTTGAAAGGCGAGCGGCTCGGAAAACCGGACGTAACTGATGTTTGTAGTAATAAGCTCACCTAATTCAAACCTATGAAGCAACAAAGATACCAATTCTCTTACCGAGTTGAATATAGCAGAGATTGCGGCCAGGAGATTCTCTAGTTTGTCGAGAGGTGAGTCAGCCTCCTGCATCTTGAGGAAATGTCTTGAGATCACCGCCAAGACTGCGGATGACGGCACCTTCGTCGATTCCTGAAAAAATAAACTTATGATAAAACCTGTCAAAAGCTTTTTGCTGTCCATTTACGCTGAAACTATTTATAGGATTCTAGATGTGAAGTTTGAATAAATGGCTAAAAGTGGGCACAATTCTGCTTTTGGCACAATCCTGCTTTTGGCACAATCCTGCTTTTGGCACCCTGTATAAGAAAAGGCGTTAGTTATGCTACCTACGTTATGTTGAGTTGTTGTGAAATTGAGCTGATAATTTCATTTATGTGGTGTTTGTTCAATGATTCATCGACCGTTTTTAGTATTTTCTAGGCAGGTTTGTATTTAGAAGATAGGGCCAATGACAACTGAGAACTACTCTATTCTACTATCCTTATTTATTTGAGTTTTTTTTCTAACGATTGCTGATAAGTTCTTCTTCTGTTTACTTTGGCATAATAACCTGTTTTGAGGTTAAATTTGCCAGTGCCAAATGTATACAGAGCAGATGGCCCAAGATCGGAACAAGTGAAAATATGTACTGAGAGCACTATAGGTAGTCCTGCTGAGGGGTGACAGGATAAGACGATGGTTGGATCCTCAAAACATCCTCACCTTAACCCCCAACTGTAAAGGCGTCGCATGCTGAGCCCTCTCAATCGCCGCATGCAACTGCCTCACATCACTGGCATGCCAGCTAGCCAGTAGCGAGTACAGCCTTGCCCGCAACGGCCTGACAACCAGCCGATTCATCACCCCTTCCAAGATGGCGTCTAGGTTCAGAAACTCCGTAGACTTGAGCTTGATGCGTTCCTTTTCGACCTCTTTCTCGAACTCCCGCTCGCCGTGCTTGACGAGGTAGTTCTTCATGCCTGACATGAATTGGCGGATGTTGCGCATCACTATCTGGAAGGTGATAAGATATTATTTATTAATATTCACATTATTGCTTCACCCATGCCTGGCCAAGTTATAGACGGTTCATTAGATGAAAAAAAAACAAACAGTAATTAAATCCTAACTTGTTAAATAAGTGACATCTAAACTTAACTACGTTATCTACAATAAGTTATGTGATTAACGATTTCTGTAATATCCTACGTGTACGTAACGTAGGTACCTAGTTATGTGTAACGTAAGTACGTTAATGTTATTAACAAGATTTTTTTAACTAAAAGGAGATCTAAATCTTCTTGTCAGTTTGTTCATTAAATCAATTAGTCCTCAAGAGCAATTGGAACATTCTCACATGGAGTGACGGCCAGTGCCAGCCAGCCTGTTAGCAACGTGCGTCTCTGTTTTGAGAAAGGCATTGCTTTAGCTAGCTGTCTAGTTCAAACATTTGTTACCGCGACTGAATATTATACTTGCATTAAACAAAAAATCAACATTTTTTGTTACCATGTGTGGGCTCAGTTCCCAAATACAAATACAAATACAAATAAGTTTATTATCAAAAAGAGAATTACAAGTGACTAAACTAATTACTTAACGTGTACAAATAAACAAATAAACAAACAAATAAACCATACCATAGTTATTTATTATCTCGGTTGGAATTCCATATTTTATTTATCAACGAGCAGGACGAAACTGAACAGGAAGTACGCAGTGCACAGCAAACTGCTGTTGTACGAGTAGGTACCTACTTAGTTAGTTAGGCAAATGATGATGATGGATGATGATGATGATGATGATCTTGTGGATGATGCTGTGGGCTCCACAATAAAACACTTTTTCACTTCTCATGCTCGTAAAGTTCGTCTTTATGTCGGGTATAGCCAGCATAAAATCAAATTTTATGTTCTTAAAAAAAAGTTTAATGGCGGCAAGTCCTTATTTTTTCTCGGAAATTTCAATTTGCAATTATTTCATAATATTTACTTTTTTTTGCAATATTTCTGTTCAATTTCCTCACAATCGAAGTGAAAAGCAGAGTGTATAACTCGTACATAAAACCCATTTTACCCTCGACATGACTATCCACCCTCGCCTTAGAATGGTGTGTTGTATGCCCTTGTTGTACAATCTACTATTTATTTTTGTAATAGTTATTGCCTCGTTAAGAAACCGCTTTTTCGGCAGCTCCAACACTATCCTCAGCACTCTGGCTGGGAAGGTGGACAGCCCTATGTTGAAGTACTGGATGGATGTGCACCTTCGCAGTAACAAACCGTAAATTATAATTATATTTTAGGACGATGTTTTGTGTGTGAGAGGGTGTGTGTGACTGTGTGAGCAGGGTGTGAGTGTGGGTGTTATTTATTATTCATGGATGATGTATTTAGTTTAATTTTAAACTTTTTTATAATGATAAAATAATATCTACCTATGGATGTATATGTGTCAAAATGTATGCTATCTGAAATAAATATTTTGAATTGAATTGAATTGAATTGTAATAGTTTTTTATCTATGTATTGTGTAGTGTAGTTGTTTTTCGTCCCAAATAAATAAAATGGATTAAATATGTTTCAGAAATGAAAACAAGAGATAAATACAAGTGGGTAAGTATTCAAATGTTTTGACTAACTGCCCAGTTCACCACGTGCGAAAACAAAACAATGTCTGAGTCACGCATTCGCGACCGCCACCCACCGATAACATTGTTTTGTTATCACTAAACGATTACTGGGTCAGTGTTCGAAATGTTTCGATGCTATTGAAAATAATTTATCTATCAAATTGGGTTATGATTTCATTTTTTTTGTATTTGAGCATTCTGATGTTGAGCCTTTAGTCAACGTATATTTACACGGAAGAACGACACGAGATAAGTACTCTCTTGTTTATAAATTAAGTCGGCCCACTGAGCAATGCAGACCAATGTGGATCAAAGATACCCACATTTAAATGAAGCATAGCGAAGAAAGTATGTTTGTCATACGTAATTTTTGATCTCATTTCTTTGTTATTCATAAAAATTCTATATAATGTTATCGTAAACTGGGTTAAACTGGGCGCTAGTCAAATTAAAAAAATCAAAATATTTATCTTCTTAATACTAACCTGCGGGCAGACCTCCTTCGAGTCCAAGGTACACGCTATGAAGTTGTCCACGTTCTGCGCGAAGGTCGTACTCTTGTCCTGGGCCAGGTGCAGAGCATACGCCCGCAATGCTGCGCCTGCGCCGTTGCGGCTGGTCCTGCTGCCACGGAGAGCGCGGACTCTACTTGCAGCTGAAACAGGTGAAAAATATTTTAAAATACTTACTCTTACGAATGTCCTACCCATTAATGAAAACTATTAAAAGACGGACGGATCATGATTGTAATCCAACTGAAACACTTCGAGTTATATGAAGAAGGTAGAGTGGAAACGATCCGCTGGGAGAAACATAACATAAACATTTACATAAAACACATACGTTTTTCTGGCCCCACACTACCCTGTGTCGTAGGAAACAGAAATATAACAAACATGTTAACATCCAAGACTGGAGGGACGCGAGAGAAAGAGGAAGTCCTGACGTCTCTACAAAATCAGAGACCGACTGGAATGAGCTGTAGTTTTATGAAGCGGGATGATCGAGGCGTGTTTAGTTTGTCAATCAACTAATCAAACGAGGCCTCATCTTTCATCTTTTACGTTGAGGTAGGCAGAAATAAAATGATAACGTCGCGTTGGTGTATGTAGGGAGTATTGATGTCAAAAGTGCGCGTGAGATTTATTTGTCGCTAAGATTTGCGCGCACGCTATAATAAACCAGGTGTGAAAATCTTCCAATGATGAAATGAAATGAAATGAAATTTGTTTATTGACAGATAACATGGTTTACACAGATTCTACTAACTAAAATAAGGATATACTTAATTAGGAACATTTTTCGTAAAATAGGAGGGATCAGTGACAACCGAACTAGTGAAAACACTGTATCTCGGTTGACAAATGGTGCTCAATAAATTACATTTAAGGGATGAGCAACTTACTTCTCAAGTAGATTGTGTTTGGTGCTAGGTACTGGGCCGATAAACAAAAATTATGGATATAGAATTTGGAAAAAATAAGAAAAATAGGAATGTTGTGTAGGAATGTAAAGAGTGTGGCTGCTCTTCCAAAGTGTGGCTGCTCTTGCGTTGATGATGTTTAAAATGTAGTAGCTAAGTACTTGACGTTATTATAATTTTACGATTACATTTGAGAGTAGAATAGTGAAACAGGTAAAAATAATCAAAGATATAAAAGGAACAAAATAGTGTATGTACCAACACGTGGAATCCCCTGAATTGACTTGCATCGCCGCTTTTCTCTTCCTCTTTACACAAAGTCTACACCTTTTCAAGGAGTTGCACAAATTACAGAAGAATTTCGATACCACGTTCCACATCTTTTGTAAAAGTGACATCTTTTTGGGTACAGGCTCTGGCAAACTGTCTTCCAATTGGTTGCAATGGCATGTCGGTGACGGGGCCACGACCAGAGTCGTTTTCTTGGGGCTTGCTCGTGCCATAGTCTTACAAAGTTCGGTGATCTCGTCAGGACTTGCCACTTTCCGCTGGAACCTAGGCTGCAAGAAGTCTTCCTGCTCCATAATCACCCATTCACTATCAACAGCGAAATCAATCAAGGAATCGCTGTGAAAATTCTTGATCGTCGTCAGCGCGCACACATCCGAAGATATCCTTTGAGTTGTCTTCAATTTCGAAGACTCCAGGTTTTCAGTCAGGTCTGGAACGCCCCTCGTCGTGCTTGGTAGATGACTTATAGATTCGCAGAGTGAGTTCTTCTGACTCTTCCGGGCTAGCTTCGCGCGGTTTAGACCAAACAACTTTTTGAACCACGGCATGGCTGATAGCTCTGCGGTTGCGTCCCGCTTGCTCGAAGGATTTAAAGGAATAGTTTCTCATTCACACACAGGGAGGGTACAGAGACGTCCGCCCCACGACCAAGCGTGGAAATACTAAACGTTATCATACCACAAAAGCCGCACCGAACCGTACTGGTATACTGTAGTGAGTAATTTCTCAGCACGCTTAGACCTTTACCCTTTTGTGAATTAATTATTTGTTGTGATTGATAACGGACAGATGTTCGTTGCGTTTCTGATGCATCCGCTCTATGGAGTTATCTAAATGACCGTTTTAATTATTAATTAATTAAATAGTATACTATTAACATCATCTCTTATTACGCCTCGGCTTATTTATTCCGCACTAATAGTTAAGTTAAAACCGTGTTATTTTATGGCTTAGGTAGACAATACTTTCAATGCGAAATGATTAATTGTTTCTACACGTGTTGAAATTATCTTAATGTCTCAAGATCTCTATTTACATGGCACTTAGGTTTATTTAATTAATAATAGAGCACCACAATCTATGTAGGATACTTCATACTTGTTAGTCTGTTCGTCATATCAGCAGTAAGTAGCTACACGTTTTTGATGAATGCCAATAGTTCAAAGTTGACATTGACGATCTGTTGGAGTGGCCGGTAATATCCAGAATATTATCTAGAGAATCGTGTGAAAGGCGAACTTTGCTCCGTGACAATATGTACACTATGGGATGGGTATTCTGCGAGCTATTGTACATATATAAAAAATACTATTAACGGCTACATAGACAAGAAAATATTAGCACTTAGTTTAATATGATAGGATTAGAGAAGAGGTGAAAGAATAGCCTAGGTAACATGTGGTTTTTTAATTGATTGCAAATCATTGCCAGAAGTACAACTTAATTTTTTAGTTTATTATATTAATCATTTTAAAAAACGTGTCTCAAGAATTTTGAAATCAATCACTTTGGAGTGACTCCATTGTCCAGCTGTCTCGCAATTTCAGAATTCCAAATCGCAACTTTCGAACATTTCTTTTCATTAGCCGGGTCCACACCAAACGATCCATCTGGGATTATTGTAACTAAATAACATCGTGCAACAAATCTTATAGGAATGAAAGTTTCGCCCACTACTAGTTCTTCTATGATTGGGAAAATTAGGAGGTATTTGTGATGAATCAATACAACGACTGGTTTGATGATAGCTTAAGATACTTGTAAACCCATCTAGTTTGGGCTCATTAGATTCGTCGTAACAAATCCTATTCATATTGCCAATCGATGTTCTCATCATCATCATCATCATCATCTGATGATGAAGCCGAACGGTGGTAGTCGGAACCAATCGAGTTTAGGCTCATTTGATTCGTCATAACAAGATGTATGATTTCAATGGAGTGTTTTTAACCCAGAAGCACACCGCTCGAACGACCGAACAATGGCGAACTATTGTTATATAAGATTTGTCGGCAAACCAGTTAACTACCTACTATAATTACAAGACAATTAATAATATAAATTAAGATTATTGATTAGTATTTACAATTTCTAAGTGAAAGAAGTCTCGCCCGTCCAAAGTCCACGGCCCGCGGTTTACAACCGTCGAGTTAAGTTCAAAACAGAACAAAATATCGTGGTATTTTGTGGACACTAGGCGTTTGAGTACATAACACAGCATCAAGGTACCTATTGTATTGACTCACCAAGTAGCGGGTCGAGCCTGTCCCTGAAGCTTTTGCCTCGGTTGACGGCCGCGGGTGCCCGGCGCGGCACTGGGGACTCCCACTCGTTTGGCTCGTCCTGTGAGTCAAGCGTTTCAGGGAAATGACTCATAGTCATAATTCAAAATTCAAAATTTCTTTATTGAACACAAACAGTTACTTAGGACAATAAAAAAACATAGAAAACGTGTACAAAGGCGAGCTTATCTCTAATAAGAGATCTCTTCCAGCAAAACAAATAGGGATGAGACAGGTGGATTGCTGAGTAGGAGTAGAATACATTTAATTATTGTGTCTGATACATATGTCCATTAAATATCAATCGTCAACCTAAATACTGAAGATCCTAACTTCAAAACTGACGTATAAACTTTCATACAAACTTTCACCCCCTATTTTACCCCCTTAGGGGTGGAATTTCCAAAACTCCTTCCTTGGTGGATGTCTACACTATGCAAGGTATCTATGCGCAAAATTTCAAGTCTCTAGCTCCAGTGGTTTGGGCCCTGCGTTGATCGTAGTCAGTCATTTTACGATTTTATATATACAGATTAGGTGCATATGGGGTGATATATGTGTAGGTACCTACATGATATACAATATATTTATCTTTTAACTTAACATCGATGCGAGAGATTGATGACAATGTAAGTAGAGCCGTCTATGGGGCTATTGCGTGATTATCTCACCACATCATAAGGTTGGTTCACATCGTGTGGCAATAGTCCGTCCCACTGCGAGCTGTCCCAAGGTTCCGAGAATACTGTGCCATCATCGCTTGCCTGCGAAAAATAAGAGGAAGTTAATTATATTGCTTCTGGTCCTACATTAGCATATACTCTATGTCTATGTCATGGGAACCAGGATCAGCGACACACACACATATCCCACTTAACCAAGTTTTTTTTTCAGAGTGGCAATTCTCGCGCTATCGAGATCATATCCATGTTCCACCAACCAACAACTTACAACCAACCAAGATATCCCGAGATGATCTCGACTATGGAGCTTATTCCGATAGCGCGAGAATTGGTTGCCAGTCGGAAATCGAACCCGAGCCCTCTCGCTTAGGAGGTGGAGCCTCGAACCGAAGAGGGTGTCTCAAGAATAAAGAAAAGGAGAACTTACTTGTTCAGACAGGGGCCGCAAATCATGCACATTGTCGTAGCATGACGCACGCGGCGGCGAGCGCGACTCCTCGGGCAACGCTGCCGGTTCTGGGTTCAGGTGGAGATCGGGCAACCTGAGGAACGGGTGCATCAAACTCAAACTCCTATACTTGCAATGATTCGGAGCAACTTTTCTGTGCCTCGTGCAACAGGATATTTAAAAGCAAGTTTGGATTCGCCAGCCACATCAGAGCACAAGAAAGAAGATAGCAGAGGTTGGTCATCAGATAAGACGGAGGACATCATATTCATCATCGATCATCATCATCATACGTGACGTCAGAGGCATTATTGCGTCCATGTTTAGCCAGTTATTCGAAAGGGGGGTGTTTGGGGATATCGCGTTATAGGGGGATAGTATCCTCGCAGTACTGGAGATTTGTAGGATGTTTCACAATCAGTTCACCAGATAACCAAACAGTATTATTTATTAGTATTCAATATCACCCCCAAGGGGCACAGGCAAGGAAATCGAATGTCAATTTCAGATTGATCACTAGATTTCACCATGTTCAAAGCTCAATGAGGGTTGACAGAGGGTATAGGTACTGGTAATAGGATCGAAGCGAAAAAACTGGGATGTCTTAGATTCTGGTTGGTCTCCAAGTAACTATGAGACCAGCGGCAATGTATGCTATGAGTACGTATCACCCTACCTCTGTGCAACAATCTGGTGCACACTCAGATGTCGCACCACATCTTCCACGCCGCTCAGCCTCGTCTCCTGTTCCACCAGGGAGGGGAACGTGCCGCTCTCACTGTTGGAACCTTCGTCGTTTTTACCTGGAACAAGGATTTATTCTTTAGGATTTATTATCCGACTTCAAAAAAGAGGGGGTTATCGATTAGGTTGTATGTTTTTATTAATGTTTGTTACACCGAAACTGGTACTATTTATTAACCGATTTCCTTTCCTCTTTTGAAAGATTAATCCACTAGTTTGGTGCCATTTTTAGAAAATCAGGAATTGTTCCAGCAGTAAGGCTCCTACATGAAAAAAATTATAAGTTTATTAGGTTTTACCTGGATGATACATCCAGCCTTTCTATGACTTTTTGGTGTTTATAGTTTGTGTGATAAATTCTGGCTGTTAGGATTGTATATTCGTTTAAATTATGTAAAACGTACGGACTTCAATTTCACAAGACAGATTTCGTGGGGTCGTTTTTGGGTTTACAGACGACATTTGTATACCGAGCAGAGAGGACTAAGTAATAGGTCATTAAGTCAGTTTTTTTATTTAAATTGGAGATTATTGGCTTAAAAAGTCGTATTGTGAACAAATCCACAAGTTTTCAGAAGTATGTTTAGTTTTAAAACTCATATGACTGGAGCCTCGGATGAAGAAGGAAGTCGTGACTTTGCTAATCGTGAATTGATCGCTAGAAAAGGATGATCAATTTACAATGTTCAGGAAAGCTGGAGTCGAAGACCTTACTTCTACTCTAAGACAAAAACCAAATGCTAACCAATCAGAAGATTCTTACTTATAAATATAGGCTAACTCTAGTCCCATGCCTCCCAAAAATGACTATTGCATCACTGGCTAAATAATGGGCATAAATATGCCTTTGACAACTCGTATGGGAAAATACGTAGAGCTATGTTTATATTGTTTCTTACTTATAAACTCCCAGCTAGAGTCCACCGTCCACGGTCCCTCGCCCTTCCCCGGCGGTGGTTTGTGGGCCACCCGCGGGGGTTGCACTGGCTTGATTTTCGGCTTGCTTCGTAGTGAGATGAGATTGTCCACTGATGTTGATGTGTTGGGTGACGATGCTGAAATGAGGGATGGTGTTTGTGATTGAGTACAGGGGTTTTATACCAAAAGGGCTAAGTTTGTGTGATCACATCGTCAATTGTAATTGATGCTGAGAACTTTAAGACTCTAGGTAGTCCTTTTACATGGCGTATCAGAAGGTAAATCTAGCAAGTGCTCTGTGACCAGTATCTGTAACTAAATTTGCTCACGTCAGCATTCATTGGGCATGTGGTTTTCTAGAATCATATTTTAGGGAAACTAGTTATTACATAGTTTGTCAACTTCATGGCAGATGCCATAATAGTCGCCAAGGCCGAAAACAGTCAGGCATCTGAACATCATGAACGGACAATAACAGAAATAAGTAGTACTCACGAGATAGCTCTTCGATGCTGTGCATGTCCCTGAGCGGATAGTATGGTACATTCAGTGGTGGTTCCGAATATCGCTGGGCAAGACTCACTACTCCCACTCTTAGAAGCTTCCGTCTTTGCACTGGGAGTAAGGCAGCCTGTAATTAACCAAATATTAATAAGAGAAGTATACGATCTGTAGATTCTAAAGCATTGTGGAACAAGTTGCAGATTTTTAGAAATCATCCCATTAAAAGTGGCAAATTTTACAAAGAGTTTGGTCTTACTGGAGATGAAACTTTCCTCTGGGATCAATGTTTCAAAGCAGTATTTCTAAAGCTTTATAACACTGAGTACTAATTTGGAAGCATCATGTCACTAACCAAACCTAGGACTTGCTAGAATCTACTTACTTCTTTGAGTGCATCTACAGGATCAGCATAGAAAGGACTTCCAGCGTGACTCTTATCATCTACGTCAGGAATCGGTTTTTTTACACAATCATCATCTTCAAGCCTGACAGTCTCCATACTATCCGTGTTCAAATTATCTTTATTTTTGAACGTAGCCTCTATTTCTTCTGTTAATTTCTTGTTCATATTTGAAGAAATATTTAACTTGTCAGGTCTTTTTGGTACAATTTCGCCTTTACTGTTAGTGGTTGCAATTATTTCTGTTGAGCTGTTTAGGCTTTTCTTTAGGGAACTATCGGAGAAGTGTTTCTTTTCGTTCAGACTGTCGTTTGAATTGACGATGTGAACGTTTTCCTTTTCAAGTATTGACATTGTGCTCTTGGCCGCGTTTAGTTTGGCTGTAAACAGATAAAAGTTTTCTTATACAGATCCAGTACTGTTTTGTATCAGTAAACTGGTAGGTACCTTTATCATATGAATGATTTGGTATCCTATTCAGATCCCAGGTCCCAATTCCACTAAAAAAAATGCGGGACTCACGTAAAGTATCCGGTAAAAGGTCTGGCCGTTTACTTTTCATGAGGCCATTATTGTCGTCTTCAGGTTTCAAAGGTTTGAAACTGGAACAACTGTTGTTTTCGGGTCCCCAAATATCTTCGTAGTCTGACACCTTGTCCATAAGCGAACTTCTACAATACACGCCTGGAGATTCAAGGATGTCTGATTCCTGCAAATGCTCAAATAAATAATCACCCCATTTACGCATTTTTAATTTTATGGTTATAAGCAACCCGAGACATTCATGACAATGACGTGCTGTTAGTTCTGATAAATACCATCATAAAAGTTCATAGTTCAATAACCCAGATACCTACCTGGTAATGTTTGGACTCCTTTTTCAGCGAGTGTTTGCTCCGTCTTGACCTGCCCGACGGTGTTGTACTGCTAGTATTGGTGTTAGGAGACATCAACTTCTCGCGGTCTTTACCATTACCCATCAGAGGAGACAGAATCGACTGATTCGAACTGGGCGGGAACACATTTTTCCCAGAAATAGGAGAACTTCGCGACACAGGGGAAAACAGCTCGCTTTTATTCTGGCTTATGGGAGAAAACACACCACTTTTCGTGGAGATCGTATCGTTCGAAACCGGAGAATTGATTTGACTAGTCGGCGAGAAGATACCACTTGTGACGGAATTTGTGCCGTTAGGCGAAGTCAGTTGATTGGGAGGATAGCTGGATTTGGTGAAGCTATTGCTATTGTTCCCTATTGGGTCTGCGGAGTCTGATGTGTTTTGAGATTGCGGGTCCATTGGCGAGGTGGGATCGGTAGAGTTTCGTTCAGTCATCTGCCGTTTGAAGCTTCCATGTAAACTAGCAGTCATCGCATTGATGCATTCTCCTTCTGGTGATAGACGGTGCATCATGTTCTATACGAGAAGAGGAAATGATTAGTCAGACAAACATCGAACGTTCAAATATATAATACTCATTTAAAGCACTAAAAGCAACTTGGTTAGAACAAGGGTTAAATAATTCTATAGTGTATTCTACTGTGCCTCATGCGTCTATTTACATGCATACTCAACAAAGTCTTTATGGTTATGAGAAATATGACCAACTCAATACTCAATACTCAATCATTTATTGCACTCCACGAACGGAACCAGCAAAGAAAATTAATAATATTGTTTTTCTTGATGATAGGTAAGTAGAAACTTAAAGCACCTCCAGATAACCCCGAAAACTTTTAATCAAATTCTAGGCTGAATTTGGATAAAAAAATCACCCAAGACAATGTTGAAAAGTTTATTAACATTTGGCAGTCCTCACCTGCAAGTCTCCATTAGAGTCGAAACTCTCCGCATCAGGCATATGGAATGCGTCCGCATTACCGTTCATATTAGTAAGCGTTAGTTTCAGTCGCTCACTTTGTATACTCTCGTTTATTTGATGGTTGTGAAGCTGGGTGTTATTGACCGAGAAGGTGACAGTGGTCGTCACTGTTATGTTCCCTTGCGAGACTTTGTTAATCGGGCCGAACACTTCGGGCGAAGATGAGGGGGGCTTGGCCCAGCGGGGGGGCGGCGGAGGGGGGAGCTTGCCGCATGGTGCGGGGGAGCAGGGCGAGGGGGAGTGCGGGTGAGTTATTTGCGCCTGAAAAGTGAGTGATCGATTAAAGTTAAGAAAACAACACAGAGAAGCTGATTGCTAATGATGGTTTAAGTTATGTGTGAAATGTACTGTGATACATAGTGACAGCTCAAATGGAGATGGCATGTCAATAACGCCGAATTCTTTATTTAATTTAAGGGCTATAGACAATCCCTTTTATAATTTCCATAGCAACATTTCACAAACAACTTGACTCAGTTTAAGCATAAAAAAATACTCACAGTGCTACTCATCAGATTTAGAGTATTCGGAGGCGTTGGCCTAGGGGCTCTCACGAAGGACCCATTGGGCTTGGCGGGTGGCGATGGGGCCTTTCTGCCTTTGAAGGTGCTGAGGCTCTGATTCTGGTTCGGTGGGGATCCCGACAGATCCATTGGCGACATCTTTAAAACTACGTTTTGGTCCTTGTCTGGACTAAGTACTTGCTCTCGTGGGTTCGTGCCTGTAGTACCTGGAATGATGGAGGGAGTATGATAAAGATGCCGAATAAATAATAGATAGGGGATTTTTGCTGGCTTAAAAATATTTTATCCATGGGATCAAAGCTGTGTTAAAAATAATAAAACGAGAAATCAGTGGGTACCCCAAGGTTCACTATTGGGTCCATTTTAGTTTCTTCTTTGACTTGAGACTCCATAACTTTACTCCATTTCTTTGTTTGTACGCAAAAGTTTCGTTACTCCATCAGTATGCCAAAATAGTTTTGTTAACTCACTGGCATTAAAACTGCTAAGACTAGATCCGGTGTCCGAAGGCGTCACTGCCATTGGGACAACCCCATTCGCCATCTGACATGGAGAGAGCAGGTTACGCTGGTTGATTCTCGGACTCGCCATGGGGTAGCCCCAGAACTCTTGGCCGAGAAGTGCGAGGGAATTGAGTTGGTGACGGCTGGTGGCCTCTCGGAGAGGACGAGGTAGCTGCAGCTGAACTGGCAGCTCATCGCTGGAAAAAAGCATTAGAAATGTAAGCCTTAATGTAACTGCATAAATCTAAATTATGCCACACAGCTACGTTCAACATATTTTGTAAAATTTTAAAATGACTAAGGACAATCTAGGTCTAGTTGGTCCGTACATTGTGTAAACGTTGAATTTCGGAACCTAGTTATAACAACAAGAATATTTGTAAATGGCATGTATGATCTCCATATCTTTACGTGCATACAGGAAAGTTAGCGATGCCCTAGCCCATCATAAAAACAATAAGTGTATGTGTTATGTTTAAGCCCACTGTTTCTTTTTTTAAATACATCATACCATCTATTGTGTTTCAGCATTCAAATGGGGCTACGAAGGTAGTACAATAAGCCTATGGGTATAACTTACCAACACTGGCTGTAATGCGCGATCAACTGAGGTATGTTATCGAAGCGGTTATGTGAGGTCTCCAGTCCTATCCTACCATCAGCTGCCTGGATGAGGTAATGTTCGATGTAGGGGCCCTTGTCTGCCGGCAGTCGGACACTGATAGCCATCGTGTCGGATTGACTGGACTGACGGACCACAAAATTCTGGAAGCATTTACAGAATCTGATTACTTCTATGTACTGAATAAGATCATCATACCGACTTGAATGGTGTGAACGTATGGAAGTCAAAAGTTGGCTCGTGAGAGATCATGACCGAAACTAAACATTGCGTAAATTGAATCATCTCGGAAACCTGCATATTTAGATAGCTGCGGCGAGAGGTTAGCTCCCTGTCACGCTAAATAAACTGATGCCTAAAGCTAGCAAAAATGTGCCACCCCGTATGGGATAAAGTTTGAGCTTATCTTTTTATGTGAATGTACAGATTGCAACTTTAGAATCCTTCGTCTACAACTAATATAACAAAGACCATCACGGCCTGACAATTAATTAAAAATCATAGCGTTTTACTCACCCCTTCCTCTTTCCCCTGTAGCAGATGAAACGCTCCCGCCCTCTGTATCCCGGGAAGAAACCACACCGGGTGTGTCCTGATGAGTCGCTCCAGCACCCCGATCTCGCACGGAGGCTGCTCCGCATACCCTGACCCTGAGGTGCCGACGGAGGAGCAGTCTCCGCGGGCGCCGTCTTCGTCTGATGAGAGGCTCTCCCGACTCTGGAATAGGAGATAGAATTTAGGAAAACATAGCATCAAGCCTTTTTCCAGGTGCGGCAGAGGCATGGCTATAGCCAGTTTTTCAATTTGCGTGATAGCTCATAGCTTTGGAGATTAAAGATTACCTAACAATGTTTCCATCTGTTAGAACGTCCGTATAGTGTGCTGTGTGTATTTCATTGTAACGTGGCCCAGTATTGTCTGCGTGAGAAGCGTGTATGAAACCAACAGGACCACGGGGCTCTCATGAGTTTTTGGACGAAATATTATTATGTGTTCTATAAAATAAAAGATTATCTAGATAATAATAGAAGGAAATCGTGGCTCTTGAATATAAGAAAATGGACCAGCATAGCCGGCGTCGAAGACCTGTTCCGCCTGGCGAAAGACAGAGAGGTGTACTCAGTTGTGAGACTGCCAACCTTCAGTTAGTGGAGAGGCACTGAAAGAAGAAGAGAAATAGTTATCTAATCACTTTAGTGAGATTTATTTTTGACTATCTTTACCTATTCATGAAATGGCAAAATAACGGTAATAATGAACGAAGAACGTAATGAATAAATATGAGCGAAAGTTCATAATTTTTGTATTTGTCGCCAGTAGCCATGGAAAATTGTTACGGAAAAAAAAAGAGCCTTTTAAAAATAATGCTTTTACTTCGTTACATTACAGTACTCAAAAACCGGATTCAATTGCCGGAATGTGCGTTTGAGTATATTCCGCTAATTATGTCGGGTTCGTAATATCATACAAATATTACAAAGTCCTTTCAGAAAGAGCTGGGGATGGTAGGTAGGTATTTAGTGGAGAGAAGGGAGCTTAGCGGCGCCCTATGTCAGTCTGCGGTTCGGCTTTGCATGATTATGTTTGAAATATTTGTTTGGACCCGCCACATCCGGATTATAAGAATACTTTGAAAAGACTGGAGTCGGTACCTATCTATTCACCCTATATACAATTTATTATATGCTATGTATGTGAAATTTGAAATTAAAAATAATAATTTCATAACACCTTAAGACACGTGATACAGGAATTATTTTGAAATGCGTAAGTCTTCGATTTGCAGCATTTCGAGCATTATTATATCACGTGCAAAAAGTATTTTAGATTAGATTTAGATTTTATTTATTTAAGGTCTCATAGCTTAATCATAACTTAATGTATCGCAGAGTTGTTTTATTGTTGTTGTTGTATTTTATTGATATTCTTATACCTCGTCTCAATTCGTAATATCTACAAAGATAGGGGATCACCGGATCATCTTTTTCGAAGGATGTAAAAAACATGTAACGTTCTTCAAAGCAATATCTTTACATCATCCGTTGTTTTCAAAGTTGGAATGAAAATAAAAGAACTAACGTTTTAGGGCGACAGAAAGTTAAGTCATAATGATTTTCGCACCACAAAAACTCTCATCTACTGTTGTCACAGCTGTAACTCGCAATTTTGTGGTACCAATTAATATTCATCAGTGAATTTGGTCCCTCGGTGTGTGCTAATTGGCGCAAATCCTTCCGCATGACAGTTAATGTAACACCGGCTATATTTCAACGGGACTGAAGAGTGAGACGCACAAATTAAAATGCCTACAGTTTGTTTTGTATTAGGTAAAGCTATTTGAATTACTTTCTTAAGTTTATTTTTAAATAACTTACAGTCTTGACAAATCGGTTTGTAAATAAGCTTAAAAATTATTTATCTGCTTCAGTTTGTAGAATGACAGCTTCTGATGAGTTGTTTGGAACCAATCTTTAAATTAAACTTTTCAAAGACAAAAACACTCCAACTGTGAATGTGGTCTATTTAGTAAACGGCCTAACATTTCCCTGACATGGATAAATCACTTTTGCATACACATTGTATACTGTTGCTTTGATGGGAAATCTGATAACACACACAGTGGGGAGAACATAATTGGTGGAAAACCAAGCGAGTTGAAATTAAATTTCTCTAATTCGAGGCTTGCAGAGTACGAGATCTGTGATGCTGACGGCGGAATTAAGTTGAAAGTGGAAATGAAGTTGAGAGTAGGTAATTGAAATGAAAATTAACACTCACTGTCCTACCA
This sequence comes from Argyresthia albistria, assembly GCA_963457715.1. NCBI lineage: Eukaryota > Metazoa > Arthropoda > Insecta > Lepidoptera > Argyresthiidae > Argyresthia > Argyresthia albistria. The sequence continues at coordinate 7,557,942 of OY735269.1, forward strand.
GAATGCCTATCATCGCTTCGCTTTCGATCTTTTTAGGTGAGGAAATTATGTAACGATTGGAATATAACTTAGTGACAATAGAGAATACACATTATCATCATCATCATCAGCCCATATTCCCCTACTGCTTGGTTAAGGCTTCTTCTTTAAGACGTCATCTATCTATCATCAAACTTCGTAGGCTGGTATTAATACACAGTTTCAGTTTCTCCGATGCTTTTAGCCCCACACTGTGGGTAATCATTAACATTAACATTTACATACAGGCACATACATTGCTTCTGGCCCCACGCTAGGATACCCTGTGTCGTTGGAACCAGAAACAGCGACACATGGTAGAAAGTGTATAGTTTATAGAACGAGGAATGGGCAGACGAGGATTGGGCAGACGATGAAAATATATCCGCAACGGAACTGTAAAACAGTTCCAAATTCAAATAAATTCTCATAAATGGCACTGCAGACAAACAAACAAAATAAAAGTTATCATCAGCCAGCCAGTGTTATTGGTCTATAAATTAACACGTGACCGTTAAATAGGAGGTCAAAAGTTCGTAAGTACATTTTCCACGCTGCGTTCACTGGGCAGCAGGATTTAGTTACTATGTTAGTTATTACTTATTGAAATATTCTGTGAAAGGGATTTGGCGTGTTCGAAATTATATCCATGTATCGGCTTTAAACGAAAACAAAATTGTGCCTCTACCAGCCTGTAGGGGAAAAAGGTTTGACGTTGTGTTTGTTTGATTTGTTTTGTTTCCTTCCGATTAGCTATGAGAATCACTTGCCGCAATAAGATCTCAGCGTGATAACTACTGATAAAATAATTTTGTTACGTTGTCAGGCCTAGGTTACCTTTTGTGGCTAATTCTAGTTATCCATATTTGCCATTCAAAGTAGATAAGCTGACTACATACTTTCATTTCATCCAAATCTAGGTCACTCATTAGCCAAAAGATCATTGGAAGACTGTAGTCTGGGCGGTTTTGTTTTTCCTCATAGTCATAAATTTAATGTCATTTGTATTGCTACAGCATTACACATATAAGTATTAAAGTAACGTTATCTACATGCAATAACTGCATGAAATGGGGACATTTGTTGTCATGCTGCTACAAGCAAAATCAATTTCCCACAAATTGCAATGTTCAAACAAAAAGCTTTAATGCTCTGAAAACGCTCGCAAATTAATTCCCAGTTGTCCCGGAATTTAATTTGGAAATCGGTAACAATAATAACAGTTTCGTCTGCGCCATGAATCATGACGCACAAAGCCTCCTCTGGCGGCTAAGGTGTTAAATTTGAGCACACAATAGCCGGCAAGCGCGTTTCCGAATAACGTCGCACCTCAAATATGCTGCCTCAGATTTATGACAAAAGTTACCTCGTAATAAGTAACTTTTGTACCATTAGCGCGATGTGGAAATGTCATTTCGTTACAGAGTGAAAACATACATTGCGGTTACGACTACCGCTATAAACGTGAACTATGATAATAAAGCTGGAATTGGTTACAAACATAAATTGAGTCGGAACGTTTGCCTTCCTGCATTAGAAGACGCGGCTTCGGGCGAGCAACACGGAATTGGAAATGACTTCCCCTTCGGAGTAATCAAAGAAAAAGCGGCAGCACTTAACTGCAATCTCTTAACTGGAAGCAGCTGCGTTTCGCAGCAATGTCATAAAAATATACAGGCGATTTAGCGCCGTGTCGCGCAGCACTGGAGTTTTACTGGAGTTCGAAAGTCGTCAGTGAGTGCAAAGTGGTCGCACGTGGTCGAAGGTTGTAAATGGTCGCGGCGTTTTAGGCTTGCAGCTATAGCACCTGCGACCAGCGAGGCCGGGCGTATACGGTTGAACGCAACTTTTAATTAGGTTTGATGGCTGCGGTCTCCGCCGCTTAGATAGATGCCTTTGATGGGCGATCGTAATTCCATACGTCGTTTTAACTCATCCCACGCATCATTAGCATCTGGAAAAGCCAGGAAACGAGATTTGTGTTCGTTCACACAAGACGTGTTACTAGTCGCAGGAAGGCAAGAAAAGTTTTAATGAACACGAATCAAAATGCAGACAGCACAAAAAGGTTCAGAGAAGGAAGTGCAAAACGCAGGAGTGGACTTGAATAAAACAGTTATTACTTTCTAAACAAAGTTAGGGTCGGCCGGAGACCCTTTAGTTTTCTTGCGAGCACAGTTCAATCAGTGTGAACAAACAGTCACCCGGGTGCTTGATTCGTTGCTTGATGGGAGGAGGGTGATGTCAAAGAAAACATCGCAAACAGAGGCGCGCAGACGTTTGATAAGATTTGCGTCTTATTCTAAAAAGTTCTTTACGACATCAATCTGACTGAACATCTTTACTATGAAATCGACATGATTTTTCACTTCTCCATTTTTGGGTCGAACTGGCGGTCAAATGATTTGTACTACTTAAGACTTACTCAAAAGTTGTTCGGAATGACTTCCATGACGTCCTTTTTGACAAAATTTTACAACACCTCTTTGTTACACTTTGTTTCACTAACTCAACTCAATTCACAAAATCAACCCAACAACCAAAATCGAGTGTCGTAGAATCAGGGTTTTGCGGCTGCGGTGTGGTGTAGAGATGTAGGGGGGAGAAGCTGCAGCGGCAGATGACTCACACGGGACTCGGGAGGTTAAAAATCAATAAGTCGAGCACTGTCCGGGCGAGTCCCAAAACACCATGCTTTTAATCAATCATTAATCAGATAGCGTGTGTGGTACACACATAGACAGACAACGTGAAAAGTAAATATATAGAAAACTGGATAGGGGGTGCAGTGCATATGTGGGAGAGGTGTGAAAAACATATCATTGGGCTGGAGCATTTTGATGATAATGATGATGATCAAGAACGATATTGCGTTATCACTTTTATCACGTTATATGAAAATAAAAATTTATATACATAATTAGGAAAGGCATATGAATTCATGTCTGATTGCACTATAAGTTATTTATTGTACTTAACTGTTAATTGATTAATTTGATTAATCCTGGCGCATATAATTAACTGCATGTGTTAAACGTTTCCTCCGATTAATCATTTGATTCCGAAAAATACAATCGGAAAATGGTCGATTCCGGTAAGACAACCTCTTAATTAATCAGTTTCTCGTTTATTGCCGAAGCCCTTATACAATCGTTGGTTTACAAGCGTTGCACGTTGCATGAAAAGTAGCTTCGGGTCAAACGTTGTGTTTATTGGAACGTTGGGTTATTTATTACAAACGGATAAATTGAAGTAAAACAAAGGGAACGACTTTGTTTTACTTCCAAACTTGGGTGCTGTGCGTCTGGGAACCTGTGTATTGTGTAAAGTGTGACCGTAATTTATAGGTATTGTTGTTTTTGTTTGTTCCGGGTTACGTGTATGAAGTGTTTGTCTCCTCATGATTTGAAGGCTCATTTCATAATATTGTTGTTGTAACCCGAATTAACCCGATGCTTATTCTCCTCAAGGAAATAAAGGACCCAAGAAAAAGAAGAACCCGACAGCAGCAGAAGCAGGGTAATGTTTGTTGCTGTCATCATATGGTGTAATATAGGTATCCACCTCCCTAGACGTACAATCGGGTGGATGTAATGGTTACAACAAATCCCACCCTACCACAGCAACGAATCACAATAATGACCGGATACGGCGAGCGGCCTGATTGACGAGTCTTGTCAGTACCATCCGGGGTTTGATTCCCGGGCAGAGAAGTCAGGGCATCTGCTGTTATCGACAGTTGATGATGACTGAGAGCGGATAGATAACTACATTTTTGTTTTAATCAATGGGATTTTTTATTGGGCTGGTGGAGGGTGATATAATGGTGAATTTGAGCCGATATAGAAACATAGGTTTTAAAAATCATATTTTTCTGAGAATCAGCGGAGGTTGATGATCCAAAAAATGGCTGTTACAGAAACTCGCAAAATTTTTGAGCTTAGCGAAAAATACCAAATGCAAACGCAATTTATTGGGAAGCATTGTTTTCGAAAATGGGGTAGATCAAACAATGAAGGTCTGCAGCGAATGCATTTGAACGCAGCGTAGTCTCAGCGTTTTTGTAATTGACGTCGATTATTCACTCGAAAATGACAAAGGGGTGCGATTGGAGGCCGGAAGTAAAGGGGATCTAGAGTTTTAGTCAGTTGCTGTTGTTCCTATAGGGTAGTTTTGTAGGATAGTCCATTGTAACGTACATTTAGTAAAAGCACCGGTGATATTTTATGTCATAAACATAACATACGTCACGCCTTTACCCATACGGGGTGGCAGATGCACCAGTGCCCACTTTTTGCCAGTGATTCATCCACGTTATGTCATTTACGTAGTTACTGCAACTTTTTACAAAATGGCAGAAATGTTACACACCTAATAAACCAATGGTCATCTCTTATCTACACTCGCAATGACCGAACCCAAAGGGTTACACACACCCCATATTCATAGCTCTGTCCACCGCTTTGCGGCCCATCAGACCCACAATTAACCCTTTAACTGTCCTCGTCAACCAGTTTACTGTCCACTGCGGGGTTGTTAACGACACACTCAGTTTTTAGACGAAGCATCTTAGTAATGGGTTCTGTGGTGTCGTTAATGTTAGGAAATGTGTCTTCATAACGATGTTGCGGGTTGGTAAGTATTAAGGAGTGTTTTGTATCGTTTCTCGGAGTTTGCATTAATTTATAAGTACTTTTTATTTAAGTTAGGTATATTTGTTTAACATACTTATTATTATTATTATTGTTTATGAATTTTTCATTTCACTCTTTTTAAAGAGGTTCTGACACACGGGCTTACGCCAAGTGCTATGAGACTATCTATCTACTATAGATCATGGTCCTTGCCCAAGAATTTTCTTACTATTCTGCAAGTATTCAGTATTGTCGCTTTTTGGAGAAGAATGTGAGTGGATCTGGGTATATTGAGTGATTTAAGACTAGTGTGTAATGTGTACGGGATTACTCCTGTGGATGAAAGGACTATTGGAATAGTTTTGACAGTTTGAACTTGCCATTGACTTTTAATTTCAATGGCAAGGTCTGTGTATTTTGTGTTTTTTTCTGTATGAGTCGTGGTAAGATTGTGTGTATTTGGTATGGCTATATCAATGAGAAATACTGTTTTGTTTTGTTTATCGTGGAGAGTAATGTCAGGTCTGTTGAAATGTATCGTTTTGTCTGTAATTATAGTTCTGTCCCAGTAAATTCTAAAGTCCGCAGATTCTAAGACTGTCTGAGGTACATATTTATAGTAGGCTGTTTTTTGTGGGATCAAATTGTATCTAAATGCGAGGTGTTGGTGGATGATGGCTGCAACTTGGTCGTGTCGATGTTTGTAGTCTGACTGTGCGAGTGATCTGCAGGCTCCTGTGATGTGCTGTATGGTTTCTGAACTACTGTGGCAGTGTCTGCACATGTCATTTGCTATTGTGCGGTCATGTATTATATGTTTTCTGTAGTTACGAGTATCTATAACCTGATCCTGTATTGCCAACATAAACCCCTCCGTTTCTGAAAACAGCTCACCTTTCTTTAGCCACGCGTTCGATGCAGTTTTGTCGACGTTGGGGTTAGATAAGTCTAGGCGGTGTCTGCCGTGGAGGGATTTTTGTGTCCAGATGTGTTGGTGTCCGGATTTTTGTTGTTCTGGTGTTGATGATCTTGAAGGTTAAGTGGTGTGTGTTTCGTGTCGGCCTGAACGACGGCTTTATGTAAGATTGAGTGTGATGATTTCGTGTGAAAGAACTTTCTGAGTGTGGCGATTTGTTTGTTGTGTAAATTTTTAACGTCTATTATCCCTCTTCCTCCTTCAATCTTAGGTAGTGTTAGTCTTTGTATGCAAGAGCGTGGATGGTGTTTTCTGTATTTGGTCATGAGTGTGTTTATGATGCGTTGGTGTTTTATTAAGTCTGTTTGGGACCAGTTAATTATACCGAATGAATATGTAAGGATTGGAATGGCGTATGTGTTTATGGCTTTAACAGTATTTCGTGCGTTCAATTGTGTCTTAAGTATGCTGTGTATACGGTTTCTAAATTTTTGTGTGATTGTTTTTTTGGTCTCTCTTTGATGTATCTGTTGCGTTTGATAGTAACCTAAGTATTTGTATCCTATTTCGTTATCAACCGGGTATATTTGATCTCCGTTCTCTAATATGTATGCATTTTTCTCAACTTTACCTCTCTTAACTGACTGTATTTTGCACTTATCTATACCGAACTCCATTTGTATGTCATTAGAAAACTGTTGTGTTACATCTGCTAGTTTGTGTATTTCAGCTAAGTTACTTCCGTAGAGTTTAATATCATCCATGTACAATAAATGTGATAATGTGTGGTGTATGCCATCAAATTTTATTTGGAATCCCTTATTTGTGTTATTGAGTAAATTTGATAGTGGATTGAGTGCCAGGCAAAACCAGAGGGGACTCAATGAATCGCCCTGGAAGATTCCCCGGCGAATGCTGATATTATCCGTCTGTATTGTGTTCGTGTTATTGTGTAACTTTAGACTAGTGTTCCAGGTCTGCATTGCTATTGATAGATATGAGATGAGAGTGGGGTGAACTTTATAATATTGTAGAACGTAGATAAGCCACGTGTGCGGTACAGAGTCAAACGCTTTCTTATAGTCAATAAACATGGAGTATGTTACGTTTTTTACGGAGGGCTTGTTTGGATGCAACGGTGTCAATGACAAGTTGCTCTTTACACCCCTGGCTAAATTTGCGGCATCCTTTTTGTTGTTCGGCTAGTAACTGATTTGTGTTTACATGAGTGTATATGAGTTGACTAAGGCATGCTGTTATTATTTTATAAATGTTTTGGAGACATGTTATGGGTCGATATTTTGCTGGGTTTTTGGTGTCTGTGAGGTCTTTAGGTAACATGTAGGTAATTCCTTGCGTAATATAAAGTGGCATTCGGTCCGGGTTTTGTATGAAATCGTTTATTTGTGATAACAATATTGGGTGGATGGTTGTGAGTTTTTTGTACCAGTAATTATGAATTTTGTCTGATCCAGTGGCCTTCCAGTTATGGGTTTTGGTGATAACTGAAGTCAGAGTATCTATAGTAATAGAATTAAATTCCATTGCTGGTACCTTTTCGAGAGAGTGCTGGTCTTCAGCGATCCAGCTACTGTCATTATGAGTTACTGGTTTTGACCATATATTAGACCAGAAGTCATGCAGTGATTCTGGTGTGGGTACTTCTATATCTAATTGCGTCGGGTTGTTTGAGGTTTGGGTGAGCAACGTTCTATAAAATTGTTTTTCATTCGTATAGAAAGTCTTGTTTTGTGTTTTTCTAATAGTTGTTAATTTGTAACGGCGTAGGCGGCTTGCTAAGGCATTCAGTTTTTGTTTAAGAGTGTCTAAGAAGTGAGAGAGGTCTGTGTTGTCTGGTTCGTATTGTGAATGTACCCTATACTGCAATTTGATACGCTCAACATGTTGGTGGAGACTGTAGCTGGAGTTACCCTGTGTGAAGTGTGTTAGCCTGCTAATGTCTGCTCTTAGATCAGCTATTCTCTTTTCCAATCTTCTTTGCCATGCTGGAATTCGATTCTTGACTATGGGGTGTTGTGATTCGTTAGAGTTATGTATTTTGCCACCATTGTAAGTGATGGCTGTGTGTGCTGCGCAGTAAATTATTGATTGTAATGTGAGAAAATCGGTTTCAGTACTAATTTGTTTGGGTAGTATCTTTACGTTAATGGTGTGTACTAATATGGCAAATTTTCTACTTGGCCTCTGTTTAAGTAAATATGACCTTGATTTAGGGTCAATATCTTTTAAATGTGCTAGTGTCTTTGTGAATAATTCCACCAACTCTGCAATTTGTTCTTCAGGTAGTACTGCTTGATTGTGTGGTTGTCGGTTGCTACTGCGGATTTCCTCTCTTTCCGAAATCAATGAATGCTGATGAGTATAAGTTTGTGATGGCGATGAAAGAAGTGTGTGAGATTGTGATAAAACTGGTAGTGAATTGACGTGTATTTCGGTATCAGATTCTATTTCCAAGGCCACTTCATCACGTATTTGCTGTAATCTGGTGTTGGTTATGTATTTATTATTAATGATGGCTCTGAGTTGGTCTGAGATTCTCTGTTCAGAGACGTGTGCTTGCTGAGGGTATGCGGCTATTACAGCGGCGTGTAGTGTTGGTCTGTAGGCAGTTCTGTGGGACTCCAGTCTGGTAATCCTGTAGTAGATGCGTAATATTGTTTCGTTAATGTCATTGCTCCATGACATTCTTTGTCCTGGAGTATTGGTTGTTGTGTGTGAGATTTGTGTAAATATTATTATTATTATTTATTAAATTTCCAGACAATATGATGTCCAATATCAATTACAATTGAATAGTTGATTGTTTGATTGTGAGTTTGGTATGTCTAGTAGTGTTTGGTTTATCGTGTTTGTGGAAGGTTGGTTGTTAAGTGAGGAAACTACTTCTATTCTAATTTGGTCCAGTGTGTTTTGAGGTAGTAATTTAGCTCTGAGGATAGCTCTTTTCTGGTCTCCTACCCTTTGTCTAGAGGCGTTTGTTTGTGGGAATTGATTTGTGAATATGCGGTGCATTTCTGGTAAATAAGATCTTGTATTCTGTTCTAAATTTGATGCTATAAGATATGCACGCCATATGGATCGGTTCATGTCTTCCGTCCATTTTATTCTCGTGCGGGTCCTGGCAACAGTGGGTGCAGGAATATTGGCGCGTGCCTCCTGCACAACATCTGTCCGGCTGGCTATTGTAGGTGAAGATGAGGGTGAGATGGGTGAAGTCTGTCTCGAGAAGCTATGCCGTGACGACACGCTCTCATAAGAGAACAGACTTCGTGGTGATGATGAAGATGTAGATGATTCGGCTGTAACATTTTCGGGTTCAGTCCCAGCGAGAGCCCGCCTGTTCAGCTTCTCGCCACTGATGGCTCGTATGCTGCGACACCCAGCACCGGCTCCAGGTGCGCCCCGGCGACCTCCGGGAAGAGGCCGTAAACTATATCGTCCTCTAGTCTTATTATTAGCCTATAGCATCACACTGCTGGGCAAAGGCCTCTCTTGTATTTCTATAACATACTTAAGTCTTGTATTTATGTCAGTATTGTAAAGTAGTTTATTGTTTTAACTTATTAAATGTTGTCAATAAAAAGCCACGACTTTCTCCTATTGCCTACGTATCTTTTCCCCCTCTACCTTGCCCGTTACGATGCCCAAGTAAAAAGTACTATGCTAAATTACTTATTCTGTGTGTCTGACATACTCTGTGAAATTCTGAAGGAACCAAAACATACAAAATAACGAACTGCAGAATGAAATCCGACTATTCTTATTCTGTTTCCATAGGTGTTATTTTCGTTCAAATAGTGTTTTTTTGTTTCATGTTGAATCGGCTTATTTTTCTTCATATTTTTATATCCATTACCTATTGGCAAAGTATCTAAAAGAAGACTAAGCCATGACTAGGAATCAAAAGAAGAGAGCTTTAAAAGCCGTACATTATGTAGGTTCTCAAAACACACCCACCTTGCCATGTTAGCGTAGCGCGGCAAAAACAATACAAACTGGGTATATTATCTCACACTCACACTATCAAATGACACCCGCAACAATAGCAACTGAAAGGGTTCCAAGCTTTCAAGTGGTTACAAAGCGAAGCCGCGGCGTTGAAGTAGTGTCGGGAAACACCACGCCACTTGTCGTCTCGAGTGTACTGTCACTATAGGTAACGTAGCTGAATAATACTTAGACCAGAGTTCGGGAAATAAGAACGGGATAGTTCTCAAAATATAACCGTAGCTAGTGGTAGAATAGATGTGGTCTTGTTACTATAGTGCCCCCGCCAAGAAGAGTATACATATTCGGTCACATGCTTGAGTAAACAGTAATAGTAATCTGGAATTGCAAAATACTTATTTGTTCTGACCACGTATGTATAACCATAAAAAGTATAACTGATCAAATCAATAAGGTATAAACGTAAGTTGTACAGTTGTGTTACTATAAATACAGTAAGACATAGAAAGGTTTAAATAAATACCGAACATTCCTTTGATTGAGACGCAATGTTGTTACAGTTGTAGAATAGGCCTTTCTACATTTACATAATAAAATGCCCAGCTCTGAATAATATCATTCTCATTGATTCATAAATGGTAAATGGAAAATTACAACGATGACGTTATACCCTAACCAATCCACACTGTAATGTTGATCGGCCGTATTTGGGATCCTATTTGTAGCGCAAATTCAGTATCGGGAGACAAATATTTGTTACCCTCTTCAAAAGATTCAAAGTCACTTCAATCTATTTGTCACAAACCTATTTCAACGTCTCAATCTTATTTTTCATTTTCTAACCGGAAAAGCAATAACTTTGCTCAGACACTTTTATTGAACTGAAAATAGTTCTTTCCTTGAAAGTGTACGTATAGTCTAGATTTCCTATATACTGATTTGGTACCTGTAGGTGCCTATAGTAAGTAAGATATCGTATGGTAACGATACGATTTTGTACACAAGGGTGTTTCTCCATAGACTACATTTCTCAAAATAAAATATAAGTACAGGAAAACTTTAACGATTATAACGATTAAATTAAGATGCTTGGCGCACTCTTTACATTTTAACCCCAGATTCAGAACGAATTAAAAGATAACTACCTAGTTACCTAAATTTTGTCTATGTGTCTCTGTCTGTTGTCGAAGAAAAGGCGTGCTTATTCTGTTATTGTGTTATACACGCAACAATGATTGTTTCACAATAAAAACGAATGCCTCTTCGTACATTTCCCAAAGTAATATCCCGCAAATAAAACCACAAAACGGGACGCCGCTGGAAGCATTCGTCAGCCAAATGCCTATTGCCATATCTGCCATGCCCACAAATAAAATTGCGTTCAGCATTGAAAAGTGTTGCGTCTCCCGTATCCCATGTTATGGCTGTAGAGGGCGACATTCACATCGGTAATGGAAGCAAAATAGAAGGAAACGTCTCGTGCCTAGGGTGACCAGACCGGGCGGAATCGTGCGGAATGAAAAAGGACGCGACGACGACACGGCACGTGCTTGTTGACAGTTGACAGTTCCAGACAAAATTCAAAGTTCGTGCGTCCAGGATTATGGTGGGCATTAAGGGCGGCGTGACGGTAGCGACGGTAGCGTGCGAGTCGTACTATGGTACTGCTAGTGTTTTTATTGGCAATACTATGGAACGACCAAATACCTACCTGTCAAATTCAGTAAGGGAGTGGACGCACTCTAGTTGAGTTTGGTTTAGTAACTGTCTACGTACTCGTCAAAGACGTCAGCCTAGGAGTTATTTTATATGTCGAGTTTCTTTACTACATCATTACATTTCTATGAAATTTTATACTTTGTGTTCCTTTCAATATGCCAAAATTAGGTGATCTTAAATTTTCGACAAACTGAGATGTCACGTACCTAGATTTGTTTTTATTTCTCGTAGAAGCCTAACATTATCCTACTCTCTTTTTTCTCCGAATTTCTATTGCCTGGTTACCCTACCCGTGACTATTTGTATCCGAAAACGCGCACTGAAATCCACAAACGGCAAATGTAATTCGCGATACAATATTTCGCTTTTGTGAGCGCTGACTACGCTCCTCTTACCCCTAACGCAATCCGGCATGCAAATGTCGAAGAGCTAACCGAATGAAACGTTGAAAGATAAAGTTTGCTAGAAAGAGTCCGTGAAACTAAGCGGGTATAGAAGTGGTTGGACGTGCAACGGTTCATTAGTGAATGGAGTTTGGACGCAAAGTTTTGCAGACAGCGTTCAGTATGTAGATACAGTTGATTCGCTCTGTTCCAGGTATAGGGATCGTCAGGCGCCTTCACTTGAGAGAATCCACAAGTTTATTCTAAAGATATTTAAACCAGATACAAAACTTCGAAAAATAGACAACAACTCAAAAGTTATTTTGCCGCCTGAGTAACAGCGAACTAATACCATAGACGCAATCCCCGCTAGACGGACAAGTCTGAGACAATCCACGGATACAGACACGAGATACAGACAGATGGCACAGACAGGACAGAACAAAACAGAATGCTTGCATGTCTTGATTCTTTATCGTTCTATTCCATGTCTTCTGCAGGTCTTTGTGTTGTGTCTTTGTCTTGTCGTACTGTCTTGTCTATATATCCAGAGGGGTTATCGTATGTAGTACCTGTCAATTTAAGTGTTTACACTAGCGCCGTAAATAGGCAGATGCATACACTGGATCACATACCTGACTGAGACTGTCTCCCAAACTGCCATGACTGCCATCCGTGTCCACAGGTCTGAACAGATTCCTGTTGGCTTCCTTCGGGCGCTGCCGTTCTTGCTCCCTCATCGCTTGGCTCTGGAGTCTCTCGAAGAACTCTCTGGGTCTCAGCGGGGGAGGTTCATCGTCTGGCGGGGGTGGCGGGGGAGGGGGCAACCTGAAATGTGGAAAATATTTGATTTGCTGACTCTGTGGCGTAGATAGCAGTCAATGCCTTGCTTAGAAAGCATCAGGTCTTAATCCTGTTGTTGTATTTCCAACGACCTATCCTAATATCCTGGTGTAAGACCAAATGTAACCTATACTCCTGTGTACCTACAGCAAAATCCGCATGCAGCACCGCACCATAAATTATCCAAATTATTTTGGAACATCGAGAGTGTAACCGTGACGTGTTGCCAGCTCTGAAACTTAATGCAACGAATCTGTCAAAAAGCGTTAGTTCCACCTGTCACCGCAGGCCAGTAAATCGCTGGAAAGAGTGGTGGTACCTCGTAGGCGGTGAGGATCGCAGCAGGCTCCGCTCGTCATCTTCCGTGGAGCGCTCGTCACCGCCCGAGTCTGAGCTGCGGCTGTCGCGGCGCCTCACGCCTTGGAGGTGCGGCTCCAAGAAGGTCGCGTTTCTGGAACAAGGAGGTTTTACAAATAAGACAAAGACCTGGCAATACTGAAGGAACCCATTCATTGTGTTAGGTACATGCCAATGAATCCTGTAGGAGGAGGTCAAACCAGGGCTTGGATGGATAATTTCAATGTAGAGATTAGTTTTATTTTGGGGGCGTAAAATCCACAAGACTCTAGTTTTATCTCTGGTCACGTACTTGCTGGGCGTTCTATAAGAGCTTGTTAAAAGAAGTCCGAGTCATATTTTAGAAAGGGATTGGGATAACACGGCAGCAGGTCCTATAAACAGAATCTTAAGTCTAATGACAACATTAATTTCTTGTCATCAGGCACAAAAACCCTTTCCAATTTTGTAGCCTTTCCAGAAGTGATTACACATGGGCCTAACCACCCAAGGGCATTAACTAAGATTTATATCCTCACAGCATACCTATCGTTCTAGGTAAGCTACGATGTTGGTGTACGACTTTGGTCCTTACGAAACAGGAAAGAAGAACAACGTTCAAAAGGGAAAACTTAGTATGAGCCTCTTATTAATTAAAAACCTACACACGATTCCAGATGTGCAACACCGATTAATTACGTGAAGGCAGAAATTGGTTATTTATTCTGTCGATAATTCAATTTATTTATTGGGAACTGGTTGTAGATTCTTTGTGATACAAATTGAAGACACTCTTTGAAAGGCAATTCACGAAGAAGATAAAATCTTAGATGAAGTTTCATTCTTTAAGTTTAGACGTGAAGCTTCTGGTTTTTTGATCAATCTTAATAACCAATCGCTTTAATTAATGCTTACGTTTTATGCAATTTGATACTTTCACTGGTCGTGTAATAACACTCTCCAGGGTTGACACTCAATTTGTTAGTGCCCCGACTGATGGCCTGTCGTCCGCCACTTGACTCCTAACGAGAATATTGTGTGACAGCCGCGACCGACGACGACGGTGCATCGTCATTTCTCATCATCATGAATTCACGAACGTAGAACAAACATTGTTGGATTTAACGCGTGATTAACAGGAAGTAAATTAAGTAATATTTTAGGATACTTCAAACTTAATTTGTAGGCAATATCACTTGAGGAACTCCTTCGTCGACAACCATTTTGGCTACAATTTTTCTATTTTTGGCTACTATACCTACTTTAAGTTCAAATTCACACTGTTATTATTTCCGATAGCAAAGCAAAAGTTAAATATGAAATATAGAAGTTAAATACTCCATAAAGTAAAATTTATCATCTTTGGCTGAATGTGCGCAAAAAGATACGAACCTCTTTGGCACTAAATCTGCCAAAAAGATCATAACACCTATATTTTTTGTATATTATGTGTTAAAATTGTATTAGATATTGAACAGCATAAGATATAACCAAGATACATTGACATTCAACAAATATCCATCAAACCCTAAACGTAATCCTTCACAGACCCTCGTCCATTTTCCAGATGGGTAACAAATCGCCGTTAGCGTCACATGTCACCCTGCCCACCCCCGTAATCACGCGTGATGATGATGGCGGACATTAATTAAAAACTCGTGTTGTCCAGCCTGCTCTCAGGTACTGATGCATGTATGACGAGTTATATTAATCGGTTCGTTTCATTCGGGTCCGTGGATTATTTTTGCGGCGATAGGCTTGTCCCATGTCGAGCTAAGGAGTATTGAATGACAGTTGTACCTTTGTCACCACGTGTAGAAAACGTCGTGAGAAGAATATTATGGGATTATGGGATTATTATTAGAAAAAGAAGTAAGGAGTGCGTAAATTTTACTGCTAAACGAGTCCTTTTCAAAGTGTAATGCATAGATACTTAGATACTTCCCCTCTAATATAACTAACATACCCATAAACTAAACATAGGTCATCTAGTAAAACATAATAACAGCCTCCTCGTAATAAACTTGTAATAATGGGAACAAAGGTAGAGCAACAGATTATTTACACCCGGAGCCACGAGGATTAATTGCTCCAAAAGCGTACAACACAGGAAAATAGAAATTTCCTCTTACCCAATGCTTGGCATTATAACGCAGGCCCTCAGGCCTAATGGTCGGCTTTTGTTTTTTTGGCCTTTTTCTTCATTTACTCACCGGCGAGGGAGTTGATGTTGTTTTGATACAAAGAGACGGATAGAAAAAAAGGTTTCGTCTCTTCCGTGGCTACGGCTGTTACCGTAATGAAAGGTTTTTATAGGGAAATCTTCCTCTTGGACAGTTAGGTAAATAGATTCTACTGATATTGAGCTCTACTTAATTGTTTGATATCATGCCCCAATAAAATGCTCAGATTGTGCGGAGCTAAAGCAGATGGCCTAAGATCGATTGACCTCTATCAAACTAAATGCAATTAATTTATAATGACCAAAAATTTCTAAACTATTATTATTAACTAAAGGCATGTTATTCTCTCTTAATTTAACCTGAATGTGGTTGTGTACATATTCTTTCATGTAAATACTTTTTGTTACTAAATTGCTACACCATTTGGAAAAAAATACATAGTACTGTGATGCGAAATGTAACACCTTGATCAAACATGTAATTTATTGCAATAAACAAATTGAATTGATTTGATCGGAACAAATGGAAATGGGTACTGATAGTCTTACAGCCCTGCTGAGGGGAAGCAGGAGCCCTACCGCGCAGCCGCTGTCGGTACCGGCTTCGTGTTTGACTTGCCGTATTGTCATTATAATAAAGTTCATCCTTGCGCGTTTAAACACGATGCCGATGCCGGCAGCGGTTGCGCGGTAGAGGGGCAGTTCGGGTGATGATGATAAGTTAGATCTTATATCTTGAATACCTGGCTCAAGTATGCTCGCAGTTCACACGTGGAACGTGGCTTCAGCATATATTTTGTGAGACTTTTGTCAGTCAGTCAGTTTAAACGTAGCTAGTAGTGCAAGTAAGCTATGTTTTTCCACCTGTTTGAGTGGTGAAGAATTTTCCCACACAATCAAGGAGCAAGCCGGAAAGGCTTAGTGCTCCGTACGTAACTGTCTTCCTCGACTTGACTAATGGGATTAAGGAAACGGGTGAAGACGTGTCCATTTTATTATTGTCTGTCTGTACTTTTTACTAGAATAATCACGATATGAGCCCGGTTTTCTCAGAAATGAAGTAAAAAATTAACTAACTTTTAACAGGTAAGATATAACTATCCAGAATAACTTTAATAGGTTGAATCTAACACCCTATATCTACGTATTATCCTATTGTTAATACCATGCATCCTTTCGAAGAAAATCGGCGGTACATGACGTTTTTCGAAACTGATTAGTTTTATCATTATCCACATAACCTGCATTAGTTCAGCCTTTAGACTTTCGCCTATACAACACTATAATATGCGTACCTAGTTACAAAGCCACTGCTAAGTAGCAAGTGTACTTATCAGTAGCAAGACAGAGTGCTTGCTACAGTTGTGTAGTTGTAATCTTATTAACGTTCATAAAAGCTGCTCTTAAATCTCTACAATATTCTGTAGCGGGAAACTTAATATTTCCTAAAGAGAGACCTTGGAACAGACGTTCAAGGCGCTTTTAGTAATGTTAAAAAATATTGAAGAAGAAATTAATCGTACGAGAAGTACAGAAGAAAAGATATGTTTGTACGTAGGTACATAATATTTATCGTTGTGCACATATGTAGGTCTACCTTTTAATAAATCTCTCTTTCCATCCTAGGTTTGCTGGAAGAGATCTCTTTTTAAAGATAGCTCACCATTGTACTTGTTTTTTTTTTCCAATATTACATGTCTGTATCATGTTTTTTGTGCAATAAAATATGAGAAATGGTATGCTATAAATTATTGGCGTAACTTAAATTTATTCAGTACGTACTCTAAAATTCATTGTCCCCAGAAGAATGAGCCTTATATTAACTTTATACGATCTTAGGATACATGTATTACTCAATTTTGTGTAAAAGAGGTAGTCCACTGCTAGATCAAAAATGCTAAGAAGCTACATAAGTAGTTATTCAGAGTAAAAGTAACTAATACCAATCCTCTTACTCAGTTTACTCCAAAGAAAACCCTCCAAAAGATCAAGTTTTCCCTAAAATCAACTTGCGCACCCTGTATGCGAACGTGGAAGGCAAAGCAAGCCAGCCGTGTTCCGAGTCTAATCCTATTAGCGGATCCTCAGCCAAGCAGAAGGACTTCCAAGCCTTTCCCAGCTCAGGTGGGCTTGGTTGGACGCAAAAGGTTGTTGAAAGCTCTAAAGGTGCCAATCTGGTTGTAGTTGATTATGTTTGATAATGCTCTTTAGATATGGAATAAAATTGATGCACCTAAATTATTAAATTAGTAGAGAGTACAAAACTAATGATTATTTTCTCTTTTTATATTTAGCATTGAACCGCACTTGCTCTTGCACAGCGACGGTCTTTAGAAACGTGATTAAGTATTTTAAATGACAGCTGCTAAATAATTAAATTGTTTCACAATTCAATCATAAAGCAATAAGAAGTAGTTCTCTAGGAAGTCTCTTGTAATGTATTCATTCTATCTAGTCTTCGAATGAGAAAGGTGTCACTGTGATGTTCTTCCGGACGGACGTCCTCAATCGCATCATCTCTTAGCAGTGATAGTACGAGTACATCGCTTTGTGTCATATCCATTGCATTCAATCTTCTTTAAGGAGTGACATCCTCCAGAGTGCAGCAGTCTTAAGAGTAATAACATTAATGTTTCCTCTGTAAGGTTGTTGTATGCTCTTAATGCTTATGCATCCGATGCATGTGTGAAGGTGTTTGGATGGTTTTAAACATGAGATTTATTTGTTAGTAACGATTGTGCTGTGATTATGCGATTGAAATGCTTCCTTTATATAGTTTTTTTTTCTTGATCTTTGAGGTAAGCAATGTGCATACCCAAAACAGTCAGATTTGCGTAAGATTAAGATTATAGTCAGTAGGTAGGTACCTTTTAGTATGCACATCAGCAATAAATAGTATCTCACTCTCCGTTCCGTTGAAAACAAACTTAAAAATGCATTAGCAACAGATCTAACCGCAGAAGATTATTTTCACACCGAGATCACGAAACAGTTTTCATTTTCTACCCGTTTTCTATCCATTACCGACAGGAAAATCTAGAACTTTCTACGGGAAACGTGCGTGAATTTAATATGGCGGTTATGGCAGGCCATTAACAACTATATGACTGCCAAGTTAAAAGCAACGTCAATTCAGATTAGATTCAAATTGCATACTAGCTCTGGCTAATTACAGTTGTTTTGATAATTGCTTGCAGTAGCCGGTATAAGATGTAAGGAAATTGAAGGTGTGGTGTAGTGAAGTGACAAAGCATCAATTAGGCAAATCCATAATACTATGATATTATATTAAGGTCTTAAAACAGTCGTAATAATATCCAAGACGCATAGAAGAACCTATGTATGATTAGTACCATTGTTGTGTAGTTACTGTGAAGCACAAAGTACGATACATTGATTTAGTAGCGCCCTAGTGTTGAGTTAGCTTCCGATCCACTTGAGTCAACTTTCAAGATACTCGCTTCGCTGACATTGGTAACAATTAAATAAACAAGCCAGTAAGTGCCAGCAGGAAATACATTTTCTAGAAGAAAACAAGCTAGACCGTCTGGCTGCCATTGAAACTCATTTTGTGATTGTCCTTTTTCGTACTTTTAATTCTTTGTTGCAGGCGTCTGCATCGAATGTTGTATTTATTTATTAATAAGAACACCAACTATATAATTCACATTTTAATTAAATTTCAATATGGTTCTAGAGCATTACAGGCGATCACAACATTCACATAAATTCATTAAGTAAAGACATAATAATATACTTATCATTAAAATAACTAAAGTAAAATAGTTAGAAATCCAATTTTTTAAATACAATTTGATTGTTAATTTAATTACAGAAATATAATCCATGCCATATAAAACAAAAAAAAAACAAAAATCACAATAATGTCTTAGCTACGAGTACTATCTAATAATAAAATTCAAACTTGTATTTGTCTTGTATTTAGTATAGTCGTTTTGTAGTTTGATCGGCTCTGCATAATTAATTTACCCAATGTGGCTTGTTGGTGGGCTGTACCCAAACGAGATATAAGTTTGGATTCTCATCTTTTGCGCAAAAAAACGACAGTTCAATTAAATTACTCCTAATTACAACGAAGATTTACACTTGACCACGCCCCATGACAAATCATGTAATTTCAACAAAGCCCCTGCCAAGCTCCTTAATCCATGGGATTAGAGCGACAAGGGCTCATCAAAAGGGAAGGAAAGCGGTAAAGTCCCTTCAATGGTTAATATATAATGAAACACGTTTGTTTTACAGCCCCTAGCTCGTTTACATTAATTTAGTTAAATTAATGTTTTTCTTTTCTTGAGTGAAATTTGTGTGGCGAATTTTTCATTGCGCCATTTAGGGGGCTCGTCTTCATTAAAATGAGGGAATTAGCGTTGTTTTTATAATTATTCAAAGTTCATAGCCTTGCAACTACCAGGTCGATGCCAGAATACTTGGTTTCGATTATGAACGACAATAGGCTAGCCAAATAGGCACAATGAAATTTCAATATAAATTATTCTTTTTATCGTAGGTAACTTGGTACAATTCTATCGTACCTATCTGTTACCAACCGCTTTGAGATAAATGACTCAAAACTGTGTGACTTCCTCACTCTATCATAATAATAACCGCGTAATAAACTGTCCACTCGCTAAACGGCATTCGACGTATATTGCAAACATAAATACCTAGTTATTCAACGTTATTTACGACAACAATTTGGCACGCTCTACATGTGGGTATGTCGTCTCGGCAAACTGTACATCGAACATGAGCTTATGATATACAGGGTGACATTTAATTAGCTGACCATATTTTGGGGAATGATAGTACCCATCATTAAGAACAACTTTCCCCAAGAAAAATATAGTCGCAAATGAAAAAAAATATTCGTCCCCCAGTACATTGCCCCGATCAGCTGTTTTTAAGTTACTATGGGAGACCCAAAATTTTTTTTCGTTTGCATAATATGTTCCTTGAGGAAAGTTCTTCATAATGATGGGTACTATCATTTACCAAAATATGGTCAGCTAAATAAATTTCGCCCTGTATAATATGGATTTTCGTGTAAATAATTGACTGTTACGTAAAGGTAAGTTGATTTATTGTCGCCGATTTTTTTTTATTACAAATAAGATAAGAATCCTTCCAAAAAAAGACAATTAATAGTTCGCGATAGGTCGAGATCCAGAAAAATACAATAAAATACTGTTCTCGACAGTTTGGGATGGCAAACGGGTAAGCATGATAAATATGATAGTTAGAAATAAGTTGTGGCATCCCTACCTCAAAGATCACAGTGGGTAGTTTTAGTGGGTTAGCATGCAAATGAAGTGGACGGGTAATTAAAAGTCAATGGGGGAGGGGCGATAAACACACTTGTATCTTTCCCGAGTGCCATCCAAACTTGTCGCGAACTATAGTCATCAATATAGGCGTCTAATCTATACATCGTTCAAGTTATTATGTCGTCTGAGGGTGCATTTTTTTTTGCGACTAATCAAACCGGTTTTTGATTATTGATTGTTAGTCATTGACTTATTGAAAAGGAGTAACGCCTAGCCTCTTCCCTAGAATTTATTAGGTATAAAGATCAATGAAGGTGATTAAGTGCTCCTATTATTATGTGCCAGGTTTGTATGGAATCAAGCAAGCAAGAATGCAAGAAATAACTTCCCGTGCTCAGTTCACACAGTGCTCACTTAAATCGGAAGGGTAATGCTCAAATTTAAGCCACGGTAGACCTATATTTTCCTCCACCTTCAACAATTTTTGTGTATTACCACTTTGTTTTTAATTTTTTAATATTTTTAATCTCCTGTCCTGTCTGTCTCAACTGTCAAACAGTTCTCCAATCCAACAATGTCCCAGCGTTTCTCCAACGTTGAACCGATGCATGCGCACGCACAGAGTAAGTAATCACTACGTTTGTGCACGGTTTAATGTTGTAGATGCGCGGGGCGTGTTCGTTTCATTAGCTATCAATTATTAACTTTCAATTTCTGTAATGTATGTTTAATAATTTTTCTGAGTTCTTGTGTTTATCACATAAATGTTTGTATGCAATCTGCATTCTTCCCGGCAAACCCAGTGTACGACTGGGTTCAGGCTATCAGTAGCAGTAACAGTCTTTTTATTGTTTGTACATAGTAGTTAGTTACCTACGTATATCTTATTTTGTATTTACATATTATTATTATTATATATTTTTATATTTATATATTCCTACCTATAGCTTATGGATACCTTCAACTTTAATAACAGCTTCTTTTCTAGTTATGATAGTGATGTCTCAGTTAGTGCGGGAAGTGCTGGGTCCTCTGCGGATGACTCGTTGTCTGATAACTTGAAACGGGTGTTTTCAAACCTTGGTGCGAACTTCAACGTTGTTCATATAAATGCACAAAGCATTCATACCAGCTATGCTGATCTTCTTGTTACTTTTAGCGATCAGAACATACATGGTATTCTTGTTTCGGAATCTTTCCTCAAACCATCACTTCCTTCTTCCATGTATGCGCTGCCAGGTTTTAGTCTGTACCGGAACGATAGGACGGGTAAGGCTGATGGTGGTGTTGCAATCTATCTCCGTTCCGACATTCCGTGTAAAGTCATCCACCAGTCGCCAAGCCAGTATTCCGGTACCGCTGAACACCTGTTTCTTGAGATATGCCTGCATCATTCCAAAGTCCTCTTGGGTGTATATTATAGCCCCTCTCTCCGTATCGACTATTTCAATTCTTTCGAAACCCTTCTCAATGACCTGACTCCCCTATATAGTGAAACTCTGATTCTAGGTGATTTTAACACATGTCTTCTCAAAGATAACGCTCGCTCAGCTAAGCTGAAATCTCTAGTATGCTCTTTGAATTTACATATCCTTCCCCTTGACGCCACTCATTTTCAACCACATTGCACTCCCTCTCTTCTTGATCTCATGATTATATCCAATATGTCTAAGGTAGCTGCGCATGGCCAACTTAACGCCCCTTTCTCCTATCACAATCTGATTTACCTATCGTTCAAGTTGAGGCCTCCAAAGCGTGCTGCTAAGTTCCTAGATATACGTAGCTTTAAGGGCATGGATTTCACCTCCCTTAAATTAGACGCTGCCTCTCTTGACTGGTCCCCTGTCTTTGGTAGTGAATCTGTTGACGACAAAGTCCGGTACTTTAATAAAATTGTCCTCAGCCTGTTTGATAAACACGCTCCTGTCAAGAGGGTTCGAGTTAAACATCTTCCGGCGCCGTGGCTTACTGACACCATCAAGGGGCTGATGGCCAAGAGAAATCGTGCCAAGAATAGATATAGACTGGATCCGACCGACGAGAATTTCTTATCCTACAAACGTCTTCGTAATCTTTGTACTCGTATGTGTCGTGATGCCAAACGCCGTCATATCTACGAGTGTATTGAAAGCTACACTCCGGCACAAGTCTGGAAATTTCTTAAGACTCTCGGTGTTGGCAAGCCACAGGACTCGGTCGCTGGATATGTTGACCTGAACGGCCTCAATCGCTTCTTCGCTGTCTCCCCTGTCGTCATGGATCCTCTCGTTAAGGAAGCTACTCTCCACAACCTACGGTCCAAGACCGCAGCCCTCAACTCTCGTTTTTTCTTTAACCGGGTCGGAGTCGGCGCAGTGAGAAGAGCAATACTTGAGATATCCTCGAAGGCCATAGGTGAAGACAAGATCTGTTCTCAGATGATAATGAGCATCTTAGATGAGCTGCTACCCCCTATCACTCACTTAATTAATGT
Source organism: Argyresthia albistria (assembly GCA_963457715.1). NCBI lineage: Eukaryota > Metazoa > Arthropoda > Insecta > Lepidoptera > Argyresthiidae > Argyresthia > Argyresthia albistria. The sequence goes on from OY735269.1 coordinate 7,580,700, forward strand.
GTCGCTTGGTCAAAGTGTCTTTCCCGCTCAGTGGAAAAAGGCTCTGGTTATTCCCCTACCTAAAACCTCAAATCCCACTTCTTTCAAAGATTTCCGTCCCATATCCATCCTCCCCATCCTCTCCAAAGTCCTTGAATCTATTGCTCACTCCCAGCTCTCCTCTTATCTTTCCTCAAGTAACCTGTTAAACCCCTACCAATCTGGTTTTAGGCCGGGTCACAGCACTACCACGGCTCTGCTTAAAGTCACTGACGACATTCAAGCGGCCATGGATCAGAAGCAGCTCACAGTCCTTACACTGCTTGATTTCAGTAGCGCCTTCAACTGCGTCGACTTCGATATCCTGGTTGAAATTCTTAAGTCACTCAATGTCTCTTCGCACTCGGCTCGCTGGTTTGACTCCTACCTTAGAGACCGCCAACAGCGCATTAAGTCCGAGGAGATTTGCACGGACTGGTGTGATCTCTCCGCCGGTGTTCCTCAGGGCGGCATCCTTTCTCCTCTACTCTTCTCAGTATTCATCAACTCCATCTCCGACGTACTTACTTCTTCATATCATCTTTACGCAGATGACTTACAAATATACCGGCATTTCTCTCCGTGTGATGTGAATATGGCTGTGGAGGCTTTGAATGCTGACCTCGATAACATTAGTAATTGGGCTGTTTCTTACGGTCTGTTGGTCAATCCAAGTAAGTCGCAAGCGATGATTATTGGTACACGGAACTCACTTAACTTAGTGCAGAATATGCGCGTCGATCCTGTGCTGTATAATGGTACCGTAATCGCTTACAGCACCAAAGCCAAGAACCTAGGGGTTATATTTGACAATTTGTTGTCCTGGTTACCACATGTATGTGAGGTCAGCAGACGAGTCTTTGCGTCATTTCACTCTCTCCGGCGATTGCAGTACTTCCTCCCATTTCAGACTAAAATCATTCTTGCTCAGTCACTTCTACTCCCTCTAATCGACTACGCGGATGTTTGCTGGGTCAGTGCGAACGAAGAACAACTGAACAAACTCGAAAGACTTCAGAATCTCGGGATTCGGTTTATCTTCGGGCTACGCAAGTATGACCATGTCTCTCAGTGTCGCAAGCAGCTAGGATGGCTTCCGATTCGTCTTCGCCGTGATATGCACATTCTCTCCTTTCTGTTTAATATTTTGAAAAATCCCCGCTATCCCGTTTATCTTCGTGAACGTTTTGAGTTTCTCTTCCCCAGGGATAGCAACAGGAGATCCCACACGATGTCTCTTCTTTCGATTCCTCGGCATTACACTACTGCCTATAATCACTCGTTCAGGTTGAGAGCAATCCAATTGTGGAACGCACTTCCCTGCGCTATAAGGGACAGTCCCACAATTTATACTTTTAAGAAAAGAGTAAAAAATCATTTCCTTTCTCTTTCATATTAGGTAGTTATTATTATTATAGTATTTATGTACCTATGTATGTGTATGTATGCATGCTAAGTAGTTCTTATTTATACTATGTATTACTTTATTTATTGTATTATGTTTTAGGTTGTAGATATCTACCTAAGTATTATTTATTTATTTTATAGCAAGTGTAGTTTTATTCAGTTTATTTTTATCTTTGTGCACTAGGACTATCCTCTCAGCACCATCTTTCCTGTCCTGCCTAGGTTTGCTGGTAGAAATCTCTCTTAAGAGATAAGCTCGCCTTTGCGCACTATTATGTTATTTAAGTTTTATTATTAAGTTACCGTGCAATAAAGAATAAAGAATAAAGAATGAATCACCCTCAAAGTAGGAAACATTTCTCCATTAATTTCATTCCTGATTTGAAATTTACTTCGCAGCACTCTTATATTAAGAGTATTGTTTTAAGACCTCCGTTAGGCAACACAGAATGTACGCCTGTTGTTGTTGGTTGATTACAGCAATTTGTCTGGCTACCCGTTACATTAGATACCGGGATGAAAAGTGGACAAGCTACTTTGCGGTGACTACACTGTAATTACTTTCTGTTCTCGCAATCTTTATTCTAGAATATTCTATGAGAACTGCTCTTAGAACTTCTCTCTTGCCCATTCTGCTAATAACGATATAGTACATACGAGCACGTATATTTCAAGTTATGCATTGGACCATAAGCTCTTCACTCACTCATAAAACTACCTACTTTTTCCAATTGAAATTCCACTGCAGAATCAAGATCGAATTCAAATAAAATATCTCGAAATAATCACATGTGAAATCTAATTTCAAAAACGTTTCTAAGCTCTCATACAAATGAGGTATTAAAATTTTCCCATGCATTCGAATCTGAACTGCAATTGAAATGAATACGTCGCTACTGGAACTACGGATATTATCCGAACAAATGAAAATGTGGGGAGATAATGACGATAATTGGGCACCTCGTTCCAATGGCACAGACGTCTGGTATTGACAGGGTAAGGGTTTTCCACCGGCTTATTTATTTGAACCTGGCCGTCTACTGAAGCGAGTTTATTTTTGAAATGCGGATATGGTCCCGGCATTTTAAGTATTTTGTTGTCATATTGAAAATTGCTATTTTATTATGTGGGCAATAGGTTTTCTTAGTGGTGGAAAAATGCACCTGCATTTTCTTATTAACTTATTGCCTAAACCTGACTAACTTAAATGCGACAGCCTTCTAATTTTCAAACACATCTTTTTAATAAGTTTAGTTGTGACGCCGCCGCCGCGCCGCCGCCTGCATATCGGTCGCACGCATTACGTGTCCAAATCTAACGGTCTCGTCATAAAGCCACTTAACCACACATGTGCTCATTCGTTTTAGTTCCGGAGCAATTCACACCAATTCAAAGGAATCTGTGGACATTTAAATCAGTTTTGTCTGACACTTTACGTTTCCACACTTTGCTTTCTAAGTATCCGTGACATGCACCTTATTACCCTGAATATAGGAGCTATCGGCAGGGCTGGGAAACAATTGAAGGTGTCTTGACATACGAAAAGAGACTCTCAATTTATGGAATTAAGCGTGTTTGCACGATAATAGTTTCAGTATTCGCGAATTTTATTGACGCCATAAGTAGTCGACTACGACGTTGTAGATGTGTCGGCGTTGCGGGTGAATTTTCACTTTTCAAGGAATGCGGAAACTTTAACTGAAAGTTTAAACTGGTGAAGTTATTCCGGGCGATGTTTGCGAGATTCTGGAATACTGAATTCCACGTTCTTCGCCGGCTTGTGCTGTAACAAATATGTGGTATCTGTTGTGCAGGGAATAGTCAAAGTTAATTATTTGTTAAAAAGAGTTAAGAGATTTCTTTCGATTCCCTTCCTTGTGAACTAATGCAGTGAACGTTTTTGATACAAATTTATTGACATATAAATTTAAAATTTAAATAACCCCTCCATCAACCCGCATTGAGCCAGGGTGGTGGAGTATGGCTCAATCTTACTCGGATCCGGGTAAAGGCCTGTGCCCCTCGGTGAAGACATTAATAGGCTTCATTTACTTTTACTTTTATAAATTTAAATGCTATGGTTGATATTATTTGGGCTACTATAAATAAACCTTGGGTGGTTTTTGAAATAACCTCAAAAGAATTACAGGGAACTGTATCTCTATTAACCCTCTCGCCCCGACGTCTATTGTTCTACATTGTAAGTTTGTTCGGCCTATGTCCTTGAGACAACCGATTACAGAAACATACAATACTTATTTTAAATATTCCTACAAATCTTATTAACTTCATGAAATGAAAAGATTTCAGTTGCTCTTTTCTGCGTCCCGTGCATCCCATTTTGCATCCCAAACGCAAGATGGCAAGATGGCAGGCCATTATCCTTTATTAAAACGGAGTTTGATGTTTAATTTTTTCTAAAAATATTTCTCCAACCCCAATTTAGTAAATTCATATTTATCGTTTTTGCGATTATGCTAGAAATAACAATAATAAGCACGTGGTGTACTCTGATTAAACATAATATTTGTCACAGGATGACATTTCATTAGCTGACCATATTTTGGGGAATGATAGTACCCATCATTATGAACAACTTTCCCCAAAAAACATAATAGTCACAAACGAAAAAAAAATTGTGTCTTCCTTATTAGGTAACTTGAATTCAGCTGATTGGGGCAATGTACTTTGGGAGGAAATATTTTTTTCATATAACAACTCATGACTACACGCTAGGATACCTGAACCGTTTGAACTAGAGCAGTGATATCAAACATCAAAGAGTTGGATTAAAAAAAAAACTTTTACGGCCGCAGTTCAAACCTGAAGCATTTCGCTTTTGAGGCAAAAACTCGATCGCTACCCAAATAGGTTAAATGATCAGATTAGAAGTGAGTATAATTAATTGATCAACTTCAGCTTCTAATTTCCGTATTAATGCCGCTCTCAGCTCTGTCTGTCACAATAACGGTTCCGTCAAATCAAATCTATCACATGCTCACTCCCTTGAGATAGCTCTCAGAGTTAAGAGCGGTTTATGAAGGACCTAAATAACAGGCTTTGTCGGCTATATACTGGGTTTGTCATTCACGCGACCATTGTGATACTCTATTAAGAATTTATTTTGTAGTGACTAGTCCGATAGCCAAATTTATGTCGCACGCACGGCCTGCTGCCAAATCCGAGGCCATTTGTTCCGTTCGAGCCGCATGTGCTGTGAATTGCACAATTTGCTTCCAGTGACATTTAGCTGTAGGATAGTTGGGTTATAGTTATTAGTGTCAGATGAGTTGATGGGCTATTGTTACTTTAACCAAGCGTGGACCAAGCGCAAAACAAAAACGATTAAAATTTAATTTACTTACTTAGGTACTTACTTACTTATACTTTATTGCGCAAAAACAGAATACAGACACTTAATAATGAAAAAAAAACATGTACAAAGGCGAGCTCTAATCAAATCTAATAAGAGATCTCTTCCAGCAAACCTAGGATGAAACTAATTTAATTTTGATAGATTTCGTAAAACGATAAATAAATGACAATTGCAAGATGCCTTATCGATCGCTGTCAATACCCCATCCGGCATATTTAGTATGCTTGGCCCTTTTGACCCGTATTACAACAAACCCCAAGTCGCAAAAGCTACTCGTTACAGCCTGCGAAGCGATATCCATATCCTCGAGAGTCCTCAGACAGAGCGTAATTTCCTCTGCGCCTTGGGGACTGGGCAGAGGTAGTCACGAATAAATCATATGTGCCAGCCCCCGGCCCCCTCTGAAAGAAGGCCGTTGTCCGATTTAAACTGAACCATTAATATGGCTATATCTTATCGAGTAATGCTTGGTTAAGAAGAGAATTTTGTGAAAATCTGCGTATATTTATTTTCATTATTACGTTAATCTTCGTTATTGTGACGGCAAAGAGAGACAGTTAAGTAATCCCTCCCACCGTTTACGATATTCCTGGATAGCAGTCCGTGACAAAACCACCGTAAAAATATTCACGTAGAACTTACATTCAATCAGTGTTATTTTTCATAGCGCTGATGAAAACACGGGTCATTTTTCAATCCTAAAAATAGGGTAGGCAAGGGTATCAAGTCTCTTATGAATCAAAATAAGGAAGCTCTATTAATTAAATCTTTCCTGAAAATATACTCTATGATCACCATTAGAAGATGAAAATATTTATATAAGATTTCGGTTAGCCGGATGTAATAAACAAAATCAAAGCAGAAGAAAACATAATAAATATCTTGCTCATTGTCTGGGAATCACAACAGTATCAGTTTACACGAGAAAAAAATATTTTGCCATAGAAGAAGTATGGTAAGAGTAAAGTAAGAAATATAGATGGCATTGTTGTGCACATAGGTCTGCTAAGCAATTCAGCTGTCTCATCGTAATTAAATGTTATAAAAGAAATCTCTTAACAAAGATAAGCTCGCCTCCGTACACTAATAATAAGTATCTCTTGTTCTCTGTAATTGTTAATTGCATACAGTAAAGTAAGTAAAGTAAAGTAAAATTTCATTTATTTGCAAAGAAATGTAGAGGAATCATCATGGATGGAATGCCCTCAAATTAGCGTGAGCTGTGTCTTCTTGAGAGACAGTTTCTTCCCCGTACTAAGTAATCAATAGATATTACATTTTTTTGTACAATTCTCACTTGATGGCTGAGGTAGACTTATAACAAAATTATACACAATTTTTTATTATTTTGCAGATAGATCTACCAAAAGACAATAAAGCATAACATTTCTCCTTTTATAAGAACAGAACATTACCCCATCCCCAGTAAGCTCGTACAAACAAGAGGTACCTAATTGACTCGACGTTTAGAAAGAGATAAGAGATAAACCCGTGTAAGTGGGTCAGAGATATCGGCCGGATTAGATCAACACAATTTGATCGAAAAGCCCGGGTCTCTCAAGAGACGGATAAACAGTCAGATAACTTTTTTTTGACAATTTTGTACGTGTGAAATGTCAAAAGCCCCAGATAAACAGACAGATAAACGCTATCTCAGGAATGAGAGAACGGCACTTAGTAAGTTTCATCATAGCTACGTGAGTGAGGACTTTGTTTTGTTTTGACTTGCAGGAAAATTGTGCGGTGAGAATTGGATTGGTTTATTAGAATGATTTATTTTGTCATTGTATAAAAATATCAAAATAACCTAATCTCTGACTAAACTTGGGCACAACTCTGCCTCTGAAATTCCGTATGAAATAAATGGGACGTATGTTTGTTTTCTTTTATTACAAAAAAAAACTATTTAGTTCACACAGACGTTAATTTAAGAGACGAATGTTTATTGAATTGGGAACACAATGACATCCTCCAAAACCTACCCAGTATCCAGCAACAGTTGATTGGAGACCATTTCTGTCCTGTGCTGAGATCAAAGGGCCTTCCTACCCTCCGAAGGGCCCCGTGTCACAAATTCACAGTACATAAACCGTTGTGCCCCATTGCACGGAAAAATGCCTCAGCTTCCTGAAGAATCGTACTTCCGTATCATTTTTGATTCTATGTCGTTCTAATATCAATCGCTGTAAGGACCAACCTTGTACTATGCGTATATTTTGTAGAACGTACCTTGATGGGTACTGACGAAGGGGTTTTTATCGGGATTTTATTCTATGACTGGTTGAAGGAAGCAGTGGATAAATCTTCTGAGCGGAGGCGTATGTCGTATAGTGCAGGGACTTTGATTCAGTAATGTGACGGAAAAAAACGACGGCGATATTGATAGACGAAGCGATCATTATGTACTGTAAAGTAGGTTCTTTTATTATGATGTCTTCTGTGTCTAACTCGCTATGTCCCTCGTCACATGGTTTTGAGTATTTCCAATACTTGTTATGGAAAATCCTGTTCCCGCCTTGGAAGAGGCATATTTTTGCCCGCCTTAATTACGCCAGTATTATTTAATTATACATTTTGCGTGACATAACTATACCCAGTATACTATTCATCCAATGCCTGTGTAGATAATTTTCATCTTTTCAAAATCAATATACTTTATTGCACACAAATCAATACATATGACAATTATTAATAAACGGTCAAGTGCGAGCAGGACTCGCGGACCAAGGGTTCCGATCATACTTGGAGATTGTTACCTCCTAACTGGTGTTATGGTTTCTACATAAAAAATCCAGTATGATCCATGTAAACCAATATTTTTGTAGAAAGACAGAAATTTGCAGTTTTCAGGTTGTTCCCTTTTTTGTGCTGTAGACCTTGCATTATGCTAAATTTCCTGATTGTAGGCTTATGTTTAATTACCCTATAGGTTTTGGGTCCATTGCGATTACTATGAAAATCCAACAATTTTACAGCATAAACAGTCGTAGCGTTTGAATGCGTTGACCTAGAAGACTGATTTTTTCACAGAGTTATGCGATCACAGATTTTATTATTTGATATGAGTTTCAGCTTGATTCCTCCACGCCTTCTTGATATAAAGGTCTTTTACTTCACACACGGTCACTTGACACACGGAGGGACGGACAGACGGACAACAAAGTGATCCTATAAGGGTTCCTTCTTTTCCTTTTTAGGATCGGAGCATTAAAAATGGAAATAACATGTAAAAAGGCGAGCTTATCTCTATCATCGTTTCTTTACGATGATTCGAAATTCCTCAAAACTCTGCTGACTGACACCCATACAAACATCAAAAATAAAACAAACAAAACATCATCGTCAATATTCCCTTACGAAGTGCAAAAGACACAGTTGGTCCCACTTTTAGCCAGTATATGAAACGTACAGGTTGGCAAGAAAGTCTAGAAATTAAATGATGGCAACATTCACAGACTACTGCGTGTTTTCTTTAATGTCATATTTGGATTGTCTATCAAAACACGCAATAGTGCTCTAATATGTCACTTATGTTGCCATTATTTAATTTATAGACTTTCTTGCCAACCTGTATCTTACACCCCCAATGCACTGCACACCAAAGCTAGATAGACCCCTAATCCGACCCCGAGTCCGCCCTAGCCCTTCAAGAGAATGGAAAAACACTTTGCAGTCATTTCCTGAAGATGTACCGAGAATGGGGATTCATTATCAGCCCCCGACAAATCCCCAGCTTTCTTGTGGGGATGTTCCGGAAGATGCGAATATGTTATCTTAGCGCTAAAACATGTGGAGAAGGTAGATTGCAGGAGTAACGTTATTTTAGCACCCACGGTAGCGTAAGGACAAAAGAGTCCTTGGAACAATATTGACATTAAAATTATTAAAAAAAAATGACATTAAAATTATTTTGACAGTGGGGACCAAGACGTCAATGAATGTCTAATTTTTGACGTTGGTACCCACTGTCAAACTAATATTAATGTTTTTTTTTTTTACAAAAAAAATAAAAAAAATGGCTCGAGTCAACCGGTTAGCTATAAAGGTGACGCTTAATTAACAGACCAAATTTTAAGGAATGATAGTACCTATCGTTATGAACGACTTTCCCCAAGAAGTCCTGTAGTTACCTGTAATCAGTCAGTTGAGGGGTTTAAAATGGGGGTGTCGAAAAGGGTCAGCCAATTAAATGTCACCGTGCATGTCGACACCTAGAGCAAATAGGTATATCAACGGTAGGAGAATGAAGAAGAAAATACTAAATTTTGCTGGTTAGGTTGCACCAGGGAGCACTTATCCAGTGGAGAGCGCATAGATACATTTTCCTTTGAGACACAACTCACCAATTTACGGGCGGCGGGGGACGAGGTAAGAGAGCTGTGATTGGTCAGCCGCTGCGAAACTGTCTGGCGGCCCGTCATCGTACATAGGTTGCGTATGCGAACATTTGTTGAATACAACAAACGTTTGGCGAGCCGCATTCCCCCGCAGGCGCAGTCAATTCGATATATAGTCTCTGGGTTGCATAGATAACATAGTTGTTTTTCCTAATTCCAGGCAATCAGAAACATAATTATGACGTGGTATATAGTTCGAACTTCGAACAGATTTTCAAAGATAGAAGTCTCTCCCAGAGTTGCGTCTAAGCAATAGAAACAATTGAGCAATCAATCCTATGAGATTCTTTTAGTGACACCTCAATTGTTTCGTGCAAGTCAGGGTCTAATTGCTACTCTGCTACCACCGTATTCACGACTTCAATAACGTTTACTGCCTTCTCCAAACCTTATATCTCCTCCCTCCAACATTCTCGGGAAATAGCACGTGTGTACAAAGAGGTTTAGAGGTCTGTAAATAGGTTTTAGGTTCAACCGACCGTCGGAGATTGAGCTCCAAAGCCATTCCGAGGTCGGGAGCGGTAATGGAACGATGCCGTGCTTTAGACACGACGATGGCAGCCGCGTAATCAATTCTAACATATACCAGCCCCTAGACAATGTTACTTACGCTACGAAAATGAAACGAAACGATAACTCAAAATGTATGTGATTTGACATTTAATTTCGCTAGATGACGTCATACTTAGCGTAACCAAATGTCAAATACATACATTTTGAGTTATCTTTTCGTTGCGTTTTTCGTAGCGTTACTAACATTGTCTACGGGCTCAGGAAAACATACCTATATTGCTAATGTAACGGGTCGCGGGAAACGGGGAATTGATAGGAAAGAAAAGAGTCTTTTACAGATTAAGAAGTTATATTTTCAGTAGACGATAGGCACATCGGACCTCAAATACAAAATTAATAGATTCAACAGGCGGTTTTCAATAGATTAAGGAGAGAATAAGTAATTTTGCAATTATTATTGACTACCCTATCGATACAGATACTTACTTTTGTGTTAATATAGTATAATATTTTATCCATAATTATGCATTGAGTGTGCCATAATAAAAAAATCATTATCTAGAAGAGTAATGTTTCGTAATGCAAGGTACATTGGCTAATCGACGAAGTTCACTGCCCGATGTAAATGTTTACATACAGTTATCGGATTATTGTAACAGCAAACAAAATGCACCTATAACTTGTGCTGTTGTGAAATACTTGTTAGCAGCCAAGTCACCGGCAGAGCGTCATAATTAAATATGGATGAAGACTTGGACGTCACAAAAATAACCGGCCAAGTGAGAGTAGGACTCGCGCACCGAGGGTTCCGATCACACTTGGAGAGCGTAACACGTGTAATTAGGTTTCCACAGCGTAAGTAATAGAAGCGGTTTTCCTAGGTGCAACTTGTACGCTTTGCTTGTACGCAACAGTTGGCTTTTATTACCTACGCATTAGCGGTTAAGACTTCATGGGCGTGAACTGTCAAAACGGGCCTTTTATTTTGTGAAGACTTAAGGTACTACGTAATTTACTCTATGGTACATACTCGTAGTATAGTGACCTTCTCTTTTGTGTTTACTATACCTACCTAGTAAAGTGAATGTCGATACCTCACACAAAGTGTCTGTATCGAACACACCCACTTTGCGTATAAATTGTCAGGTATAAAGGTATAAACATCGTTTGTTAAGTTACACCGTCACAGGGAATTAGGTTGTAAGGAAGGTGTCGGTAATTGCGTGCGTATTCTGCCTACTGGATGATAAATGAGAGTTCATTTATTTTAAGCTTAGTGAACAGACAATGGAAATACATCATCATCATCATCAACATCATCATCATCACTATCGGCAGCTTGTTTCCGACTGCTGGGTAGAAGCTTCCTCTTTTTTGTGTCAACTTATCCGGTCCTGAGCCAATCGAATCCAGGTCTTCTCCGCAATATGCGTAGCGTAATGTCATGGAATAAATATTAGAATGAAATTATTACAATGTTGTTGTAGCACTTCAATGTTTTATCTCTAAATAAATTGCGTCACGATTCACGATGCCTTATCCCATACAGGGTGGCAGATACTCAGATACTTTTATGTTAAGTTGTATGGATATGAAATAAAAAGTGGTAATTAAACTAATTTAATCACAAGATTCTCGTAGAATTCTTACAATTAAATTAGTTTTAAACACAATTTTACATTAACTTTAGCAGAGAAAGGACGCATGTAAGCTTATGTTATCTCTCGTACTATACAGATACAAGGTTGCATGTAGAGTCAGTAATTTACGTTGCATCCGAGTTTGCAATCTACTTTGTAGAGTATTCTCCAGTCGAGGCAGCGTAGCGTGGCAGAAGATATTAGTTATTTATGAGTAGGGGGTTGTGCAGTTTTAACAAATCTGAATATGCATGTATTGTTTGGTTACACATAAAGTGCCTCTTAAATAAGCGTAACTCTTTTGATAAATAAACGTGATATACTTACATGTAGTTTTATCAGAAAGAGTAGCTCTTTCTAAACACAAACTTCTTAGATCTTCGCAAATGTTTTTCTCCATATAATATCATTGCAAAAGTAAACGCATTTTAAGTTCGATGGAAATACAAGTAGAATTATGTTGTATAACAAATACAAAACATCATAATGATAAGTAAGTAAGACTAAGATAAGTCAAATTAACCAAGTTGAGCTTATAACCCGAGATCTCTTTCAGCTAACCAAAGTTCAAACATACAGCACAGTGAAACAATTTACGTGTCAGTTCACCCCAGCTGAGCTAGTGGCACGTGGGTCGTGACGTGGCAACTTTTGTCCCGACACGTGAATAATGCAGTACTGTGCATTTTTCTCCTCTCCTCCTATCTACGTTTTAACTTTGCTATACACAGCTGAATTTATTCGATGACACATTCCATTTATGTAGAGGTATAGCGGTCCGTTTTTTTAAATCAGGTTGGCAGGCCTTGGCAGGAAATTCTAGAAATTAAAAGATATTTTGGAAAACCACAATACAGTTTGGAAAACCAATCAATTTAGGGCAGAGGACAAAAACATCCTGAAGAAGGAGATGCAATACTGACTCGTTGTATGTAAGTAGAAGGTGGTGCCTCATAGACAGGCAGGTATAGTCATTTATTAAGCATTCACCTCAGGATTTGATTTTAACTTTCATTATTCATTTTTTTAGGGAGGAGCCTCGCTACTTATCCCAAAACACAGGGGATACCCTACTTTGGGGAGTATCGACTCTGAAGTTATCATGTGCTTAATATCAACACCATAACCCATAAACAGATGATGTATCTGTAGTTAAGTTATTATAACATGCAACTGTACATTTCTTTATTATGAATAAACATTTCATTTCATTTCATTTCAATAATACAAAATAGCTTCACACCCTTTACCATACGTAATAAAATAAATTACTACCTATACTTTCAGTTACTGTAAAGGTTTCATGACTAGAATGTTGCCGGTGCCGGTGTTGAAGTCAAATCTGACGAGTATGTTGGGCAATCTATGTCCGGCTGTATTTAACAGGCAGCAAGCGTGTGTCAGGTCAGGCTTGCATCGCAGCGCCATAGTCGTAGTGTTTGTATAAGCCTACATACAGTTAATACTTTAGTGTCTACGTGAATGCGTAAACTGCGCTTTCGGTGCGGAATGTTGTATGTTTTGGAAAATGGGTGGTTTCGGCAAATAGTGGCATGTTTGGTAAACCATTCACATACGGTGGGTGGCAGAATAAAAAAAAACACACTTTTTTCTAGTCTTTGACACTTTTTCTTGCTTGACGCATTATTAGAGAATAAATATTACCTGCTCTCAAAAACATGGTACCTATCATAGGTATCTATACAAAACCACGTATACGTCCATTTGTTTGTAAATATGTACAGAAAGTAAATGATTTTGAATTTTTATTCTTTTCTGTGTAAGTATCTGAAACAAAAATATAGTCTTTTATCCAATTAACTGACCTTTGAAGGCAACTTAACTTATTTAGCCGTATTTGTTGCTGTCTATGTCTGAACGGTTCAATCGTGTTTTGATTGCGCTAAAATTTCCATACAAAAGGCCTCAAAACGCCGATTTACGACCAAAAAAACACTATGAACGTTTCCTTTATCATAAAAAAACCGCCATGTTCTGCCGTCCCACAAAATTGTCCACTTCCGCGAACCGATATAGACATACCCAACACAATTTGGTCAGAGCAATAAAGTGAGATGTTTATATTTAGTCTTATATAAATAGTGGTTGAATTTATGTCTGGGAGACGGGCGGGCGGGCGGCGTTCCGACAATAGGGTTATCTGACTAATCAAAAATCAGGAAAAGGTTTAATATTCCGGAATGATTTGACCTGAACAGTTTTTATGATTATCCCGTAATTTTGATACAGATAGGAATGAAAAGTTGTGAAAGTGTCAGTATCAGAAGAGTTACAGGGTGACCATTTCTTAGGGAACGATTAACAAAATAATATAATTAAAATAATAGTACCAATCATAATGAACAACTGTCCCTGAGAAACATATAGTCGCAAATGAAAAAAATTGTTTCGCCCCGATCAGCTGATTTGAAGTTACCATGGGAGAAACATTTTTTTTTGTTTGCGATACTATTTAAATGTCATTGGGCAACCCTATAGTTGCAGTTAAAATGAATATTATATTATTCCCATATACACGTTTTGTAGATAATAGTACTGTCACATTCTCGCTCAACATTTTGAAGAAGAAGACGAAAAGTATCGAATTATAAATCAAGAGAGTCAAGAGTCGACCGAAAGGGAGTACGTAGGATCACTTTCGCCAAAACTAGATAAAGTGGAAACATGATTGGATTGTTCTAAAATTGCTGGGTGTGTTCGTTCAGCGCCCCAACGAAACATGACACGAAATATCCAAAATATGTTTAACTCGGTCTGTACGTTTCGAGAATTTACATGTACGAGATAGTTAAACACAGAGAGCAAAACATGTAGAGAACTAGATACCTATAACAAAACTACTCAATGTCACAAATGATAGAGCACCGTCAAAAGGCAATCTTCTCTAATATCATATTCCATAAAACTTCCCAGACAAGAATGAGGCATCACAAAGAATGCACTTTATCTTTCTACCCTCATTTGCACGAGGGACGAAGAGTTGGCGATATCACGTCTCGTGTCAGTTGTGAGTAATGCGTCAGACGGTGAGGACGTGTATGATGCTGCGGAGGACTTCAAGAGTTGATTTGTGGTACAGTTCCCGTTAGGTAATAATTCGCGAAGTTAAAAACTAAAAAAAAAAACCGACTTCATGATCTTTTACTTAGTCCTGTCCGCGTGGAATGCGAATGACGTCTGAGAATTCACAATATTACACAAAATAAATGGGTCCACACATCACAGAAAGGCAAAAATATGTAATTTTGGATACCTGGATGACAGTATTTTCTATGCAGAAACCTAAGTCCTGGACCGATTCCTGATTTTTTTTAAATGGGACCAACCTAAAGGCCCATTCTTTCATACAAAAAACTAATTTTTGAAATCAGTTCACAAATAATACCAATTTCGAGGTAACACACATAAAAAAATAAAAATAAAAACATAACACAACCGAATTGATTACCCCCTACTTTTTTGAAGTCGGTTAAAAAGACTCTGAGCATCAGGAATATACACAGTATTATGCCATCCACATTTCTGTCGCTCAGTGTCTTTTCACGTGACGCGGGAACTGCATGTCGAAATGTGCAGACTGCAGGAAGTGCAGATTGCAGGTTACTTTAAAATTCAATAAAGCCAAGAAGCACAAAAGTCAAAGACTGGTGGATAGATTCTTGGCAAATGACAAATGTTTCTTCTTCAAACACATTCATTGATTTAGAAACTTCAAATAAGTGAAGTCTGGAAGTACCTGATGAGTTTTATGATGATTGAAAAAATTAAATAAATAAGTCGGTCGAGCAAACTTACAATTTATCAATTATGTACTACATTTAAATCAGACCTACGTTGACCACAAAGCACTGGATATAAATGTTGAGTGATGTAAATTATTCATTAATTGTCGTGTCATGTAATTTCGTAATTTCTTTATTGTACTCACATAAAATTATATAGATAGCTTATTACGTGTCATTCAATAGGTGAGCTATCATTGTTTATAAGTCACTTAACCGGTTGAATGGAGCCATTTTTTTTTTTGAAAAAAAAAATACATTAAAATTAGTTTGACAGTGGGTACCAACGTCAAAAATTAGACATTCATTGACGTCTTGGTACCCACTGTCAAAATAATTTTAATGTCATTTTTTTATAATTTTAATGTCAATATTGTTCCAAGGACTCTTTTGTCCTTACGCTACCCAGCGTGTGGAAAGTAGAAATAAAGACTTATTTTCGGTACATACTGTCCCGGTCCTATTGGTAAATTTGCGTGGGGATATTAGTTATTATTATTATTGAATATGCAAAAGACTTTCATTCAATTTGTTTTTATGATCGCAATATCTATGATTAAGTAAATTGTGGTAAACGTAACACAACACAAGTAGGATGCTGTGCTAGATATAATGGATGGAACTAGGTTCATTATCTTCAGAATACTGAACATACGTATCGTACGTATTAATCTAATGAAGGAAACTTAGAAGGGGTTACCAAAAAGCCACAAGATCATGACAGGGGTCCTAATCGTCCTCTAGGCCACCATAAATAAGGGGGCACTTCTATTGTTGTTTCCAACAGGCCGTCTTATAGCCTTCTTAATTAATTTGAAACTTTCTGCGGTCTCCAACAGCAAAACGTGCAATTTGAATAATAGCAAGGATAGGGTGCTATGCTGAACCTTAATTTTAATTGCAAATATTTATGTTAAACGAGCCTGCGGCGGAGTAGGACTCCCAAGATATTGTAAAGCTTGATATATTGTTACTAAATATCTTTCCCGGATTCCATTTTGGGGCGAAATATTATTGTATTGGGCCCCACAAGTCGCAAGTCGCAAGACAACGGTAACCGGTTGACATTATCATAACCGTTTGCGCTGAAATTAATATGTATGATCATTATAATATAATTACGGTTAACAACTGTTAACATCAGGGGGCATAGTTATTCACTTACGTTGCAACCACCTTCTTAGTGCTCCGAACATACCTGCAAAGAGAAATAGTTGATTAATTACTTGTTCACATTTCCAGTCAATGCGGGCAATAATCGTGGTAATGCAAAATAGAAATAAAAATGTCGGTACTAAAGAATCCCACGTATTATGTTCAGTTACGCATTCTTATGTATGTATGCCTTCTTCTAATTGAATTAGGAAAAGGATCTCGTTATATTCATGATGTTCATGACTGCTACCATGTAAACCACAGATTTTTGTCTCGTAGCTATGTGTTTATCCCGATGTTGTCATAATGTGTGTCGGAAATTACTCATTTACCTAAAGTTATCAACGTAACTATGAGAGAAGAAGGTTAAACCCAGGCACGTCCCAGCAATCTGTTAGGAGCAGGCAATCATAATGGATGGAACGCTCGCCAGGTCAACTAGAACCTCAAGGACCTATTCATTCAGGAGTATCGTTAGCCTTTCAGTCAAAGGGCTAAAGGATATATTGGTTTGTTTGTACTGGTTGGACGCATTAAAGATTCTAGAGGGACTTTCAAAGCCAATGGAGTGTGATCTTATTGATAAATTAAGGAGAGTTTAAGATAAACGATTTCTATTCTATTCTATCTATTCTATTGTTAAAAACGGGACTAGTAGTATTACGCTTCTTAAGTCAAAATAGTCTTCAATAACAAGAAGAGATATGAATTACAATAATATGATATGAATACATTTTGTATGTAAAACGATAGATCGATCTGTCACGAGTATGTTAATACAGGTCAATACTTACCTATTTGTATCTAACATACATATAGCTAAGAGTTTATACATGTCGGCGGCCGATCGTAGAATCGGGCACATCATGATGTGCCCAAACGTGAAATATCATGAAACGAAAAAATCTTTTAAGGCAAACACTGCGGCAGCTTAGGTGAAGACTAAAGGGGGCGAGCGCAGCGAAGCCCCCGAATAGTCTTCGTGTTCGTTTGACATGTATAACACAAAAAACATCACGTGGTGCTGAATAAAAATGCTTTGAAAAAGACACGTTTCCGTTAAAACCCGCAACATCATGATGTGCCCAGTAATTGTTTGGGCATATCATGAAACGGCGCGGGGCACATCATGATGTACCCGATTCTACGATCGGCCGCCGACATACATAAATATACATAATGTAGTACTTATCAATCAACGAATCTATTTATTTCCCATAATAGATGATAGATAAACATATATGTACCGGGCAGAGCTAAAACCTCCTTTTTCCAGCCCTGGCCATCCCATCAATGCTTTCAAAGTGACCCCAAAGTTGTAAAATTAACTATTAGATACGAGTAAGATAAGTGTCAAAATTGCAGTAAGTATCAACTGCAAAATAATCCTATCCATCGTAATACAAATCTCAGCTATTTGTTGCATTGTACTAGATAGGGTTAGCAACGACGTAATAAAACTAATGGTGTACGTTACTATGACGAAACGATTGTGTTTATGGGCATAATAAATTTACTGTAATTTGTTACATCCGATGTATTGTTATTGGACGTTCTGCTTGGATTGTTACAATTGTTACGAAGAATAACATTCAATGAAGAAATCGTAAATGTGGCTGTGGCTACTATTGTCAGCTGTGGATTTGGTTGCAGTGTTGGGAAAGTAAGGAAAAAAAGTCAAGAAGGGCTGCGTTTTACCAACAAAACGTTATGCGAAAATAACTATCCCGGGGATTATTCAAAATGAGGTCATTCTATGAAAAAGTAGAAGATACTCTCGAGTAAAAAGTTAGTCTTCGTTGGTAAAATTCGCTCTAAGCAATGGATAAAGTTGTCCGGCCTACATAGGTACAAATAACGATTCCAAAGGCGACTTGCACCGTTGCACCAGACATTTGATAGCCGCTAAATACAGCTTTAAAACATTACTCTATCTTTAAAACTACTTTATATGGTACGAGTACGTAAGAATAAGAATATATTTATTTAGAAGGCAAGACTTAAAGCTAGGTTTATTATAAGTTATCGTTTGTGCAAATACAATTTATACAGGAGTTAGACTGCGGCCCCACACTAGGCTGAGCCTGTATCGTGGGTGCCCTAGTATGCTTAGCAGAGTGGGAAATGTTGTGCGTAATTTATAACCAAAAAATAAAAGTTAAGATAGGTAGGTACTTAGAAACATTTAAAAAATTCAAAATATACATACACATTTTAAATATTATACACTTTTAAAATATACACAGCGCAATATTAGTAGAGTCATAAGTGATAAGTGAAAACAAATGGATGTTTATAAAAATCTTACGTTCGGAATCATAAACCCAGACAACTTCCAGACACGTTAATTGGGAAGACCCATTTATCACAAAATTCTGCGAATACTTCACATAAATGCGATGAACGCAATTTATCGCCACATTCCTCTCAACAATCCTAAGAACTTCACTTCACACTTTTCCTCAGCACTAATAAATAATTCACTAAACTCGAGTTAAGGAATTACGAAAGTTGGCAAAAATATCACAGGTGACATTCAGCGAAAAAACGAAACTAGACTCAACAGTATCGTACGCACGTCGCTTTGCTACTGCAAAATTAACTCTAATACAATTCACTAAGGTTCATTTTTATAACGTAACAATTTTGTTAAATATCTCACAGGAATTTCGCACGGCACGCGTCTTCTATCCGTCATTAAAATCCTATGACACAAAGAATACTACTAACTAGCACTCTTGGCACGTTTGGATAAGGTTCAAGATCGCCTGTTTTTCTTTAAGTGAGGAAATAAATAGGGTTAAGAAGAGCGTGCGACGCATCGAACGTCTGGCGATGTACCCATACTCGTTTATTTTCTGTAGTTTTACCGCACTGTTTATTCAGGGAGAATTGATAAATATTATGTTAACGTCCCTCAGTCGCAACTGTCGTTTATGGTTTGTCAAATTGAACGCGAGTTAGTACTATTCCTATTAGGTATCTGATTTATTTTGCCAACTCAATGTAGGTATTTTTATTTAACTTTCTCAGTTAATCTAAGGTAGTAAACAGTGTTGTATTTTTTCAGGATCGCAAGTCGTTTGCGTATGGCCCCCGCACGCACAGCGACGGTGGCTTACTTATCATCAGCAAAAAATAAAAGATTTTATATTTTTTATCAACTCTCCCCAAACAAGCTGTAGAGCGGTAAGAAATAATACCTACTCCTATTACTCACCAACTTCATAGTAATTATATTGTAAGTTACTGCAATTATAAACAACGTGCCAATAGTTTTTACACCCATCACCCTGTTAAAACTTCATGGGCGTGAACTGTCAAAACGGGCCTTTTATTTTGTGAAGACTTTAGTTTAAAGGTATATTTTCTAAAATAAATCATCATCACCACCACGCCAATTCACGCCACTACTAGTCTCGGAAGCGGAACCAGCGGAACTAACCGACAAAGTACAGTCGTATATGCAAATGTACAGTCAAGCACGCGCCAGGTGGCATGGCACGGCACCCTCGCATTACAACAAGAAGCCACCCGTAACCGCAGCGACTATATGGCTTTCCATTATCAACTATCTGTTGTAGAAGAGGTGGGTGTAAATACGTGCGTATCATTACTACTGAGAGATTCGTCGGGGCCCTGATAAACAGTCAGATAATTTTATCTGACATTAATGTTTAATTTTACCGGTAATGGTATTATTCATATTATGTTGACATAATTATTATTTATGACATTATTTTACTTTTATTATTGACTTTTTATTAGTGACTACTGATTCCTGACATGTTATTTATAATCATTATGCCTGAAACTAATTTATTCTACAGATATTTGTATAGGTACCCTGACATGTAATATTTTATTATCAATAAATTATGATTATGATTATGTGCCTTTTAGGGCCAATCTATCAATCCTCAGATATCTGTCTCTTTATGAGAAATTTGATATTTTACAGTTTATCTGGGTATTGAAGGAACGCCCCTAAAATGTCCAATTCCTCAGATAAACAGACATATTCATATTCATATTCGTTTATTGCACTCCATAAAAACAATAAGGCCTTGTAAAATAGTGGTAGATCATTATGGACCCTGTTGGCAAGACAGTTATTCGAGGATTGAAAAATCGGCGGTTAGAAGATTAATATAGTTCAATTAAATAGTGGGCTAACTAAATCAGTTTTATAAAGCGATAAACTTGGACGAATCTGTTTTATTATTTTCTATTTTTATGTTAGCCTCCGGTTGCAATGGCCTGATGATCTAGTATAGCTGTGCCTCTGTCATGCTGTAAAAATAACCGGCCAAGTGCGAGACGGACTCGCGCAAGAAGGGTTCCGTACCATTATCTATAAAAAAACTTTTGTTGTATGGGAGCCCCCTTAAATTATAATTTAATTTTAATTTTAATATTTATTTTACTATTATATTATATTATACAATATAAATTTACTGTGAACATTTTAAGCGTCTACCTGCTACCATTAACAATATCGAGCAAATATCTTTTGTTTTTTAGTATTTTTTGATATAGCGGCAACAGAAATACATAATTTGTGAAAATTTCAACTGTCTGGCTACCACGTTTCATGAGATACAGCCTGGTGTCAGACGGACGGACGGATGGACAGCGAAGCCTCAGTAATAGGGTCGTGTTTGGCACCCTTCAGGTACGGAACCCTAAAAACGGCGTCAATATATATTTATGTTAAATAATTGGCAAGCTTTCTGACCTTGTGGTCTTACCACAAAACGGCACACTAGTAGTTACACCCGGCAATTACTCTCATCTCCCCTACTATTCCATGATCAACTATCCGTTGAGCAGCAACGGTGACTACGCCAGTCGTACGGTAAAGCATAGTTAGTAAGACGATACCATTACTGGACTTTCCCTGCTAGAGTTACTGTTAACGAGAGTGCAATTTAAGATGGTTGAGCCAGTGATCTAAATGTGGTAAATACAACTACCTACTTACCTTGAGTCTATATGATTATGATACCTTGAGTGCACACTGTGCGCAGCACATGCGAAAAGAAAGGAATTACGGTCTATTTCACCAACAAACTTTTATGGGGCACTTTATTTCCTTTTTGGCGCCACCTACCAGTTGTTTTGCTTTCTAGGCTACTAGGGGACCCCCTAAATTTAAGAGGGTGGCCTACGAAACGATCTCTAGACAACTAAGAAAAAGAGCTAAGTGTCCCCTAACTGTTGCTGAAATCGGGAATTAGTATGATAATCAGAATCTACTCGACTTATGAATTTGCTATTTGGAAGATAGGAAGTTAAACAACCGTAGGCGATCAGCTCAGTCAGAGATTTTTAAAATTCTGCCTCACCCTACAATTTAGATTGAATGAAAGGGGGGAAGGAGCGTTTGTATGGTCAGGCCATTTGTACAAGGTATAAATGAATTAACGCAAAATGAGAAACAACTTTGTTAGGGACATCATTCTGAGCAACTTTCATTATGAAATGAACATTGCCTTTGTACATGTTTTTTCTAATATTAAGTGTCTGTATTATGTTTTCTGTGCAATAAAGTATAAAGTATTAAAGTAAAGTATGAAATCAATTTATCGGGGCAACTTTTTTTTTTCATTTCTCACTTCTCACTTCACTTCTCATACAAATCAGCTGATCCACTCCACAATTGACAAATAAAGTTGCTATGATCAAATCGGTTTTACACTGAAAGTTGCTCAGAATGATGTCCCTAACAAAGTAGTTTCTCATTTTACGTTAATTTCATTTACACGTTGTATATTCGTACAAACTTATTTCTAACTAACCCACATTATGTCTTCTTGCTACATGACATAATCAGGTGTCTTATCCTATTATAGTTTCAAACGTGATGTGCTCAAGGGCACTTCATAAATATCGATATAGGATTATCTGTAATGTATATCTACATGCGACCTTTCAATGGCAATTCACGTGTTGCTTACGTGTCTTTGAAGAAAATCCAATAAAAGTATCATCTACGTATTACAGAGTTGACATTTGTTTAGTATAGATAGTTCTTTCTGGAGCTGGTTTATGTAACTTCCTTGTTAGCTTATTCATTATCACCTTTAAACTTGACAGCATACTCTAAATAGGTAGGATAGTTTACAAAGTACCTAGTTCAGATGTATCTTCTATATTTTTTTTTCGTTTCTTATTGAATGTGAATTGTGAATGCAGCATATTTTAGCTATACACAATATTTTAAAGTAGGTTAACCTATTATTGTTATGCAAAATGTCGAAATTCTATTTCCAGTTTTAATAAAGAACAATGGTGCATTACGCGCACGGCGGGGTCAACGACCGTTCTATAAAACCGTTTCACAAAAAATGTGTGAACAATCACCTGTACCATGTATTAGATAAATTCTCACTGTTTCTCATTTTATGGTCCAACAGTTGAGAGGATAACTGAGGAATTGGACATCACAGGTTAACAAAACTTAAAATTTTATAACTGGCTGTATAGTATAACTGGGACTTTAAAAAATTGATCGTCTATGTTAAAAATAGCCCCGGAATAAAATAACTGAAAACGTCGCGTCAACAAATACTCTGATCACGTAAATTTTTCTGATGCTCCTATAAATGTAGAGAGTTTTCAAAGTAATATGTTTTCTGTTGACAAAAGTACCCATCATCATCTGTTCTCAGTTAATAAATGAGATAATTATTTTGTAGCACTAAATTAATTACAGAGAGGAGCATAGGAATGATCGTAATGACACAGCACAGACACATGATGACAGAATTAATACCACTGATGATCAACCAAACAACCAAAAGAAGACAAAGTCGAATTGAGATTTGGGATAAAAATACATTTTATTATAGCCCCGAACGATTTCATGACAAGGGTGGGTCTTTATTATTTTCTTCGAGTTCGTAAAACTTTTTGTATCAAGTAATGTTTCCACAGATAAATAAGAAAAGAGATTTCCAGCCCAGCCCAGTTTCGGGTAGTAAGACTAGAAGACGAGAACTGAAAGTTTTATGACCTAGACTAGCGGGCAAAAATAGAAGACTGGAGCAAGATTTATAGTTCAGTGGTCGTATAGGTAAAATACTCATTTCTTTTTGGTAGTTTCGTCAAGTTCAGTTTATAGAGGCAACAATTTGTTGCGGGTTGTTGGTTTGTTTGTTTTTTCTCAACTGTGGGATTCATAAAAGTTCCTGAAGCTCTGGATTGCCCTTATCAGGGATACAGTCTTGAGTATTGAGTATCGTTGTTTAGTTACTCAGTTTACTCAATTATATCAACTAATATTAACTTGATATGTTTCAAAGCGTTTTTTACAAAGCAACGGTATTGATATCTCTATTAAAAATAATGTCGATCGTGACATTCTTGGCATTGAGATCATCAAAAAATGAGCCTGAATCATCTAAAGACCTAGATCAACCATAAGGTGTTATACTTAAAAGAATCTGCAGTATTTATTACACGCATTATTCACATACATCAGTTTGAGTGAGGTTTAAACACTACATTTAAACATTACCTTGAGAAGAAGTAGAGCGGTGCGACCGCAAGGCGGTTGTTTGCCAACACTACTGAAAGTGCAATGTCATTCAAAAAAAATCTAATAAACGTGTCTCTTTGACACCACTGAGAATTTAATAAAATAGCTGTAATACTTTATGGCAAGACAATATTTGAGTGCGGTCACAAAATGAATTGGGGACAAAAGAGTGACAAGGGTCGCAAGGTTTATGACATCTGACGGTATCCACAGATATGTGGGTTAACACAAAAAATGTCAGTCACTTAATTTGAGTTTCAGGTCAAGTGAAACTTAATCTCCAAGTTGGCGAATCATTGAATTGCCTTTTGACCAAAAGTAAAACTTCTCGTGTCGAAATCCCAAATGCTACAAGATGAACGTAGATCAGGGAATTTTATTACATTTCCTCAACTTTCATCTAAAGTGGCCAAACATGAATGAGGTTTTATTATTTCACTTGTTTTTATTCGGTGTTTATGATCGAAAACGTCAGCGCTTTGAATGCCTACATTATTTTTGGCCGTAAAAGTGTTGGATTTACCGTGATTCTTAAAAATATGAATGGGTCTGAAAATAAAAGGGTTTTGTAGCAAAGCTTAGCATTACATCATCATATTTCGAAAAGCGAATGCTATTTACGAGTTCGAGTATATTTTTTATGAATATTACATAATGCTGCCATTGCCCGTGACCGTGACACAGTAAGTACATTAATTTTATTCAGATATCGGAAAAATAAATAAAAATCGGCAATATTTCTTGTTAGAAAGAAAATGTCGAATTGTTTATATTAATAATAAAAAAGTAAAATTCTCCTGCAGCTTCAAATCGGATCTTCTGCTTTTAAATTAAGCTACGCTAAGTATTTTATTTTTATTTTATTTTCTTTATTAGGAAAACAAACAGCTTAATCTATTACATAACAAAAAAAACAATGAGTTAACACACAAGCCAATAAAGTTTTCACAAAAAAAATTTACAAAGGTAGGTACTCAGAACAACACTAAAATGTATAGGTACTTGAATTTGTGTATAAAGTTACCAACAGAGGGAGATATATGGTTCTACAGTAGGTAGTTCGTTATATAACATAGGTTTGACATAGGCAAGTGATAAGGATTAATAAATCATGGTATTATCTATCCTAGCATGCCTATAATCGGCAGATAACAATTAAAATGTAATTGTTATAAAATTACCCACTAACGAAGGGTTGATTTTAGTGTCATAGATCTTGAATGAAATTGATGCGGAGTTTTTGATTTTACAGACTTTGGTGACATGAAATAAAAACATTGCAAACTACCTACTACATTAAATACTACCAAAAGGTTTCATTGTATGAGCTGCTCAAGAGTCGTAAAATATAGAATGAACTACCGAAAACTTTGCTCTGTCAGCTCTTCCAACATGTTAGCAAACAAACAGGAGTGAAGCACAGACAGATCAGCTTAAATTGCCGGCTCACACCGTCTTGAACATTAGAAGCGCTGATGTAGACAGACAAAGATGGCCCTTTGTGGATACACTGAGCTGTAGCCGCTGTCTGCCGGAACCACCGGAAGTAGCCCACTAACAGCTTCAAATATTGTGGAAAATACAGAGCGCAGCCGGTGGCAATTTGCAAGAGCTAGCATATTGCCGCTTTAAATTGCATCTCTGACAATATCACGGGCATTGTTATCAAAGCTTCTTATCTAATCTTAAATATTCCAATACAGCAAATAAACATTTAAAATATGAATAAGGGATGAGTGAGTAGAATCAGGCAGAACTGAAAGAGAGGTTTCGGATCGCACCACCATGTCATCATCATTATCACTGGTGAAGTTTGTCAAGGTGTAATGGACTTAAATATGATGATCTCTAATTATTATATATTATCTCATATTTTTCTTTGGGTGAATTTTCTATCTAAGGTCGTCTATCATTAGGGCTATTTGATGAACGTAATGTTGCGACAAATAATATTTTAAAACATTAATTCAGCAATAAAAAACGCAATGAAGAGTCAAGTTAAGGGATACGCAGGTTTCCATAAATAATTGCAAATCAAACATGCATTCGATTAACCATTGCAATATTCAAATATAAGTTCAGTTGCATTTCAGTCTGCAATCCGAACTACTGGCATTTGCGGCTCTCCAGAGATCTAACTGACTCCCAACTTCATGCACGACTATTTTAATAAAACAGTCGGACTGCAGTCTAGCCTGTAGACATGGTCGGTGGAAATTGACCAACGAGATAGTTTGCAGTTTTGAACCATGTTGGGAGTAAGTTTGTAGTGGCATGCTAACCACAACTCGACCTATGTTTTAGTCATATCGCTTTTTTAACACTAATAACCTTCCTTGAATACTTCATAAGGTTGGAAATTCTTGGATTCTGTTCCTTCTTAATAATCGAAATAGCAGGAACGGAGGCTGCTAAACGTTGATAATTAAATTTCATTGTTAGTACAGTTAAAGGGTAAACTAGTAAATTCCAATAAATATTATTTTCATTTTTTAAATCCAGTTACCATACCGGATCGTTACATAAAATACAACGAGATTCAGAGTATTGACGATGACGATACATTTTAAAATCCCCAAAAAGCAAGAAGAGATAATACCTACCATTAATTATGATATTTACAACCAGAGTCGCGTACTAAAATGGTAAGAAAGCATTAACAAGAATCACGAGATATCTTCTATTGGAACTTCACGTTTCCAATGAAATCTTTTTCACACGTCGTCAACACGAATCACATGGGACGAAGATGGTATGGTAACGTGATTCAACAAGTAGGTCAGAGCTACTACAGACGAAGTGTGGTATGCGACGATTTTATTTTTAAACACCGATTTATTTATCCTAAGGCGACGTG
This sequence comes from Argyresthia albistria, assembly GCA_963457715.1. Taxonomy (NCBI): domain Eukaryota; kingdom Metazoa; phylum Arthropoda; class Insecta; order Lepidoptera; family Argyresthiidae; genus Argyresthia; species Argyresthia albistria. The sequence goes on from OY735269.1 coordinate 7,607,409, forward strand.
TTCGTGCTTTAAAAAAAATAGACGTCTTTCGTTCTCCCTATTGCGCAAAGCTGCAAGTAGCAATCTCTAGAATAGTAGTAGTATTAATAGTAGAATCTTGATTCCTAAAACTTCAGATTTGTATAACAGGAAGCAGACATTTGGTATACGATAAGAACAATGCAAATAAATCATCGGATTATGAGTGAAATTTCCACACAATTTAGTGGCGAGAGTTTGTTTATTTTAATACTCCTTCAGCAAGGAATTCTCCCATTACGGAATGTAAACAGACCATATTGTTGAATGTAAACTGCTTGGTAGACATACAAATAAAGTAAATTGGTTCTAATGAAATATTGTGGACCAGTTTAAAGATAAACGAAATTTTCTTAAAACTTTGGTTGGTTATTGTATGAAAAAAATCCTTTTTGGAATGAGATAAGTACTATAGTTTTGTGGAACAAGATTTTATAAAACAATATTCAAATTGTAAAAAAAAATATGTGCAGCAGGTATGTTGTACAACTAAACTAATTTTAACTTTTTTGTTACTCTATCACTATTCAATTCTATCCGGTCTACAAAATAAAGGTACTTCATTTGATGCGAATACAACCTTATTCAGGTTAACATAATTGTAATACCTGTTTGAATAACATTTCTAACCAACCCCAAGGATAGAGATTGCAGCGGAATAATAGAACAACCAAGCTTTGTTGAACTCACTGACCCACATTACAATGGTGAATGACCGTAATCGTAAACATCATTGTGGAATCCCACAGCAGTTTCTCATACAATGACGCTTCATCGACCCGACAATATGGTAAATATGGCAAAAACGTTTGTTTAAACAACATTTAGCACGTGTGGAAGACAAGATTTACTAATTTTGTGAAATCTTTCATTGACCTCTCTTTGTATAAGTGTGATACACGAAAAAATATAAATGGCATTGATGATTCAATCGTCCTAAATTTGGTCAAGAAGATGTGAAGCACAAAGGGATTCAGTGAAGTAGATACAATGGACGAGGGAGTCCCATGTCCCTATTTCTCAATATGTTAAAGTCCACCAAAGAAATATCGACGGTGAATAACTTTTCCCTTTCAATCTGAAGCGACTACCCGCCCTATAGATGAGGGACAGTGCGGGTTAACATAATAATGAAGAGCTACATTTTAGAACCATTCAGGCGTTTTATTCCACTGCCATAATAAATCCTTTGGCAGTAGAAAGGTAATACAAGTTGCATGTTATAGCCACTGCAGTGAAGATTTCGTTTTAATGGCATCAACGACGGGTTACTAAATAAAGATATCACTCTGCATATTATCATCTATGAAATATAACTTTCCCCTTCACACTTCACCGCACCGTCGTAAAATACTTTGTGACTATTTCACGGTAATCATTTGATACTTGGGCTAAGACTTATCTCGTACAGGTGTCACCAAGTCTCTTTGGCTTTAACCTCTGAGTGATCTGCCAGCCCACTTACTCTATGCAGAAAGAAAGGTCACACAGCCCAGACCAGAGCCAAAGAGACTTGGCACAAACTGGTCTAAAACCGTCAGTATCTGTCTACTGCAAAAGTAAACAGCGAAGTTGCCAGGAGTGCGGGCGCTCATGATGGGAACAAAAAACACACCATCTGAACAACTCTGAACGAGTTTCGTAGATCTTGCTCCGGTCTTGGTGGGCGATGATGGAGCCAGCAAGAAACTGCCGAGACGTTGGATCCAGTAATAGTCAACTGGTTTTTACCCGAGATCGAAGCGTCTGGAAGGGACGTTTCAAGGAAAGTGGATCGCTATAAATAAAGGCAGACTTATCTTTTTATTAAATACCTCTTAGATCAAGTGGCCGACTTAGACGATGAGCCAGATAAACTATGAAAACGAATGGGGTCTGCGGTAATGGTATGATGCAATTCTATTGTGAAATATTTACAAACTTGAATGAATAAGAAGTGAAAACGCTATACTTACTATGAATCATGTTAGTTCACTGACTCAGATTAACGAGGATCATATAAATATCAGAAATGTTCCGACATAGATCTTCAAGAACAGAAAGTGCAATATCTGTACAAACATTTATAAACAGATTTCCTGATCCTGATTTGCTACTGGTTCCTCGTATTCGAAAGGACTTATTTTAGTTTCTTTATGGCAAGAATGTGCGGCTGTGACAGCGGCACTACAAGCCGAGAGTTTCGTTGCTAGTTTGCTACCGGCTTGCATTTAAATTAATATATGGGTAGAACGAGATGCATGCAAGTTATGAGATAACATCTTACAGAAGTTACGTCTGTTCCTTAGCAGTCGTTGCTAAGATATAGGAAATACTTACTTACCTAGTGCTAATCAAATAATATCATCTGTTTGTACGTTTGATCAGGCGCAAAGCAGACAATAAGTTCATACATGCCTAATATGTATTTTGTGCGCAATGGTTGTCTAATTACCTGAAACAAAAAAAAAGGAGTCAGTTGGAAAAAGCAAAAAACTAATATGACACTTTTTACAAATGCAGTGTTATTGACTCTCTTGGCTTATCGCAATTGCGTTGCCTGGTAAGTTTATTTATCGTGCAACGGCTCCAGTAGCCTAATTAGGAGAGATAAAATTTTATCACAATGCTTTACAGTATCTGTTTTCCTATGGAGTATACAGCGGTGTCCTTTTCACGTAACCAATGATTATCTTCCTTCAACCGTTCTAGGGAAAATTTTGAACTTGAAAATTTATTTAATATGGTAAAAAATAATAATCCCATTGTTACGCTCTGTGTGCAGCTTGAGATAGGGCTAGGAACGATAAATAAAGTTTTATTTTTTAAATTTTCTAATTCCATATTAATTTAAATGAAGTTGTCAGTTTACTCATATTTTGAGTTAACTTACGATCTATCTAGTTGCGATAGAGATAGCAGTGAGCCGCACACACTTATAGAATTTCAAGAGCATTTTTACATTTTAACAAGCTATAAGCAACGTCCTCATAAATTCTACTTAGATACCTCGACCTTTAGCACAAAAGGTAATAAAGAAAGATAATTTTAGCAGCTCTCAGGCAGCTTAAACATAGGTAGCTAAATTACTGGGATGATTATTATACGGTAGGTTTCGAGCCTTTTGATGTTGGCATACTACGTCGTACTTAAGTGAGACAATTTAGATTTTCCGGCTATTCCTTTGAGGGTGTTTGGGAGGGCGCCCTCAACAGGTAACTTTATGGCTCAGGAATTAATACGGTCAGGGCTATACAGTCAGTAATGCGGTCGACTTTAAAAACTTTCCTCGCTATTTGAAATAAATATCTGCAGATTTGTACGAGTTTACTGCTGTTCAATTGCCTCTTTATTGTTTAACATCTACATCGCTACAGACATCAACGAACCCATTGTTACATTAGTCTCATCAATCTACTAAAGAACGGACAAAATCCCTGAAAAATAGAGAAAATATCTAACTGTTTCGTCCTCGAACAAATTTTTGTCACAACATTACTATAAACGGTGTTGAGGTGCAGGAATATTTGACAGAGCGCAATAAAGTGTTCGAGTTCAGGTGAAATTATAATGACAATGTAGTTAACAGTCACTGATAATTCAATTCGAATACTTTTCAATGCGTAATTTTTCCTAACATAAAAAGACGACACAAAACCTACTAGGCCGTAACAGAAAGTTGCGGCCGAGCGTGAAATGGGACCAGATTTACTCTTTCCAAATATCTGATCCTCGACCCTTATCAGTTTAATTTTAAGGATTAAAATCCAACGTGATCTGTAGACCGATGTGTTTGACTTTAGTCCGCTTATCGTTGTGGGGCGATGAAGTTAACGTTGACGATCTGAATCGATTACTCGCCACTTCCGAAGAAAGGGTCGTATCAAAAGCAAATAACTTTGAGATCTTCTTAACTATTGCAGGAACTGTTGCATTTGGAATGGTACTATCAAAATGAGCAGAAAACATCACATATGAATACGCTGGAAACCCAAATGCTAAATCCAATTTGTCATCATGAATGGCAAGACTGCATAAACCGAGGCTTTTTCACAAGATACATAATAAGCTATTTTCAAAATTAAAATTTAAATGCAATAAAATAGTAGTAGTAGTAGTGCAGTATTTATTACCTGTATGAATATACTTACATAGTTATAACATGATGATGATGAAATACAATTTTGTAAATGACCGCGATAGCTCAGATTGGTAACAGTTGAAGGCCGACGGACATGGGCAATTGTTCAGAAATCGTTCCAATCAAGACGCTCCTCATCCAATCCCAAGAGACTTGTTTAATCAGTTTTCAGAGCGTAAACAACTACTTGGATGGATACAATAAAACGCCTCTGGCTATCTTCTTTGTAAAGAAGGAAAAGTAAAAGAATTTGTTTGAATTTGATGACTTCAATATCTCTCACATGAAATCCAGAATTCAAAGACATTTGCTGTAATTTAACTCTTTTCTGAAAGTTCTCGCAGTCTCTAAAGTTACGCAGATTTTAGTATTTAAGAACTGGCTAAGCAGGGTAGTCCCAGTAGGGCTGACTTTAGCACCGTTCTGTTGAGACTGTTTGTCTTCCATATAGCAATTATACATATTATGGACACATTATTAGTTTTCGGTATCTCAAAAAAGAGACACCTGACAGTCGCATTCTGGCAGCCCATAGAAAAACACAGTTTTTAGTAAAGGAAAGAAGGATTTAGAAGCATACTTAGAACATAGTGGTCGAATGTCTTCGACGAATCACGAATATCGTTCGATTAATGTCGCCTGCCCGCTTCCGAATTTGGAGCCCGCATTCAAGCAGGGTCAATAACCCTTGGCGTACGTTCTCCGACACACGATCTTCATTGCTGATTCGATACGCTACAGGGAACTGAGGTGATGTGTTTATTAAAGATAAACTAACTACACAAAGATTTCATACTAGTAATGGCTTCAAGATACAACTTACATATTTAGAGTGAGGGTTGATATGAAAGATACTAGGAAATACCTACGACGATAAACAGCAGGCAGTTAAAAAAGACAAAACAGATTGTTGTTGATAAATATAAATCAGATAAAAAAACTAACTACACAGGGCAAATGAAGGCTCAGCTGTAAGGATCATCAAAGACCTTCACACTTTTGACAGTTGAGTGTTCAATTTTAAAAGCAAACTACCGATGAGTAGCTTCAAAGTGATTGGAACAGATGGTGCTACTTTAGCTGTTAATTCAATTATGGGTTAACAAAGTAGACAACGCCTTTTCCTATAAAAAAAAAAACAAAGTACAATAAAACATCTTACGTGGATGATCTTCTATCGACCGTGATTGTCTTTTATTTCATGCTCTCTACACAGATCTGGGGAGCAATCTGGAACTCCGATAATTTGATCAGTGTAACAGATGCTTCATTTATTTTAGATTGAACCGTTTACTTTATGAAAGCGGAAATCCTTGTGAACTATGATTATTGGTAGGTAGGTAGGCGTGACTATATGTTTGTTTTGTAATAGGCATTTGAAACATATCGAGCGAGACCAATGATAATCAAATCACACTATATCAAATATTCATAGTTTTGAAGAAACTTCCTAATGTACCTATTGAAGACGAAAATATGAGATTTGAATTTTAAGTTCCGCCAATGAAATGTGATCGTAAAATACTCTAAAACCCAAAGGAACCCTCAGCGAAGCCTTTGATACGGTCAGCATTTAAATTATACATTTAACTTCGAATTTTAAAAGCAGATGTTCAAAAAAAGCGCGTTCCGAATTGAAATTCCTGAAACGCTTCTCGAGATTGAAGAGGCTTTTATGGAAATGGACCGGGTGTGCATTGGATATGCGCCCCTAGCCCCACCGTGCAGTTTTAACACGACCGATTTAAATATTCAAGCCGCTTATTGCAATTTGGTTCCAACTGGTGTTCGGTTTATTTTGGTTGTTTATGGTGTCACTGTTTTGGTCTAGTGTAGAGGGTTAAATATGTATGGTTGTACAGCGAGGCAAGTGTTCGCTTATAGTGTTTGTTTGGTATATTTATACATTAATGTTTTTACATTTTGGATGGAAAATGAAATCAATTTTAACATATTGAATTTATTTTAAAACTTCATCAAAATAATGGTCAAAGTGAAATTGCAAAAGTTAAATTATTTTCGAACGTGACGATGACGAGTGACGACTAACATGGAAAAATAAATATTCGAAGCATATTTATCACGCCGGTATCCAAAATGAATAATTCATCAAAATACATAAATCAGGCAGGTGTGACAAAGTTTCCGATTGGGCAACGAAAACTCCCTAAAATAATGATAGTACCTACAATGTACATTTTCAGTTCAAAATGTACTTAAGAGTGAAGAATAGGCAGCAAATCTATAGATTAATATCTTAGATACTAACTTTAATAGCATTTGTAAACCGGTTTCATTATAATTGTTTAGTAACCTATAGTATTTGATAGTTTAAAATTAATAAGGTTTCTTTTAGAAAAACCATCGCAACTATGATAGCACATATAAGCTACCTACCATGAGCTACCTGAAACCATAAAGCTAGTAGTAACAAGGTAGATGATAAACCGACAAGATTGATTTGCAACTACGAATGTCAGGAATTCCATTCATGTCCTACCTACACATCTATCGAGACTAGATAGAGATTTGTCTGCATCTCACACGATATATCAACTATCAATTACAAGTATAGCATCCATACCTACCTGCATGTAGGTACATGACACAATAAATACTGAATACTGAATAGGTACCTATCGGTTAGCGAGACCGTAGGCACCGATTGTCATCGACACCGTAACTAATTGCGTGTGCGCTTATCAGTGTGTGTAAACAATGAATAATTGCCTGTGAAAATTGATTTCCATTTCGTTAGAAATCGGAATCGACAAGGGAAATATCTGCTGAGTCGGAGAGAGCCTCAAGTGCAATATTTTGTGCATTGTATTAGTGCGTTGTTGTATTAGTGCACAATTGTTGCTTTCATACTGGCTTAGTTCTTTTGTTAAAGTAAAAGAAATATTCCATGAAACCCGTTTTAATTTAAGTATTCACAATAAACGGCCATCATGAGTAATTTCAATCTCTAGATTTCATGAGATCATTTTGAATTAAGAATTTTAATTCTGTACGTAGGTAGATAACTTGTAGATGTAAGTATAAGTTTCCTTATTTCTTTGTCTATTTGATTGCAAATAGCAGTTAAATATTGTACGGGTATCATTTCTAAATGGATGGGTTTTGGCCTTTCAATTTATTCTCAATGACCTTTAATTATAAATACAGTGGGAGTTGATACAATACCGTAGCTATTTGCAACGGGTCCCGCCCACTAAGTTCATTCCGGGTATAGATTCTCGTTTTCTTAGATGTATACTTATACTTAGTACTCACTGACTTTGATTTATTGAACCTCTAACAAAGCAGTCCTATTTCTCATTGCTGAGACTACAGCTAAGGTATGGTATGAAATATACTATGAAGTTTTAATTTTATAGATCAATGAGGTATTCAGCACGTACCATACTACGCAGAACCGTCAGCAATAGAGGAGAGCATGTGGTCACGATCGTCAGCATTGGGGGACTGACAAAGAAGAAGAAGAAGAAGAAGAAGAAGAAGGCGTACGTACCTAGGGGTAAAACGGGACTCAAAATGGTCCCTGTAAATATAACACATGGCTGGCGTATCTTGCTGTGTCGATTTCTCTCAATTTTGTATTATTTACTTGGATCGAAAGAGTTTATTGAATATAGAAAAAAACATTAGCTACTACACTACATTAGATGTAATGAAAGTGAATATATTTGGAAATTACTTGCAACATTATTATGCTAAGCTGATATTGAATTTCATGATATTCAAATTGGCTCACCCAAGGGGATTACGCATCACAGCGGACGAACATTTATCCTACGCTACATCATAGGTACCTGTAAAATATTGAGTATAAATTAGTATTATAGAAGATAATTATCGATTAAACAAATTTATCCTCCATTTTATCATATTTTTTTAAGTAGTCGACTACAACTCATCCATATTTCTTGCCAACCGTGCGGAGGCAGAAAATTAAGAAGAAAATTCTCATTTTATAAATCGGTGAAAAAAATGAAAAATGAAAAATCGTTTATTGCCATAAGGAAATACAATTCACAGGTATGCTGACCCTCACACTAGGCATAGCCTGTCTCGTGAGGGAGGAAATAAACATTTGACAATCCCTATCGGTGTCTTAATTGTATCATACATTCAAGTATTTGAAGACCGTTCTAGCCACAGATCACCATCTGTGGTTCTAGCAGATACGAGTAGGTAGTAACCGACGAGAAATATATTAAAACGTAGGTCATATGACTGAATCCTCCAACCCTTTCAGCGATAATCAAAACACGCTTGTTAGCCTACGTGCTTGTTCCATGACGATGTTTATTAAATTCCCGCTAATACGAAGGGTGGGTGTTGCCCAGGGAATTAGCGAAGCAAGTAACACAGCACTGCGCAAATGAGTCACTGATGAGTTATTTCGGGATACAAAGCAGAAGATAGACCATATTGAAAATTAAATTTGGGTGAATTTTTGTTTTGGCTTTTTTGGATGTCCACGTCTTATAGGAACAAAACCACTGAAGAAAACTCCTAATTTACTTTATATTGTTTTTCTAGACACCCAAGTATGATAAAAACTAAAAACATTATGTGTAGGCATACCTAAATCCTGAGAAATCCACGTACGAAAGTTGAAAATCACCGATTACGAGCGCTGGGAGGCTTGTCTCCCGCGCGTTTTGGGTCAAACAAGCTTCGATAAGTTTCTGACGGAACACAGTATGAAAACGATTTATACCTAATCGGAAAGGATATCACTCCACGCACACCTTCAAACAATAAAAGCAGTTACGTATAATAGTATTTTGTTAAACAAGAGGTCGCGACATGTTTGTCCCACTCTGAACCGTGCTTCTCATGCCTCCCAATAAGTATTTCTATCTCATTAGGGGCACAAACTAGCGTCCTGTCGCTTACGCATGTTAAAACAGGTTAGTTGTGCGTGCGAATGCACAGGAAGTGAACGTGGAGAATAAACTTTTTGGCAGTCAAAGAAGTATGTTTTTCACGCGATGTACTTTGGTACGCCGGTCGGGTTATTTCCGTGGCTCATTTTTTGAGTACTTATAATACGACTTGCATTATGTCATTCCATTTTCTAGGTGGCAATAATGACGGAGCTCTAATTTTAAAATGATTTTTTGTAATTCAGACAGTAGTTTAATAAATGAGATCAAAACACTATTTTGCCGTCAGTTCTGTGGCATCATTTCCGTGGTCATTTTTACCACAGAACTGACGGTCGTGCCACGGAAATGACTGAAAGGTTTTATTAAACGAAATCCTTACAAAACTTTTCCTAAACGGAGTAGCAGAAGCTCAGATGGGTCTCACTAAACACTTAATTTTTACACCACTTTGTTATATTATTTATCAGAGGTAATTATATCAAAATGTATGGCTTACTTTATGTTATATTTTTGCCTATTTAAGTTTTGCAGGCGCTCATTCAAACACTGAATATAATAATTATGAAATATGATACAGATGTGTAAAAAAGAATCAAAAGATGATTTTTGTTTAATTTATCTTCATCCTTGGCCCTCATGCATTGTAAACACACACACACAGCCGTAGCGCCGCAGATGTTGTTTCTCTCTCTACCATTCGAGAAGTCCCGGATTCGAACCCCGGCTTGGATGTGATATGTAATAATATCCTTCCTTACTAATTAAAAACTGTCGAAGGTGTATTGTATACAGGCGGAAGGAAAGAGCTACACAATATACAGCTAAATGGTCTGATCCGCTCTACCACCCGTACTCGCCCTGCAAAGCTGTGTAATGGGGTTAATGTTTATTTTTTTGAATAAGTGTTGTGTTGTAGGTATGTTACATTTTTTGATAATTATTTATTCATATCAGATTTATAATGAACGCTATAATAGATAATGTTATAATATTTTTGTTTGAGTTGATTTTTGTTAATTACTACAATTATGAAGAAAAAAAATGGTTGCCTGTAAAGTCGGTATACGGGCGAAAGTTTTACGTGACAACGACTTTGAGTGGTAAAATAATTTTTTATCACACCTGCTCTGAAAATACATACTAATTATACCAATTAGAGGGAAGAAACGCCTTTATCCCGCCCTTCAAATCCTTTCATCCCAAGGTATGGAAGTTTGTATGAAAATCCTTCCGACCCAAGGGTGGGAAGTATGTATGAAATTCCATTACATACCCGGTTTTTTTTATTTTTATTTGTCAGCAGTCATACTGCAAAGAGACTTTAACTGTCTACTAATTAAATTTCAAGTAAATTGTTACTGGCCACATACAGTTTTTTTTACCAGTTACCAACCTCCTTGGTGCATACAGAAAATTAAAAACGAAATTATTTTTGTACATAAAACGCGCGGAATCACGGAAGAAGTGGCTGCATGACCTTATGATCTTAGCCTACTCCAGAAACGGGCGAATAAAAAAAGGAAAAGCCCGCGCATTTTCGCAAAAACTTCGATTGATTTAGCATTTATCTTTGTGTTTTTTGTCTATAATTTTCCTCGTAGGTGTAATAAAAAGCACTATACATACCTCAGGATAAAGTACAGTTCCATACCTCAAATGGTTTGCGCCCCTCGCTCGCAAGCTCGTGGCGCAAATGCCATAATCTCGGTATGGAACTGTCACTGTCAAAGAATTATATTTGACGCGTGCCTTTCACTTTTTATGTCTGTCTCTCTCGCTCTTAGGCGGGCTAACCATGCCCGAGTGGAAGGGACGCGTGCCTCTCACTCGCTCTCATTGTGAGCGCATAACGTGAGCGGAGCGTAACGCAGTTTCTTGAAGTGTCACCCGGCAAACCAATTTATAAGACGTTGTCACGTCAAAATAATTTAATCACATAGTTTCATTTAAAAATATTCATGTTCATATCAGATGTATATCCTCTCCATCCTAGGTTTGCTGGAAGAGATTTCTTATTAGAGATAAGCTTGCCTTTGTACATGTTTTTTCTAATATTAAGTGTCTGTATTATGTTTTCTGTGCAATAAAGTATAAAGTATAAAGTGTAACGGCATAAATGGCTAAGGCCGAGCCACCGCTGTCAGAAAGCTATGATCGTCTATTCTATCTACCCCCAAAGAGATGTCCCAATTCAGCTGTGATAATTACAAGTCCAGTATGATAAATCTGAAATTTTCGTTTATTGAGAATCCATTAGATGTGCAACAATTTAACGGAAGATTGGTTTAGGAAGCTAAACAGAGAAAATTATGTATGCCTGCAAGCCGGTAATTCGCATCAGTTAGCGGTGTTTTGCGCCAGATCGATCTTTGTTATAATTTGTGTACTAGTACCAGTTATTTTTGTATATATGGGCGCTTGGAGCTTCTTTTACGTGGTCGACCACAATTTATAATATTTGTTTGGTTATTCGTCGTAGTGTTACGACGTGAGTACTCAATGATATTTTATGTGCTCGCTAATAGCGGCTTTTGTGGCTCCAATTATATAATTAGTTCACGGCAATAACGATCCAAATAGACCGGGTTTACACAATTGCGATTTGATTTTCCGAAATGGGTCTGAACTAACGGTTTTCCTCGATAGGAGCGTAACGTTTTGAAACCTTCAACTCTGCGCAATTCGAGCTGGATGTTATCGAAACGTTTTCTTTAGAGCTTTAGAGACCTAACCCTCTCCACAACGAGTTACGTACTTCGGAAAATACCGATTTAGGTACTTCGTTACCACAGCTCGCCTCGACTGAGCCCAGCAAAATAAATGCGTGACACAATCTACACGTTAGGTCTCCCAGCGAAATTGACATTTAATTTAAAGATGCAACTTGAATCAAAACGATCCAAGGCAAGGCAAAATATCTACCCGTCTATAAACAATGAACTTTAGACTGTAATTTGATCTCTTCGCGCGTCCCCGACAACACTCAAATGTCAAATATATCAACAGGATAAGTTATCTGAGTTGACAACGTTTATACTTTCTTCTGAATTTGTTATTTACATCCGCGAAACCCCATCGATCAAACAGTCTTCCTATGCCCTAGACAACCTAGGTTTAGCCGCAACTAAACTCCTGTCTAGCCTAGTCTAAAATCCTAGTGTTTTTACCATGTCCATCATCGACACCACTCGAAGATGGTTGTGTGTGAATTGAATGTGTTTGTGTGTTCAACGACTTGTGTATGGGAATTTCTAACTCACTACACGAAAGGGATGAGGAAAGGATCAACTCGCGAATTTCCTAAGAGCTAATCCAGGAATCCTATGGTGAAGGAAAAAGGAAATTAGGGTCGCTCCAAGCCCAGACTCAGACTCAGATTAAAATTTACCTAAAAGTTCTTATCTAACGACCCATGGATAGTTTTGGAATTTGGGAAGGTTGATTTAAAGGATAGGAACCGATCTCGGCTCTTCAGACTCACACGAAATGCCACTGTTGCACACAATCACAAATCTTCCAGTTCCAGACGCGTAAAACAGCTGACAGAACTGATCAGATTTAACAAAGACACGTGCACCACAGTGGTTTGACGTACGGACTGAATCCCATTTCCACCCCCGTCAACGTATTTATATGGGCCACCCATTGGCAAGACGGCGACCCCCCCGCAAATACTGCCCAAGCGCAAGCTCCTTATTACTATCAACACAGGGTCTAGTTTCAATCAAACATTCCATGCACGCCCGCTGTCTACAATTTTGTGTATGTATAATTTCTATAATCAACCATCGGTTATGACTTAAGTCATTTGGTATTGTTGATACACAAAATTTGTCGATCGCTGGCTATAAAGCGGTTGCAATTAATTAAGCCTGACTACCCGACCGCTTTTTGCCCCCTCCCAGACCTTGAGACACTGTTTATCTCAGTCAAACATGGCGCAAGGATCTCATTACCACAATGCTAACCCATGCTTTGTCCATATCTTCTCTATATGCACGGACATCTCAAATCATGTACACAGACCGATGAATCTATCAATTATGCGTATAATATTTACACAACTCGATTGAGCTCTCTCCTTTCTTATCTTATTTATCTACCTATCTATACAACCTCGCACACCCGCACCTTATCCTAATTCGTTTTACTAGTATATACATATATATATTTTTTTTCCCTTTTGTTTTTTTTTGTTTTTTTGTTTTTTTGTTTTTTTTTTTGTTATATCTATCTTATTTGTCTACGCCCTTATTCGTCCTCATATAATACCTGGCTATATTTATAGTATTGTAGTTACCCAATATCTCGTTTGAAACCGGATCTACTAAAGTATAACAGTTCGGATATACCACTGCCGAAATAACATAAGGCCCTTTATACAACAATGAAAATTTCCGCATGATTTTATGTTCTTTATTTGAACGCACAAAAGTCCTAATTTTCGCATAATCACCTATACGATATACTTCTAACTTACGCCGTTTGTCTGCCTGTCGCTTACGTAGTTCACTAGCAATTTTAGTATTCTCTATCGCTACATTCCGTACCTGTTCCGTATCGCGCACACTATGACCTAATATCCATTCATCGCCTAATTCTTTGTCAATGGTTAACGGTTCCCGCCTACCAAACGCCAACTCATTAGGAGCGAATCCGGTGCTCGTGTGTTCGATATTATTGTAACAACTTTCAATGTCCGGTAACGCGTCGACCCAACTTCGATTACTTCCGCCGCAATAGGTTCTAATCAGTCGACCTAGCTCACGATTCACTCTTTCCACGCTGTTAGAATTTGGACAATACACCGACGTATGAGTGACCCGAATCCCTAGCTGTTTGAGACCATATTCCCAAACTCTCGATATGAACTGAGGTCCATTGTCTGTGATTATAGTTTCGATAGGTATTTCCCTATGAAATCTCTTTGTACAAGCGAGCACGCTCCTACCTGTCGCTTTCCGCATTGGATACAATTTTATTACCTTACTGTACACGTCTTGAATCACGTATATATATTGATATCCGAATTTACCTACGGGCAATGGCCCATAAAGGTCCGAGAAAACTTTCTCACCCAACTTTTCCGCCAATACCGGTGTACAAGGACCAACGGTATTATTAGTACTTGGTTTGACCTTTTGACATATGTCACAACTTCTTATCACCGTGTTAATCACCCTACTCATATGAAGAAAGTAATATCTGTCCTTCATCAGTGTTAATATTTTATATCTGCCGTAGTGACCTATTTCTTCATGTATGTGTAATATTAGTTCCTCCTGTAATGATTCCGGAATCACTAACAACCGTACGTTCCGCTTCGGCACGTGAAAATATAACGTATCACCGACTAGCTTGTAATTATCAAATCCTCTCGTGTCCGCATCTACCACCCCACGTCTGATACAATCGCTAATTCGATTTAACCGCTCATCTTCGCTTTGTAATCTCGCAATGTCCCGTAAACTCGAAATAACACTTGCGGTATTCGACGCCTGAAACCAGAATATTCCCGGCTGAACATTTATACTGACATTCATACTTCCATGACCCGCTGTGTGCCTGCTTAGCGTGTCGGCAATTTGATTGTCAACCCCACGCACATATTCTATATTGTAATCGAATTGCTCCAAAAACATAATCCACCTAGTTACGCGTGCCCCCAATAAAGTCCACGACTTAATGAACGTCAAACTCTTATGATCTGTTCTAATAACAACTTTTTCTCCTCGCAAATATATCTCAAATCGCTTTAAAGTATATATGACCGCATACATTTCCTGTTCGCTTACAGACCATCTCGTCTGAGCTCCCCGAAATGCTTGTGAACAAAACCCTATAATTCGTTCATGGCCCAAATCATCTAATTGATAAACGTAACCCCCAATTCCTATAGCGCTGGCGTCGCATTGAACATAATACGTCTTTCCCGCCAATGGCTGACTCAATATTATACTTTCTGAAAAACTTCTCTTTATCTCGTCAAAAGCACTCTGCACATGTGCACTCCAAATGAATTTGACTCCTGACCGTAATAAATTGTACAATGGTTGCGTTAGTGTTCCAAATTTTTTTATGAATCTCCGAAAGTAATTTATGAACCCCAAAAACGCTCTCAATTGTCTGACACTTTTGGGTGATGGATATAATTTGAGTGTTTCGACTTTGTCCGGGTCCATTTCTAAACCATCTGTAGACAATATGTGCCCCAACAACTTGACCCTTTTTTGTGCGAACTCGCATTTCTTTAGTTTGCATGTGAAACCCGCGTCTTTCAATTTACTCAGAACCGTGTCCACTTGAGACAAATGCTCGTCGATGTCACCCTCAGTTAAAATCGCCAAATCGTCAACAAAATTTAAACAATATGACCTAACCTCTGGCCCTAGGATTAAGTCCATCGCCCTCGAAAATGAACCCACACTGGTTTTCAACCCCTGAGGTAAAACATTGTAAACGTAACTTCTGCCTTGATATACAAAACCCGTGTATCGTTTAGATTCGTCTGATAACGGTATAGCAAAGTACGCATCTTTGACATCGATGACCGCTATGTAATTTATCCTGTGACCCGACTGCAATATCTCACTCATTAATGGTGTAGTTTCAACTTCCCCAACCATTCCCGTGTTTAATTGTCGCGCATCGAGTAATATCCGAACCTCCCCTGACTTCTTTAGTGCACAAGTCAATGGACTGCTGAAATCCGTAGATTGCCTGCTAATAATACCTATCTGTTCCATTTCTTCCAATCGTTTTGTTACTTTATCGCGATACGCAAACGGTATGGGATAGCTTCGTTTTACGAAAGGCGTTTCATCCCTCATTTTTATCTCATGTATATATTTATTTGTCCGACCTACCCTATCGCTAAACAACTCTGCATGTTTATTTAACACCGGCAATAACTTTGTTTTGTGTTCAACAGGTATTGATGAATTATTCACATATTCCTCTATCATATTTCTACTGGTATCTTGGTCCTGTACTTCCATTGTACAACAACAAGCTTCCTGATCGGGCCCCGTACCTAGTGGTATTTCACACATCCGCCCGGCGCTTCGTATAATTAGCCTTTTATTTCCCTCACACATTAAACTGGCTCGCGTCTGTTGTATAAAATCAAACCCTAAAATTAAATCTTTAGGCACCCTTGTTAATACTAGCATTGGAGTATCGATAACGCATTCACCTATTGTTAATGGTAACGTGACTAACTTATCCACCTTCTCTTTACTGACCCCAAACGCACCTGTGATTCTCAAACTTGGGATCGGTATTTCCGTTGGTTTTCCCAATTGCCTGCATACTTCATCATACACACCCCGACTTATTACACTGACTTCGCTCCCCGAATCAATCAAACTCCTCACAACAGTATTTCCAATACACACATCTATCTCAGGTAATGTCAATGTACTACATAAATCGCGTCCACATTCAGTCAAATTGTCGTCTCTGAATATCGTATGTAATCGCCTGTCACTCCGGTCTCTACAATCCAAACTCGTTTTTCCATCTAAACATACGGCATATCCATGCGCTTTATGCGCTAGTAATTGTATAAATTCATTCACACCCACGTTCGAATCCAAATTACACAAATCATACAGTCTATGATCTCTTTCAATTCGATCGACTGTCCATCCAAAACGTAATAAATATCTGAGCGCGAACGACCCGCGCGAGTCCACTAGTTTTTTGAATTCTGATTTATCGCATTAATCCTGTCACTTGAACTTTGCCCTGCCTCTGTATTACCGGAACTATCATTGCCCTTTTGGAACTCTATTGCCTTGAAACTACCCTGAGGCTGTCTACCTCTACCTCGGAAATAACCGCGAGCGCGCGCCCCAAATTCGTTTTGTGTCTTTGTTCCCGCGTTATAATTATTCCTACGACTCACCGCGTTATACCGCATCGTATTTACTCGCAAAGCACGATATTGCCCTCGCATGTAGCTATTCCTATTTACATTGTTCGTGCTTATTGTCTCCGATCTATGCAACGCATTTAATCCTCCATCAATATTCCGTTCTAATTGTCGAAGAAACTCGACCGCGTCTCGTATCGTCATTGGGTCTTTCCTAGCAAAATACGCTACCTGAATATCGCGCGGCAACTGTCTGAAAATCGTGTTGATCTTCTCCGTATCAGTAAACGGTATCGTTAGCTCATATATGCTATTCAATTGAGAGGCAAAGAATTCTTCCATGCTTTGACCTTTCTTAAAATCGAACTTCGCGGTTAGGAATCTTTGTTTAATTAATTCCTGTTCATTATCTCCCCAGAATACCTCTCTGAAATCTTTTTCAAAATCCGAATAGGTACGCCATGAATCTCTGTATATGCTCATTCGAACTTTTGCAATTCCTACCAAACTATCAGTTGCCCATATCAAAGCCCTTGAGTTATCTCCCGAGACCTTAATATAAGCCTTTAGATCTCTTAAGAAAATCATCGGATTTTCCGAACTCCGCCCATCGAATGTCGGCAACTTCTGTGTCATTTTCACTATGCATGTTTGACGTTTTTCTACCGATTGCTCAAACGTCTCTAGTTCCTGTCTGTCTGTCTGTCTGTCCGAAGCCCCACTAGCATTACTACAATTTTCCCCGCTATTGTTTGAACTAGAACTCCGTTCCAAACTGTCTAATCTGCTCACTATTTCAGATAACAATTGAGTCACCTGTCCTGACGCAATTCCATTATTAAGTCCACTCGTCTGCGAAAGTCTGTCTGTATGGTCTTGTACAACCCGACTAACATTTCTTTTAGGTCGCCCCATTGTTTCTCGATACTAAACCCTCGTCTTTGTTCGATGAATTGTGAAAACAATGCCCCTTTTTTTGTAGTTGCTTATTTGTCTTACTTTTACAAAACTGAACTGTTTAAAATCGTTTCTACGTTGTGTTATTTTTGAATAGTAACGCGTTAGACCTTGATTCTTTTAGAATATCTAGGTATTATACTCTAGAATATCCTTCGGTCTCGGCACCAAAAATTCTGTAACGGCATAAATGGCTAAGGCCGAGCCACCGCTGTCAGAAAGCTATGATCGTCTATTCTATCTACCCCCAAAGAGATGTCCCAATTCAGCTGTGATAATTACAAGTCCAGTATGATAAATCTGAAATTTTCGTTTATTGAGAATCCATTAGATGTGCAACAATTTAACGGAAGATTGGTTTAGGAAGCTAAACAGAGAAAATTATGTATGCCTGCAAGCCGGTAATTCGCATCAGTTAGCGGTGTTTTGCGCCAGATCGATCTTTGTTATAATTTGTGTACTAGTACCAGTTATTTTTGTATATATGGGCGCTTGGAGCTTCTTTTACGTGGTCGACCACAATTTATAATATTTGTTTGGTTATTCGTCGTAGTGTTACGACGTGAGTACTCAATGATATTTTATGTGCTCGCTAATAGCGGCTTTTGTGGCTCCAATTATATAATTAGTTCACGGCAATAACGATCCAAATAGACCGGGTTTACACAATTGCGATTTGATTTTCCGAAATGGGTCTGAACTAACGGTTTTCCTCGATAGGAGCGTAACGTTTTGAAACCTTCAACTCTGCGCAATTCGAGCTGGATGTTATCGAAACGTTTTCTTTAGAGCTTTAGAGACCTAACCCTCTCCACAACGAGTTACGTACTTCGGAAAATACCGATTTAGGTACTTCGTTACCACAGCTCGCCTCGACTGAGCCCAGCAAAATAAATGCGTGACACAATCTACACGTTAGGTCTCCCAGCGAAATTGACATTTAATTTAAAGATGCAACTTGAATCAAAACGATCCAAGGCAAGGCAAAATATCTACCCGTCTATAAACAATGAACTTTAGACTGTAATTTGATCTCTTCGCGCGTCCCCGACAACACTCAAATGTCAAATATATCAACAGGATAAGTTATCTGAGTTGACAACGTTTATACTTTCTTCTGAATTTGTTATTTACATCCGCGAAACCCCATCGATCAAACAGTCTTCCTATGCCCTAGACAACCTAGGTTTAGCCGCAACTAAACTCCTGTCTAGCCTAGTCTAAAATCCTAGTGTTTTTACCATGTCCATCATCGACACCACTCGAAGATGGTTGTGTGTGAATTGAATGTGTTTGTGTGTTCAACGACTTGTGTATGGGAATTTCTAACTCACTACACGAAAGGGATGAGGAAAGGATCAACTCGCGAATTTCCTAAGAGCTAATCCAGGAATCCTATGGTGAAGGAAAAAGGAAATTAGGGTCGCTCCAAGCCCAGACTCAGACTCAGATTAAAATTTACCTAAAAGTTCTTATCTAACGACCCATGGATAGTTTTGGAATTTGGGAAGGTTGATTTAAAGGATAGGAACCGATCTCGGCTCTTCAGACTCACACGAAATGCCACTGTTGCACACAATCACAAATCTTCCAGTTCCAGACGCGTAAAACAGCTGACAGAACTGATCAGATTTAACAAAGACACGTGCACCACAGTGGTTTGACGTACGGACTGAATCCCATTTCCACCCCCGTCAACGTATTTATATGGGCCACCCATTGGCAAGACGGCGACCCCCCCGCAAATACTGCCCAAGCGCAAGCTCCTTATTACTATCAACACAGGGTCTAGTTTCAATCAAACATTCCATGCACGCCCGCTGTCTACAATTTTGTGTATGTATAATTTCTATAATCAACCATCGGTTATGACTTAAGTCATTTGGTATTGTTGATACACAAAATTTGTCGATCGCTGGCTATAAAGCGGTTGCAATTAATTAAGCCTGACTACCCGACCGCTAGCGTCTTAGACAAAGATCACTGGAAAGATATGCTAACCCGTGATGTCAGACTCACCACAACGTAATAATCAATCGCAACTGTATATTTGCAGTCAACACATTAGCTTTCTCCGCATAGCTCCATAAGAAACTTCCATTATTTAGTTATCAATAATTTATTCAGCGCGCAGCCAAATCGGCTCTGATCCCTACACATTTCGCAGGAATGCGACAAAAAAAACCTGACCCGACTTCTTTTCCCCGAAATCCATTGTTGTTCACAGTTGTTTCTTGCCAAATTACTTCGAATTTCTCGATGACCCAAGCGTTAAATGAACTGACTCTTGTACTCAATGTGTGAACCATTACAAAAGTAAAGTATGTATGCATAATGTTATAATGGTTTTGTTTTGAGTTAATTTTTGTTGATAACTAGAACTACAATTATAAAGAAAATTTATTTTATTTCATTGTTTCATTTTATCAATATGTCAGCATTAGTATAAATAATTGATATGGTGGTCTTATGATCGATCAATCACTGCTAGAAATACGTAATAATATATGAATGTATGGGAAAGTAGACTTTTCGTCAGTTCTGTGGCATATATTTGGCATGACCGTCATTTCCGTGGCAAAAATATTTTTGATGTTAAATTTTAGCCAAAGTATTAGCTTCTGTTTGACGCCTCATCGATAGTTCAGTTTTTAAGGCTTTGGTCTTTCATAATCTTTGTTAATTTTCCATGTTTTACGAGAAACAAAAAATGCCACAGAACTGACGTGAAAATCGAAATTTCAAAAATTGACCCATTTCTGTTAAATAAAACTTTGTGAAATTGGCCTTATGGTTATTTAAAATTTAATACCGTGAAACATGCCAAATTGCCAACATTGCCCGCATTTTTTGTTTTTTTTTTTTACTCTGTAAAAAAATACACAGGGACGTATGTTTTTGTTTCGTAATCTACGAGTTTATGATGACGCGCATGTGTTGGTGATTTAGTGTAGCTAGATATTTTTTATATATAAGATTTAACCCAAAATATTATTGATTTTGATGGCCGGTAAAGTTACCTCGACTTTTCGCCAACACCGATTTTCGGCCACTAAATACACCTTTTAAAAATATAAAATAATTGTAATTAAAATACTTTTAGGCAATGAAGGCCTTTGCTTTAGAAAGCTAAGAGATAGCATCAAAAATTACCAACTTATAAAAATGGGCAATGTTGCAAAAAATTTCCAAATTTCACCCGCGAAATGAAGCACCCTTATTCGACGAGCTCCAACAAGTTACTGAGTGACATCAGCAAGAGAAGCAAAAGTCAGTGTTGCCAGAAATAGTCTAGTTTTAAACAAAAAAAAAACAATGTTGCCTTAAAAGTAAGATATGGACAACGTCAAAGTTTTGCTTAAAATTTGATGTTTGGGCAAAATTACCCCTGTTGGCAATGTTGGCATAATTAGTTCTATTGCCTTCAAATGAGCCCTAATTGTTGCTGATGTGATGAGTCTTTTGATTGAGCAGAAGACATTTGGTAAAAATAAAATATAACGACTTGACGCGCCATGACGTAAAATCAAATGTGCCAGCGCAGGGCAGTGAGTTTTATCTACTGTGTTACGATTTTTGGTGAGTTCCCATGCCCGCAGCAAAATTATCTGTCAATCAGTGCCTTGGCCAGGATTGTGGCTATTTGGCTAGACGGGTTGAGCAGACGCGGGGAGGGAGGTATCTTTATTGTTTGAAAGTGATTATTTAGTAATAATAATAAATAAACGTTGTTTATACTGTGAATATTTGCTAAGTTTTTTTATCGGTATGATGACTTTGTACTTATCTGTGGGGAGATTTTATCTAGGATTAATATTAGTTCACGATGTCTGATTGCTGTAGTGCACCATGCAACCAAGTCATTTTTAAATCGTATTTTTTTCTTTCAAGCTAAGGTAAAAAACAGAAATTGCGAGAAATGCGATTGAGATAAGCTCGCCTTTGTACAATGCTATTCTTTCAGGTATTTTCTGTATATTTGTTTTGTGGAGTACAATAAAGAAATTAAAAAATTACGAAATTGGAAAGTAATCCAAAACAGATTACTACTCATACATTTATACAAATCAAGGGTTGGCCAACAAAATTGACCATGAATACGTAAAAATGGGAAGGTTCACCATCCATCCTCACCTTCTCAATCGGTTCACCGTGCATCCCACCCACCAAACAAATTGCGTACACAATGACACGCCTATCCCAAAACTCCACTCCCGCCAAGAATTTAAAACGGTATTTTGGGGTACAGTAAATTTTTCCGCCAATCTCGCAGCTCTAAAATCCCTTCGGGCTAGTGAATCCGTTGCGATATACCTACAGGAGTCAGTCACGTGTATCGGGGTCGGGGTCTGCTGTCAATCGACAACTGACAAGGTGTCCGGTAGACCGTACATGTAGCAAAGTAGCCGAGAATTACAATTACACTTTTATTTCCGTCCAGGCCATGGAATTCCGGCTAAAACGGCAAATCCCATTTGAAAAACATAATCACAGAGCCGTGTTGACAACCAAAATGATAATCCATATATTCAAAACAAACTTAGGCTAGATTCAAAGTTGCCTCAACTAAAGTTGCTCCATATGCAAAGCAACCACTCTACTCACCTATACAGTTAGACGTTGAAAAGCAACAGTGATTAGTGATAGAAATCGAACAATTGAGATTGCGGTACCGAACCTTATTCTTCTGAGAATCAAGTTCTTTCAACCTAAAGTCAAAACTTTTTCGTGCGATGGTTCATCTATACCCGTATACTTGCATAGTATTAATAGATACGTGCGACTAGCTAGAAAGCGGAATAAGACTTATACCGAGTTAACATTGAGAACTTCATATTTTGTACAGAGTTATCAAAGTTATTCAGAGAATTAACTCGCATAAATATGAGACGAGACTATACGGGTAGCAAAGATAAATGACCTACCTGAGAGCCACATGAGAAAATTTAGGACGGGATTATCGAGAAAAAAATAATTACAGCAGAGTTCATGAGTTTTGAACTTGTACATTGTAAACAAGAACGTTTAATGTATCAGCACATACATTGCTTCTAGTCTCACATTAGAGTGTAGTGGATACTAAAACAGAGACGTAACACACATAAACATCCAAGACCTAGTGTAAATTATTTTTTTCCATTCCAAGTGACCCATTTGCTTGAGAAATCGAAACTCGAACCGCAACGTAGTAGCTAGAAATCTAACTGAGTATAAAAATAAACGCTATACAGCAACCGAATCCTTTTAAAATAAAGCTGCCCCGCAGGCATCAGCGCCAACACGCCATCAATTAGATGATAAAAGACTAAATCCTGGCACGGCCACGGCAGCCTAGCCCGAGGCAGGCAGCAGCCTAGCAATGTAATTCCTTCCGATGAGAGATTTAAAAGCCGGACGATTTATCTAAACACCTAAATTCGTGACGTCATGATGGCGCTCTAAGGTTGTTGCATCCCAGGTGATGTCTACTTAAATTGTCCGTGATGTAGCTGTGATCACGAGAAAAAATAACTCTAAACACTCGCAAACGTAGTATCATTAGCTTTAAGAGTTTAGTATAAGCTTCCTCTGAAGCTAGAACTCCCTGGGGGCTTCATAAAATTGGATCTATAGGAAAGGAGCAGCATAATTTATGGCCTTCTTTTCGTATCTTGTAGAAAGTTTTCAAGAAATGAAGCAACGGATCTACCAGAAAGGAGGTTCAAAAACTATGTCAAAAACGGTCTTCTTACAGTGTATTCATTCAGTGTCTTCTTAGTCTTATTACAGTGTAAAAGGATATTTAGATGACAAAACTGCATGGTCTTTCCAATCTCAGCGCACAGAAATCCAAAGAGGGGCGATGGACTGAGTCAGTACGTCTCTCCTCGGTGTATTTCCTTAGACTTAAGTAGAAATACATAACATTGTATTTTTAAGGCTCTGATATTTTAAAAGAGGTACGGGGGAGTTTCTTGCCCTTCTTTGCTCCATCCCTAAGCCTACAACTTTCGAACGGGCGGTAGTATACAAAAATATTAATATTATATTGATGTTGACTAAGTAATATGTATGATTTTATGGTCAATATTTTTTTCTGAACTGAACTGATACTACTCTTTTATTTTATGACTAGTTTACTTGATAAACTACCTAAGAGCGAGTTTTACCAACGAAGAGTACCTAACTTTTTACTCGAGAGTATCTTAACTACTTACATAACGCGGGAATAATAACTATACCGGGAATAAGTTGTATGACAATGACATAGACATAGACATAGACATGATTTATTGATAATATTAATTACTCGTCATGGATCATTAATAATAATAATTAAAAAAATAATTAAAATAATAATAACATTAAACTAATTTACACACAGTAAATTCGATAAGTCAAAAATGACAGAAATAAAAATAGTTAATTAAATCGTAAATAATAAATCGTAAAAAATAATAATGACAATTCAAAATGAGGTCATTCTAGTAAAAGTAAAAACTTCGTTGGTAAAACTCGCTCTAGTATGCTAAGCAGAACAGTACACTTATTTTAATGATTCAATATAGGTTCAGCAGTGAATCTAATTTTTTGGTGTCCCTAAAATTATTTTGGAAACTGTTGCAAAATAATGTGGTGCAGCCTTATCTCTGAAGTGCAGTTATGAAGAGTAGGTAGAGAAAGTAATAAAATTATGGATTATTAGAAAAACACTATATAATGGAACCAAACAGCATGCTACAAATTCAGATTTACTATACCAAACCAATTTTCTGGACCAAATTAAGCTTCGGGTCCATTCCAGTCACAACAGCTTACCGAGATCATATCATGAACTACGCATACAACGACATGTAGCGACCCTCTAAATAATGATTGGACACTAGATATTACGCAGTAGACTGGAAAGCGGAGATAATCACTACAACTTTCAAGCATGTGTGAGTTCATGTGCCAAAGCCATAATTTTGCATATCAGCACGCACAATTTGCGATGTTCTACTTAAATTCATAATATCATAATACATCAAACACATAATTTTATGTTCGCTATGTCATTAGTTTCAGCAGAAAATAACCATTCTTAACTTACATACCTAATTATTGCATGCATATCTTGCGATCAATCCTAGGGTCAGAAGCAATGTTTGCAATGTTCGCATTGTATAGGTATGTAAGTAAATGTTTAGGTAATGTGAAATCATAAAGGTTGCGGTTAAATCAATTTCCTATCAACAAATCCTATTTTGACATGCAAATTGTACAGTTCACTCAGACCCAAAAATTAAACCAATAGGAATACATTCCTAAAGTAATAAAGTTTTATATCGCCTGTCATAATGTTGTTAGTTTCACTAAATATCCGGAGTGACGGTTAGGTAATCAAGTTGCCAATCTTATGCCATTGGAGGTAAATTGGGAGCGAACCGAGCGAGCGGGTGGACAGATTCAATAATAACCAACGAGGCTTGATGGAGGCATCGCTTAAAAGGTCACACTTCAGACGTTAAATTGATTTCGGTCCTTGTCCGAGACATTTTACAAGCTAAGAAGTTGAGTTTTTGCATTTCTCTGTAACATTCTTGGGCATTTTAAAACTTCACACAATAGATACACACGGCGGTAAAGGCTAATTAAAATATGAAACGGCTTATCAGATTAATTGACTCTTAAAATTATATAAAGGGAAAGTTTATTTTAAAAATACATCCTTGTTGGGTATATCGATACCTCAAAATCATGAACCAGGCTGCGACATGATGTCAATCCGCTTAAACCACCATAATCTTAATTAAACCACTGCGCGTTTCAATGTTGGGTGCCATTATCTTTTGATTGACCCCCGTACTGGGCACGGTGATTGATAATACACATACATAAATATAAACAATAGGTACATAAGTACATGATACAAGATCACAATCAAAAATAGGTACCGTTTCAGGATATACCTACTCTGTTCTAGATTGTGGTGAAATTACTAAAATAGATATAACCAAGATATAACCGTCCACACATAATTGGTAAATTTTAATCCAAATAGATTGAGTTCCTATTGTCAAACTAAAGGATATTTAGTATCACAAAAAATATCGAGATACTTAGAATAAAGTAACAGGTAAATTAGTAAACAAACAATATCAAGGAATTGGATAAGTTCGTTAGACAAACACTTCAATTCTAATGCTGTTAGAATAGAAAGTAACAGGCGTTGAGTCAGAAGCAAATGATGTGCCAGACAGAATCCTTATGAACGCTCGACTCCAAAATTGTGAGGATGAGTCAGTTATGAAGGTGGAAATACCCTTCACCTTAATATTAAGCTACGTAGGACGCCGACGCTTTTGTAGGTGTCATTCGTGTCATCTGTCTTCTTTGTAGATTTCAGAAATGAAGAATTATGTTCTTGAGAACAGGTATTTCAGTTTTCTATTCATAATTTTTTTTTATTGTTCTTGCTATTCTATAAAATGCCATAATTATTGTTTTTTTAAATCATTCATGACAATTAGCTAATAACCAAAGAGCATGCAGAACATTAATGACAAATTAACTGAAATGGACCGGCAGCGCTTAGTTGAGTGAATTCATTTGAAATGGAGGCCACTCATGTCCATTTGTTAAAGAGGTCACTTGCAATTAATAGCTGTGCCCAACATTTGACTTGGACTATTTAAGCGATTCTTAGGGTAAAATCTTTATCATAAATTGGAAAGTATAGTTTTAATGGCGGAAAGCTGCTATTAGAACTATACTTTCCAGCTTGCAATAGCAAACTGTAAAATAACTCTATAATGTCAATGAACTTTAGGCAGTTAGCAAATGCATAACACCATTTTCACTCACGCATTTGCGTCAATTAGGAATCAATTGCAAAATCCTCGCTGGAACAATTATCATGCTTAGCATCTCTGGCATACAATATCACCAGAGTCGGACAAGCGTAGACCCTTCACAAGTAACAAACAAATGTCTCGTTAAGGCATTTGCGACTGAAACTACAGTTCGAACGTGCGAATGGTATTTTATTGTGTAAATTAGGGGCCCCAATTAGCATGACAAACAGCGAAAGATACGCACGAGTTACCCTAGTATAGGGTCCGCCGCTGTACGGTGCTTGGTATCTGCTACACGTATCGAATGGGATGCGACTGTGCAGTCCGCCAAGCTCACCAGACCGTGGCAAGCTTTCAGCTGCGTATAGACTTTCATTGAAACGCAATTCCACTTCCATGATAAACAATACCCTAAAAATTTCGGATTGCCTCTTCAAATCCCCAAGGATATAGGAATAATTTATCAAAAACCAGTCAAGAATTCCATTATGAAAGTGAGTGACATCCCCAGGGAGAGTATATCCGATACATCCTGGACCTCCATAACAGAGACCAAGTTATTGTAATGAGAGCGACAGGTCTGGATATTTATGCCTGGCCACGCTTCCCGAATACCCAATGAGAGAGGGCCGAATAGCGAGCCCTGTGAGCCCCTGTGGTACGCCCGATCGCTTCCATATTCAATATCCTGGTACATCCGGCCCAGAAATTTATTTGATGCATTATTTGCTGTGCAAACATTACTGACAGGTGCTGATGCCTCTATTTGTTGTATTGACAGAGGTTTCGCAAATGGAGTGGTGTTATTTACGGGTACGCAAATTGATACAATAAGCCGGAGTACCTACTGTCTCGGTACCTAGTGCATTATTTTATTACGTTACATTTTCTTCCTTTAAGTTAATTTATAAGAGCGATAATTTCATAAATAAGTGAAAATAAAGACAAGAATCCATTTGGATCCACAAACAGTTTTGAGCAAATAATACCCACCAGACGAGACGATGCTCTATACCTAGTCTATACAGATGTGATAAGTATATTTATAGTCAGTAAGTAAAAGCTTCCGAAGCCTTGAAAAGGGTCTTTCAAATCCTTTCACAATAGTATACGATGTCCTGTCTTCCCGTTAGAAAATTATTTTCCCGCCATCCTTTTGTACTCTCGTCAGTTTAAATATGGCGTCCAGGAAAAATGTTTTTGTTAGGCCTTTGTTAGGACGATATCATTTTCTCTTATCACATTTTTATGCAAATGATTTTGTCAGGAACAAAAGCGGCGCAATAACCCATAACACATTTTCAGAAGCAGATTAGTTATTTATCCAACAAGTGAGGAAAGTTCGTTTTTCCTATGAGTTTTGATTTTGAGTCTTGAGCGAACGAAGGATTGAAAAATAGAATCACGAGCGCAGCGAGTGATTATAAAATTCAATCCTGAGTAAGCGAAAGACTCAACAAAACGAATAGCAAATGAACTTGCTCACATGTTGCATACAAAACTTTTCACCACTCCCAGCAAGAAAGTATTCAGTCACCATAGGTAAATAAATTAAATAGTCACAAAGCAAATCAAAATAATTCTTTATTATAAAATAAAATAATAAAATAAATAATCAGTGATCATGAATGACCTACAGTAATTTAATTCAATTTCTTATATGCTGGATTTTATTGGTATGTTTATTTTATGATTTTGTTTTATTGGTAAGTTTCTGAAATTATCTGGTTAACAATTACAGTAAGGCCTGTAATAACCACTTTTACAGCCTTATCTTTACTATTAATCTTAACTTATAAGTATTTCTATTCTAAGTATAAAATTATTTATTTTTTAAAATATCTTTAAAACTTAACATAAAAATCAGGCAAGGTTAGTTTCTGAACGGGATCATTACTTTCCTCACTGTTCAAACAGTGAGGAAAAACTAACTTTCCTCACTGTTTTCGTAGAGGAAAGACACTTCTTTCGTGCGGGAGTGGTGAAAAATTAATTTGCAATACTGCCTAACTCATTGACTTCATAGACAAGAAAAGGGTTTGAAAAATTGCCGTACACAATAACTCGTGCGAATGGCTTGTGTTATAAATCATAAAACATTACTCACGTCACGCCTTCTCAGACACATATTGCGTAACCCTACTCTCAATAAACAGAAAATAGCTTCCTTCCTACTAAGTAGACACGTCTGATATTTATTTTTTTATTTATTTATTCAAAAAGTTTAATAATACATGATAATTCAAGATAACATCAGCGGAAACCTAATCAGCTTTATCTGCTGAATGTGAGCCGCTATAAATAGTAATGTAACTTATATTATATTATAAGCTAATTTAGAACATAAGACAGGTATCGAGCAGTTACTATATACACAACTTATTTAATAGAATAGTTATGTAGACAAGAATTGTATGAATTGAATTCTCCCGATTCCCTCTTATTTGGATATCTATGCTCTACGTACTTCAGAGACGCTTTAAATTAATTTGCTTCAAAAGTACCTACGTATACACTCAATCTTCCGATTACGCAAGGTTCATCGGAAACTGGAGGCAGTATAACAATGAAGTTCATAATACATTTCCTTTCCTATACGACACATTGAATTCACTTTCACTCTTTTATCCCCACAGATGAGGGAATTTACATCTACTCGTACGGAACTGGTAGTTTGCGCACAGCTGCAACCATCAGTCACTTTGTTATGCAATATATATTGCACCTTTGCATAATGATGGCGTCTGACTTAATAATGATTTTGTGCTAGTTGTCGACTTTGGTTGGTAGCCATCTTAGAATGCTGTTTTGTTGCAAGACCCCGCTCAATAATCTTCAATTTTTGATTATTAGTCCTTACCTTAGAAAGCTAGGGAAAGATAAAATAATCATTGTTTGTGTTAGTTTCATAAGTTTGTTAACAACGTCTACATAATATTCTTTAGAAAAAACTTAGGCTAATCTTGGTAGAATAATTTCGAGTAGTACAAGATGCTGCTTAGTTTTAAATTAAATATTTTCTATAACTCCTCGTCAGCCCGTTGACCAAAGAGTGAAAGTCGATCCGAGCATGGGTAATTGAACTAAATTACAGTCTTCAACGGTCTAATAAAAAAACCTTCTAAGGCATGGTTACACTACGAAGGTATTTTTTATTTTAGAACCAACTTGGAACATGGCGTCTATGTTATCTTGTTTTCCCATAAAGGGGGATACAATTACACAGCAGAAAAGGTTACGTAATGAAAACTTGTAACCATATCATTGGGTCAGAATGATCATTTGTAGAAACGGGAAAGTGCAATACGCAGTAAAGTACCTTTTTAGATGGAACGTAACAATGGCAATAATCAACAAAGGTTCTTACTAAAGTGGAGTCACAAGCGGATGGCGTGTCTCTAACACAACAGGTTCTATTGTTATCGCTGAAAGGCTGCGAAGTTTATATAATTAAAAAGACAAGACAAGTAGGTCTCAATCTTGAAAACACGGTAAGTACACTATAAGATGTGTAAGACTGAGATGTGAATTTGTGCAAGTATAAAACAGAAAACAATACATGATGCATTGGGAAGAAACTCGCCGGTTAACCCTGACTCGGCGATTACTAAAGATTAAAGACATCTTGCATGTAAGATATGGATCAGCTTTGAAAACTTGCAAGTACCAAAGAAAAGATAAGAAAAAAACAAAGAAAGAAAGCCAAGTCATGCCAATCACAATTAGCTAAAGATAATAAGGGACGGTACCAAAGAAGAGGCATTGAAAATAATTGGCATGGTAAAGGAAGTAAACAAGCAAGATAAATATATGCCGGACCGAGAACCGCTAAATAGAGGGAGGGGCGATAACATCACGGCTAGTGACGGGAAATCATGACGCGATAAACTTAGCCGACCCTAATAAAAAGGCTGAGTACCAAGGCCAGTTGATCGGGCACAAAATCTTATCGAGTGGCTTGGTCCAGGCCACCCCTAAGTGAGCGAGAATTATGGACGAAGTTCCTAAACGCAACGAACACAACATTATGAAGATTCCGATTAGATAAATTGGGGTAAACATC
The DNA here is from genome assembly GCA_963457715.1 of Argyresthia albistria. Lineage (NCBI taxonomy): Eukaryota > Metazoa > Arthropoda > Insecta > Lepidoptera > Argyresthiidae > Argyresthia > Argyresthia albistria. The sequence goes on from OY735269.1 coordinate 7,638,160, forward strand.
TACATAACTCCTTATGTACAAATGTAGGTAGTCTGTTTTAGCAAAAGGAGGATTTATTCTGAAGAACCGACCTTTGAAAAAGGATTGTAAAATTTTATGAGAGAATAATCCCTCAATATCTTTATTGGATTTTGTAAGCAATGTTTGTTAAACGGTTTGAGCCAATAAATGTAATATTAAGAGGGCGACGAGCACCGAAACGGGAGGAAATGAAAGCGACAAGAGAATGAAATTGGAAAACTTGTTATAGAATTACTTGAGATGAAAGAAAGAAAATAAATAGAGCCTAGTAAAAGTTGCCGGAACAAGCTTCGCTAATACTTTTATTTACCTGGAAGAGTAACAAGGAGATTGGGAACTTTTTCGATAAATTCAAACTCGAAAGAGCAAATGTCAATAGGTTCAGTCCAAGGTAGTTTACTATCCAACTGGACACTTGTACAGTACAACCTTAAATACTAATTAGACATTTTATTAAAGTTGATGAATTTTATTAGATAAACACATGACAGGCTATATTATAATGGTAACTGGTAACTTCATTTGAACGCTTATCTTCTGCATAATAATTTTGCTTTTGTTCTTGCATTACGCCATTAAACAATATTGTAACTTACCTTTTACTCCAGTTTCCGATTTCGGCATAGCGCCGGCCATTTGCGCATCCGCTCCTTCTCACTTCATTTCCTCGGAGCGGCTGTACACTGTTCCCATTAGGAGTTAGTATTCCGTTGGGCACGTTTCCGTTGTTGTTCCGTTCCCGGTTTCTAGGGAAGGTGCCGGTGCCGGATCGAAACGTCGCGAGATGGGGTGGCTGCTCCTCTTGGGGTGTGTTGAACTGCTGGAGCGGGAGGGTTACGTTGCCGCTCCAGCTTTTTCTATTCACGGCAAAGGTTTTGAAGGTCCCATTACCGTTGGTCGGGGAAGGCGTGACGCCACAGAAACTGCTCCTGTTGTGGCTGTTCTTTATAAACGCACTGTTCTGCAAGGCTATTTGCGGCTTGATTGGCACAAGGGGCGAGGCCTGATCTATGGACATCGTCACTGGTATCGCTACCAATAGCTTTGGGACAATCTACATCCTTGTCTGTAAGAGAAAGAGACGTCGCGTGAGTTGGATGCTTTTTTCGTAATAATAATTGTAGCTCCAACAACAGAGTTTTCATCCAAATATTTTGAACAAGCTTTAAAAGCAAAAAAGTTAAAGTAAAAAACGATTATTCACAAAAATTATTTTTACATAATGGTGGATCCCTGTCTCCCTAACTAGTTTAGACTGTATCTAGGGAAACAGTTTTTCCCGATTAGAGTCACAAGATAAACGTTTGTGAAATGAATAAAGTAATACTAGGTACATCTATTACAAAAAAAAAGCTTATTAAAAAAAAAAGGTTTTCGGGTAGGTATTAAAAATAACGATTTTTACAAATATAACGACCCAAATGTAGGTAGCTTTTCAGTCATTTATTTAGCAAATTATTTAGAGTCCGATTATTATCAAAAGATGGGGTTAAATTCGTTCAAGTGTTGAGAGGAGCGCGATGTAAGGATGTTGCCATTGCACAATAGGGTTCAATTAAGGTTAATGGAGTTAGGCTTTTGGCTCGAAAGAGCTTCGATATTTGTTAAGAAGGCTACTTAGCACGACAATCAAACATTGATTGATAAATATTTTAATACCCATTTATTAGATTGTACTATAGCCGCAAGAAGGGTAGGTAGACGTAATTCATTTTATTACAGGTAGAGTAGATTATATACAGGCACGGATCGCCGACACGTATAGTCCACGTTGAAGGCAGAGTTTTTCACATTACTTAGCTCTAATGTCAATATGCCAAACGGTCTAATTTTCTTTGTAGAGCTCTTCCTTTATTCAACTCGCGCTTGGTTGTAAACAGGTACCCACCGCAATAAGATAATGTAATTATGATTTTGATTGGAATCTATTTTCAGCGTTTGATTGACAGGAAAAGTCGACAAAAGAAGAGCATTAGTAGGTATAGACAGGGTAATATAAGATTTAAACAAGATAGGTACACGATAAAATTTTATCGGGAGGTTGAAGTCGTAATTACATGAAAACAAACTTAGTTTTTCTGTGATAACTTTTATTTTGAAATCAAGTCTATCCTAAATTCCTTGTCACCCAACTAATCTGTATCTGTGAAGTTTACAACCGTGAAGAATTCTTTTATAGGGTGACCATGTATCTGAGTGGTTATTAGTTTTAATGATGTTTTACCTTTTTATTAATTACACAGCGAGTAAATTGCGGGAGATATCGTTATTAAGTTTAATTTTAGCTATATTTCTTATTTTTCTACCCCTGATCACCGATAAATGGCCAGCGTGGGGAGTATGGCTCAATCTTACTCGGATCCGGATAAAGGCCTGTGTCCCTCTGCAGGTAGGTACTTTGAAGAATGCTACTTTACATATTTCAGTATTTTATTCGAAATGAGGCATTTTTCTTCCTTCAGAAAACACATGTTTCAAAATAATACAACGCAGCAGGCTCCTGATAAGAAAAGCAATAAATAAATAATAATCGTTATCTTCGACCAAAACATAATTTTAATGAAGATTCACAACATGAATTGGAAAGGTGGTCATTTATTCACAAATTCACTGCATATATGTGTTTGAGACACACACACAACACAAACACATCACGCATGGGAGAAAATCGATCAGTGTAAGATCTATAATTTGAGTTTTTTTTTGGAAACCCTTGTCAATAAAAACCGGTTTGCTGAAGACCTTCAAACTATAGAATGGCATAGCATTTACGAATTAAGAGACGTGGACTCAATGGTGGAAGCCTTTGAAAAATGTATCAGCGAACTGTTTGACAAACATGCGCCTGAAGTCACTATGCGTGTCAAAGAAAAATGTGTTCCCTGGATAACCAGTAACGTTCTGCTGATGATGAGGCTTCGAGACAAAGCTCTCAATAAGGCTCACAAATCCAAATCAGACTCGCACTGGAACTATTACAAGAGCCTCAGAAATCTGGTCACATCCACAGTACAGCGGGAGAAAACTGCATACCTTAACTACTATGTCAACAACCACGCAAAGGATCCAAACAAAATGTGGAAGCATATAAAGAAGATCTCTCCGTTTTCAAATAAAGCTACTCAAGAAATACCAGAAGGTCTCAATGATCCGAATACAATAAATGACTTCTTTCTTAAGACACCGGGTGACACCGCCACCAATATCGACATTTTGGAGCAGTTTAGATGTGAGAGGTTCGGGACTTCGAGGTTTGAACTTTCTGCGTGCACCGAAGCACAAATTCTTAAAACCATTAAAGGTGTAAAGACACATGCATGTGGACACGATAAAGTGTCAATGGATATGATCCGGCTGACACTACCAACAACTCTACCAATTATCACCTTTATCATCAATACTTCGATCTTGACAAACACTTTCCCAAGTAGCTGGAAACTGGCAAAAGTGGTCCCATTGCCTAAAAACGACGATGTAAAAGGGCACAAGGATCTGAGACCTATTAGTATTTTGCCAGTTATGTCAAAGATCATAGAAAAGGTCGTCAGCAGGCAGCTCACCAGGTACGTAGAGTTGAACGGCATACTACCTACAAAACAATCCGGATTCAGGAGCAGCCACGGTACAGAAACAGCCCTGTTAAGCGTCACTGATGACATAATCTCAGCCTCAGATGAGAAAATGGCCACTGCTTTGGTGTTACTGGATTTCTCGAGGGCTTTTGATTGTCTTAGTATAGATTTACTGATCGCCAAACTATCATACTATGGTACCTCAAACGACACCTGTAACTGGTTCCGTTCGTTTCTCACTGACAGGCAACAATTTGTAGTGTCGACAGATCATCGTGGGGTCGAGAAAGTGTCCGAAGTAAAGACGATACCCAGAGGTGCACCGCAGGGATGTATAATCAGCCCTATTCTATTTATTATATTTACAGCGGACATTGGGACGTGTATCAAGAGCTGCCGTTTCCACCTATACGCGGATGACACTCAATTGTATCACAGTTTTCTGCCTGAGTCGACCCTAGATGCAGTAGAAGAAATCAACCGCGACCTAGATAATGTCAATAGGTGGTCTGAGAGCAACAATCTGGTTCTGAACCCAACCAAATCGAAATATTTGATTCTCGGGACAAAATGTCAACGAAATCGTGTTTTATTGAGTGATCCCCAAATCCAAATAAATAATGAGAAGATTGTATGCGTAGAAAAGGCAAGAAATCTGGGCCTGGTGATGGACGATGAGCTTAGATTTGAGGACCACATAGGCTCCAAAGTTAGAACGGCTTTTTATAGACTAAAGATTTTGTACGGGTTACGCCAGAATCTTAGTGTTAAGACTAGGGAAACTCTGACAGAGACCCTGGTTCTGTCACTGTTCAATTTTTGTGATACTGTCTATGGGCCTCGCCTCTTTAAAAGGACTGAAAAAGCAATACAAAGAGTGCAAAACGCATGTGCCAGGTTCTGCTACTATATTAAGAGGAGGGACCACGTTACCCCTTATTTGAACACAAATGGAGTCCTAAAGATGTCAGCCCGACGAAAGTCTCATAGTGCATGCCTATTACACAAAGTAATACACTCAAAAAGGCCGGACTACTTATTCGAAAAGCTAAGTTTCACGAAAAACATCCACAACAGAGGGACACGTTCGAAGGAGGAAAACAAACTGTTTATCCCTAGGCACAGGACCAGCGGATTCAGAGGGGGCTTCCGGTTTGCATCAGCGAAGATCTGGAATGATCTGCCACCGCCTTTGCGGTCGCCTATGTGTATAGCTACATTTAAAAGAACATTCAAAAAATATCTCCTGGATGAGCAGAGGGCAAAGCTTTAGTGCCACTTGTATTATTCTGTGTACCTATCTACATAATTATATTTAAAAAAAAAACCCTACCCTTACAATAAATAACTCTAGTAAATATAACACTATGTTTGAATGTGTGTGTGCTAGGCTAAGCCTAAATTATTATTATTATTTTTTTTCCTAGAATTTACTTTTTAGATTTTTAAACTTAGTTTAAAGTTGGAACCTAACTATTAGTATTAGTATAATATAGTATCTGTGCTATTTGGCAGGAATAATTTGTTCTTGCTGGTTTTTTAACTATTTGTTTTTTTAATTTTATTTTTCGCTTTTGTCAAAATTATGTGTGTATGTGGTAGCCCCGTGTTCTAAAGGTCCGGCTGAAAACCAGCGCTGAGCTGAGACCATCTCAGCTCGGCATTGCTGAGCCGGGTCCTATTAGCACTATGAGACGTTATAATCCATTGTCTGTTCTATATACTTAATGTATGTACCTACCTAATGTGTGCTAATAAAGTCTTTTTCAATTTCAATTTCAATTTCAATTTCAATAAAGATTTAGATGTGCACAAAAAGTTAGGTCCAAAAGAAGCTTCGAAGACAAAGACACTGATTGTACCTAAAAATATACGAGGAATGACAACTTTAATAAAAAATAAACCAAGGTGCTATCTCTACAACAGGTATTTTTTTCTGCAATGAGCTGATGAGATGTCTCCATCAGTTACTTTTCCTATCAACAACATTATTATGGTTCCATTTAAAACAGTTTTAGGTCAACGTCAGTAATGAGCAGCAACATTACTCTAAAAGAAAATTTTCGTTATAATAGTGCTTATGGTAGTTTACCCGAAAACCACAAGCAAATTCATAGTCTGTCTTAGGTCGTTACTATCAATGGATGCAACTACTTGCTCCCAATATCCTTTTGTGGATCTGCTGTTGTCATGTTCCAAATATCAATAAACATTTAAAACAAAGTATATGTAAATGTATTAATATGTATAAACTTTGTTAAGAATATAATATAAGTCTCGGAGGAATATATCTGTATGCCATGCACGAACATGGCATAGAAGCAGGAAGGCAAAACCACATTGTGACTTCCGAATCATTATTATTTTGTAGCAAGTGTAGTTTTATTCAGTTTATTTTTATCTTTGTGCACTAGGATTATCCTCTCAGCACCATCTTTCCTGTCATGCCTAGGTTTGCTGGTAGAAATCTCTCTTAAGAGATAAGCTCGCCTTTGCGCACTATTTTGTTATTTAAGTTTAATTATTAAGTTACTGTGCAATAAAGAATAAAGAAAGAAAGAAAGAAATCATGCTGGATAGTTCCAGTACAAAGATTCCATTCGAGAAAATCGAAGGCTTAAAATAAACAAGAAAAAATATGGCCGCGGAACAAAAACATTGGAGGCAAAAACTATATTATCGTTATCTGCCTATTGGTGCTCTGCTACGCATACCAATAAGGACATTTGCGGCAGAAAAAAGTCAAGGTTAAAGATATGACTTTTTTCTCGCTTACGACCAAAGCCAAAGTGTTCATTTGAGTTTTTGTAAGGTGCTTATCATTCATAGGAGTACTTGTAAAACTATTTAGTTTTATTTTCGTGTCTCGTGAAGAAGTAATAACAGGTGTACAATTTCTCAGAATTGTTGTATTTTTATGTCTTACTCAATGATAAACTGGAACATGATAATTATTCAGCAACTATTGTAAAATACATTATAGAGCTATAGCATAATTATATTTATAACGATTTGATATCTCTAAAATTTTCATCTAAACCGCATTCAATGGCAATAGACTTTTGCAGGACACAAACTCTTCTGGTAATTCCTGATGCGTAGAGATAGTCAGAATGTCTTGAAATAAATCACATGCAGTCACAAGAGAATTATAGAGATGTTCAAATACAAATGTATTCACAGCAGTCGCAGGTCGATTTAACTGTCTAAGGATATTGAGATGCACCTCAGGCTTAGTAAACAAACAGAAACTACCGACGACAGGCTAACGAACGCCTCGACTGGCAATGTTGGCATTAATGACCGCTACACGAATACTGATGTACTGCCACTAACCACATGCTCCAACGACAGATTTGCATACGCTATACCATACGGCAAAGACGCCGTCGACATAGTAGAAAATTACTGGTTTATTGCACTTAGATCTCGAGAGAAATAAGCAAAAAGGATTTTGATAACTCTCGGTAATCTTAGTCGTCTTCATGGTCTTATTACGAAGAAATTGCTGTATGTGGGTAACTGGGTGGCCATAATAACAGAATGAATCTAGAAAAACGTACGGAGGATTGGAAAACACGTTATTATGTTGTTGGTGTTTGTAATTTAATGGAAAATGGACGAACACAGTTTCAAAAATGAGGACGTAGCGACGGCCTGGTTATGGTATATAATTTTGTTGGTGTTGTTTTGTGTGAATCTTTTTTTGTACCGTTAGTTGTACTTAGTCTAAACATTCTATTTAACTAGCAAAAGACCAAATGTGTGAATGAAAAGTTCGAAACAAACTGCTTAGTTTCGTATAGAACATACGAATATCTCTGCGCTGTGACATGTATAAGATTATCATAACTTATTGAATCTAATTAGAATTTTCTCTCGCTTATTTGAACAGCCTATGTGAACTTTTTAGCATGCATGCAAATTAAAGCTGAGAACGAGAAGTAATTAAGTTAGCACCTTTCATTTCGTAACTTTGGCGTACAACCAACAACGGGATGAACAACACCGAAATTGAAATAAGGCATGAGTTTCATCATAATTTACATAGAGGTTAGGAAGGAAAAACTTCTTGAAAATATAAAAATATGACGAGTGAAGTACAATTCAGAAAAGGCATCTCGAAATATTAATCATCATGAAAGAACCTCCATTAAAGACTTTACGAAAAAGAAGGCGTCTAAATGAAGCACCCATTAATCATGGGATCAAAATATGAGATGCTAAAGAGTTCAGCAAAAAATATGTTTTATTTTCATATCATCTAGGTATCAACAACCAGCGGATGATTTCTTAATATTTAATATTTTGTAACTGGTGACATTTAGATATTTTTATTTATACGGAATAAAATTAACCTTGGCTTAAATAATTAGAAACTAGATGCAATCTGCGTAAGAATGTTGCGTTATATATGTCGGCGGCCGATCGGAGAATCGGGCACATCATGATGTGCCGTCATGTGCCCCGCCATTTCATGATATGCCCAAGCAATTACTGGGCACATCATGATGTGGCGGGTTTTAACGAAAACATGTATTTTTAAAAGCATTTTTATTCAGCACTACGTGATGTTTTTTGTGTAATACATGTCAAACGAACACGAAGACTATTCGGGGGCTTCGCTGCGCTCGCCCCCTTTAGTCTTCACCTAACGCAGTGTTTGCCTTTAGAGATTTTATCGTTTCATAACATTTCACGTTTGGGCACATCATGATGTGCCTAATTCTACGATTGGCCGCCGAAATATATAAGACATTTCAAGCTGGCGATTTCACTTAACGACGAAACAAATATCGTCGCACAATCTTCGCCCAGAAAATGCAGTTAGTTGTCACCCTCACTTGTACCAGATCAAAGAGGATAAAACAATATAAATGTGTAACGCAGCGTGCGACCGATTGATTTCCCCACAGGGGTTAGTCGGCACTTACGCGTAATCGTTATATGTGGTTGGGATTTAGAAATCCTCAGAACTCATCCGCAAGAAATGGAATATCTGGTGAGGTTGAGAAGCCCTCAACCTCAGATAAGTGGGTCAAGATGAGTCTGCGAGGAACATGACGAATCGCTTCCATCACTCTTTAACACTGCTGTAAGTGGAAGGCGAAAAGATAAGAAAATTTAGACTTAGGGTGCCTTTGAAGTCGGGGTACATTGATTAATGAATTTCGGTGAAAACGGGGCGTTCTAATCGCTCAAAGGAGAGAGTAGTATCACAGGTATCAGCAAACATCTTTTGATCAAGTGTCCGAAGATTTGTAATTATTAAGAACAGGCCGTACTCGGTACCGATAATTTGGAACACAAGAGTTAACTGAGTAAAAATATGAAAAATGTCTCGTTTGGCGCAGTAGCATAATTTTACAAAAAACTATATTTTTAGCAAATTCTGAATATGGTATATCCGCATATTTATGAGGGCAAAAGCCCTTTGGCTCGTTTTTATTTTTATCAATGTGCCATCAAGCCAGACCGATGTCAATGCTCTGTAGTACCAAATAGGGATAATGGTATTCCTCAGACATTCTCAGAAGTAAGGCAGGGTAGAACGGAGCCGGCATAACCTATGAAGCGGCACTGCTACTTGCAACATAAGAAGAACTACAATAGCCGTCTGTGTATTCCGGAGCGGCCATAACTGTACACATTAGCGAATGTTCAGCCACATACACGGAGGCAATTAAAATGCTATGAGGAGAAGTGGAAGCGGCTCGCGATAATTATCGTTAAGAACGCCATTGGAAGTTGTCTAGGCCGATCATTTGGTGCAAGAGCGTGTTATTCATCATCATCTGTACCTACTTTGATGATTTATTTCAATAAAACTGAAAATCTTGTGCTCATTTCTTGGAGTTTCCTTCGACCTTCAGTAGTATTAGTCTTCTATTGAGTACGCGTCCAAGCAGAATGCAAGTGAAAACAAATATTCCGATGAACAGTATAATTGGCTTCTCGGCACGAGAGGCCAGATTGCGGAGTCAGTCACGGCATTTCGTAACCACCACGATCGGGCACATTCCACCGTGGCGGCGGCGGCGGCGGCGGCGGTAAGTGCAACGCCCCTGGAGGATAGACTGTTGTACTAAAGATACAATAGACCTATAAAGGAATGTGTGGAAGGCAGTCGAACTTTTCTAGAGTCTGAACAATTACACGATTCTCTTCTTGGCGATCTGAGCAAGTGATTTTCGGACATCTTGGAAGGAATAAAAATAGCTAGGTATGTATTGCTCAATGCAAATAATGAATCAAAGAAGAATAATTTACTAGGATGTACACAATAAAATAAGTGTATGAATGACGAGAGAAGTGATCTGGGTAGTGAAGGTGATATGCTAACATATGAACTTCTACACACATGATACTTACTAGTGAGTCAAAGCCAATTACTCAAAGATAAAGAAAAGTAAAGTAAAAAGTGTTTATTGGACTCATTTGTTATGGTAAATTTTGTCGTATCTAAAGTACTTATTTTCTAAATACACAATAATAGTCTGTTGACACCTAAACTAGGTAGAACCTGTAGGTACTATAGGCATCAACAACCCCAGCGTTTATACTATTAGTTAGAGACACATTTCTGTATCTGAAGTTAAATGACAGTAGTTAGGATATTCCTATAAAATATGAAGTGAAATATAAAATGACTTAGCATAACATAGCATCTCGTCCTTTTGAATAATGATAAATGACTGACACACAGTTAGTATGAAAACACAAGACAAAATATTAATAATAATAGCAAAGAAGATATTTGTTGAGTGTGTGGTGTGGTAATTGTATGTGTGATGTGTATATGTGCAGTGTTCTGCTTGTATGTAGTATGTAAGTGTTGTGTATATTTAGAGTAGATGTTTCCTATTATAAAAAAATAAGTCTATCGTTTAAGCAAGCTCTCGGTTTGATCATAGTGAGTAACCAATTTGTTAGTTTGTTTTTGCATTCGTGATTATTAAATGGTAGAAGTTCTAAGTTTTTACTAATGTTGTTGTAAAGGGTGGATCCAAGACCACAGTTAAATCTATGTGCAAAGATGATCCTAAAACATAAAGAAGAACGAACAAAAGATAGTCTTCACTCTATAACGTTAAAACCGCTAAATATGGCAGTATACCTCATAGCAAGTAGGACGTTGGTTTACAGCTGCCACATGCAGATAACAAGACAGCCAAATACAGTGCCGGAAAACCGGAAACATTGCAAAACCGTCAAAGAACACGTGCAAAAACCGGGTCGCTTACGTAACCAGTTGCCAAGGTATTGGCCGGGCAAAGATTGACTACGCTAATTCCTTTACGGAGATAATTATCGTAAGCCTTCCAAATCAGAATACCATTCTTTAACGGGAAATTGAGTACCAAATAGTTTTTTGGCCTCGCATTGTTTTGGCCACTCTATTTTAATGGAACTTGAAGAAGTACTTGCTGGTGTTTTTGTTGGAACAACTATAATAATGACTGCAAAAAATTGAATCAAAAAGTCTCAAATCCTATTACGATTATTGAGTTATTTTGATTGGTCGACCACACCGTTACGGTTCTGTGGAGTAGTATTTTTTTTGTAATTTTGGGCCAGATGATGTAAATTATGATAAACAATGTTTGTCAGGTTTACTACTTCTTGATTACGATTACAGTTTTTATTTAACCTTTTATTTACTGATCAATAAATTCATTATGTAATCTTTTATGACTATTTACTCGTAATACTTGCAAAGTGTAGCTAAGTCGACTCGACTCAGTGAATTCTCAGATTTTACGCTCTTTCGCAATATGATTTACTGACTCTGCAAAATGTAGTGAGACAAATGAATTACTGTCAGTCGACACGCCTTACATTCGTTGCTAACTTTTACCTGATTATCAAGAGAAAAACGCACAAACATTATTTGAAAGCTATCCAAAAATACTAAAAGTTAAGGAATGCATGACGGAAGGAATTTTAATGAATTGTATTTGTGACAATGTATTTATTTTATTGATTTGTTTGATTGATTGATTGATTACTAATATGATATACGGAATTAGGTAACTAAACAATAAAAGAGACGCAAACGTTCAAACTGACTGACGAAGGAGATTATATCACCCATTGAGAATGTATTAATATTAAATACGATTAGAAATGATATATTATTTTATTAATCCGATATACGATGTAAAATATAATCGCAAATCCAAAACAGGGAAGGGGAAGGCCCATGTCAACGACCGGGCCCCTATGGGCACAATAGAAGACAGGTCGGAACAAAAAAGGGTCTTACGCCACATTACGGACCCAAATTGACGCACGAATGGTTATTGGAATATTGCTGATATCATTTTAAATGTCCATACGCCAGTCCATTGGGATTAAATAAACGACAAGGTTTGTTTTGTACATACCATAAATATACTGATAAAACTTACATAAATCAAGAATTATATTCTCTTAACATATAAACAAGAAGGCACTTATTAATACAGCACAAATTCTTATAAGACCAGCCAATAAGATGGAACAGAATGAAATTCCCGAATTTCGTAGAATACTAAGCGCTTCCCGAATTAAGTATTTGGGGTACCAAATCAAATTTGTACCGCATTAAGAGCACCCACACGGTGACTTGTAAGGGCTCGGTTAACCATAGGCTGGGGAGCTGGGTTCATGCTGGCGATCAATTTCAAGGGCCTCCCTTGACTCCCGTTTCATTCAAATCCCTTTTGTCTTGCGTATTTTATTCAGTCGGTGATTCACAATAAAGTGTTCTGAGAGAGACACTTGTGGGTGGAGGATCAATAAACGCGGGTACATTTATGTTTATTTAGGTTTATTTTGATAGTTTGTACCTTGTCGGCATCGCGTATATTGTTTGAGTTTCTTGTAGGCAGATAGATCTTATAAGTTTCAGTGGCTACCATTTTAGCATTATTTATTTGGTACCTACCTTAGCGAGAAAGAAAATTGACTGATCTTACGTAGATATTGAATACCATATGCTATGTCAATCGGTAAACAGTGCAACATGTATTCAGCTGTACACTAATCTACTTATCAATGTAGGTGTGTATTTAGGTATAGACCTAGTCATGTGGTACATGATTATGTTCTTATCAAGATTGATATGAAAACTCTGTTATTGGTAGCTTTACTAAATACAGTAGGTATCTGAAAGTGCAATTATCAAGCATAACATTTTAACAGCTGTACGAATTGTGAAATAAAACATAATAAATAGGTAATACCTTTTCAAAACTAAACCAGTAAACACAAAAAGAACTCACTGATCAAAACAAAAACGTAAGACTAACAATGCAAAAAAATAATTGCAGCACACTCAACTCTAAACGAACACAACGGTTGAATAGGTAATTCCAAACAAACTTTACCGGTACACAAGCGAACTTTATTTGCACTCCGATCACAAAACCGACAACAATATCAAATTTTCGTTCAAAAATTGATATGTGTACAAGAAAATATCGTACGCAACCGAACCCAAGCGAACGCAACACACCCGGCGACGACCGAGACACAACTGACGGTCCGCCAGACAAGCGAGAGAAAAGTATAGCCGTTCTCTTCCTATACGCATGTCCGGAGCACTTTTCTTCATTTTCCTCGATAGGTTTAAGAAAATCATAAGAAGAATTCAAAGAAAATCATTGGGTTTCCATGATTTTGATCTCTATGTCTGAGGGAGCCTACTTGATGAGTGTTTAGTGGTGCCAAGTTAGTAAGAGACGGCAATAAGAGGAAAGACAAGGTCGATAGTGATTGTGTAGCGAGTGAACTAACTGCCTTCGGCCAGGGGCAAATTCATAGCCTGACTGGATTTCAAGATGCTTAAGATTTAAACGGCATCGAACGACCGTTAAATTAGCATTGTACATCCATTGCACTAGTTTATGAATCATATTGGATCATTATTGTTTTTCATAAAACTGTTATTTGTATTCGTTGGGGATCTAATATTAATTGACTTGATGAGCATCAATTAGTGGTTATAAAAGAAAATAAATCTAATTTCTTCATTGCATTTCAACATTTCTAGGCTCGTTGATGAATGATCTGCGTAGACGAACCTTAAAAAGAATACTAGTGTTTTCTTGTTTATTCCCCGACAATCACACAGTTATTAAAAAAAAGGTTTAAATGTCAATGTGACAAGTAATTAACACAACAATCTGGATTACACTTTCTTTCAATCGTATACAACAAGCATAATGCTACTTTCACCGAGTGACATATATGGCTCTGGTAATGAAAGTGATTCAACAATGTCGCTGAGTTACCACAATGAACAATGGGTTTGGTGGCGAAAACGACCTGTGACCTGCGGCTTTCGATTCAGAACAATTTGGAAAGAATTTCACGTATGTGTCGGACCATAATAACGTGAATGATGATGAATTATTTCGTTCGTGTAGTAGAGATTTGTCGCATTGAATGCCTCTTGAATTTATGTTAGAATTCCGTTGAAACTTTATCAGATGTACAAGATTTTTAAACATAGCTTGTACATTGTTTGCTGATATTTTTTGTCAAAACTCTGTGAAAAAATATAAATAAATATAAATACTAGAAATAGTTGATTTTCAATTTTAAAATCATCGTCTAGCCTTACACAAATACAGCTTTAGTTAGATGGAAGTACATAACTACCATACCCTATTGTATAATTTACTCAAGTATATAGTACGGTCGCCTGCGCCTAAAAGTATACAGCAGTATAAGCGGGATTCACTCGTTAATATGACCTGCCCGTATACTTTTAGACGCAGGTGACCGTACATACTGCCTACGCTACTTACACAATATACATATGACATGTCATCACATGTCTAATAACATCGAAACTATCCCCAATCGCCCCACTCATTATCACGTCACGAACAGCAGTTACGTACATTCCATCAAACCATTCAACATTGCTTGACCGAACAGTGAAGTCTTGCAAGAACCTACTATGGGACCGATTCATGTATATGACGCTGATTTGTTGAATATTGAGGAAGCGAGAATGTATGCCTTCTCTCCAATAGCAAAGTAAGATCCAGCTTCGATCTAAAAGGCCCAATTAAAAATCCCAATAATAGTGAATTATGAATCAATTCAATCATATTACTAAAAATTCATTGCTAAATAAGCTGCTTCAGGGATTAAATGAACAAAACAAAAACAAAGAAAACTAAAATAAAGACGAGTGACATCGAGATACCTAACAAAACAAGACAACACCCATCTCGGTATTACAAAACAAACTCATTTACTGTACATCCTTGACCTAAGTAAGCTAAACTCATAAGGACTTTTTTACATTCTTATTTCAAGCGGCTTAGGAACTGAATTAGTAGATACTGCAATGGAGTAGCTTACCTAGTATTTCCTCTTCCGTAGAGTTTGTTTGAGAAGCAACAGACGCAAATATAGCGTCGAGTTTCGCAAACGTATCACCAAGGCCGAGAAGGTTCTCTAAAGATAATATTATTCTCGGGGATGAAGGTAAAGGCAACATACAACAAACAGTGACAATTGTATGTAGATGCAAAAGAAATGCCTAAGTGTATCGTCGCTTATCTTCATAACCATATCGTATCGTTCGCATTTTGGTCCTTGCCTCTGTATACTATGCCTCTGTCTCCATTGATGTATCACATGACATGTAGTAGAGGTCTATCTAGGTTACAGTGTTCATTGGTATGACTTACAGATGAAGATTAAATTAGAAGTAGGCATACTTACTGTCGGAGAGTAGATCAACATCGTTCAATAGGATTAACTTTATAATTTAGTTAATGTACCTACCGCAAAATCATAAATCAAATATGATATTTCAAATTCTGATGGTGTATGCAAATACATAAAGGTTTCTTTATACGGCACAATCTCTCGTGTTTGCACTGGCTCGGCAAACATCAGGGTAAAGAGCGGAAACGTTATTACAACTCTGGAACCCTATCACGCAACCTTCAACCTTTCGGGATTATCCCTGAGTATTACATTCAATGCGGTTTTTACTCTGAGAATCTTTGAATCGTCATTACTAAAGCATCGATGGTTGAGGGAGACAGTTATCTTTTGTGATCAGGAAACCGCGATATGTTTCGCCCTAAAATAAGAGCCTACTTCAAACGCAAACCAAACTTTGCTTAAAGTGTAGCAATTTTGATGTCGGCAGAATTTGCTGACGTTTTCGTATTCGAGTAATCTTGATAGACAGATTTGAGTACTTATTGTCAAATACTACGTTTGTTTTTATACCGTTACCTAATACCAGTATGACTTAAATGAAAAAGAGAATTCGCATAAATAAAATGTTCCAAACCAGCCCTCAAGAGAGCCCTCTTAGCTTTTCCTTGAGGTCAATGCTAAAAAAACAAAAGTAAAAAGAAGTGTCACTGAGAGGTAACAACCGCAAGACATCGCTACATCGCCTCCAAGTGATATTACGTCGTAAAACGATAAAAATATGTTGTAAAACTATAAAGAAGACTCGAAGTCAGTACATAAATTCAACAGAATTGGGCTTGTTTGGAAGTAGACGCTATTACTGTCTGGGGTGCTAATCAAAAGGAAAGGGGGCCAAACTAGTGACGCAATTCTGACACAGAATCTGAAAATACATTAAACATTTATAAGCTTCACAAAGAAAATTTAATAAACATTGTTTGTTTGTTAAAACATGATGAGATCGCGGTGATTGTATAAAGTTCTTGATGACATAGGTAGTCAAGAAGCAAACGCTGTTAAACAAAAATCTCTGATGGTCATGAAATACATCACATAGATAGTTTTTGTTTTGTTTTTTAAATAGCCTAAAACGTATACCACTGTTGGGCATCGACAGAAATTGTTTAATCAAAAACAACTACTACGCTTAAAATTTTTGTGCAAGGCAAAATATTAAAATAAGTATAAGTATAAGTAAGTAAAACGTGCATTTCAAAATTCATTTCCGTGGATTTGATAAGGATATCCTCGTGTAATAGTTAAAACCACAGTATGTCGAAACGTCCCTATATAAATTAACAATCCAAAACGGTATTCGGAGACGTGTAACACATCACACGTACCAATTCTATAGTGAAGGTGTCTTAAGTCACTGACATGACAATACTAATTATACTCCGCCACACGACGACGTGTCATCTTTAGCTGATACGCGGTAATTAATATGGAAATAGGTAATTGATAACAGTTTCGTGAATAATGAGCAGCAATACAGACATAAGTATGCTTACCTATACATTGTATATTATTCGGTACAATCTATTACATACCACGTTAAACAATGAACTTGTTAACTACAACGCCATGTCGACAACTAGGTGCCATATTAGGCATCAAACTTCAGGATCGTACTCGAAATACAGAAATAAGACGTCGCACTAAGTCGCCGACGTCTCGGTAAGCGAATCACGAGACTGGTGGGGAGGGTACTTGGCACAGAGGGATGACGGAAGGTGGACCAAAGCGTTAAAGGAGTGGGCTAGGGCTACTCAGAACCGCAAAACGTGTAGGCAGACCGCACCAGACAGACGGACGAATGACATCACCGCCATAGTCGGTAGGCAGTGGATGCGGGAGGCACAGGACCGGAGCGGATGGCGTGGTAGAGAAGAGGGCTATACCCTACAACCAGGGAGCACTTATCCAAGTCTCCTTGGATAATGGATATATAGTCTCTGCCTACAACCTACCTACAACCTACCTTGTAACTTCATATAGTGTATTATCGTGGTACCTATACCTATTCGATCGAGTCGAGCTGATGGGATGGCCATTGTGGTTATTAGAAACTCTTCACTCTCAAATTCATGTTTACCATTGTGGGACTAAATTTTCATAAAAATTGGAAATTTACTAGGTCACACTTTTCTACAGTAATGAAAAGCAGTAGTTACTTACTAGAAACTTTTTTCAATATAAATGTTTAATGTATTTATGTAAATAATAAAACAGCAATAATAGAAATGGACTAAAATAAAAATAATTCGACATAAAATTATTTCAATAAAGCATTTACCCAATTATACATTGCTCCTCGAAAAAATCTGCGAAAAATCTCTTTCCTATTCTAACGAGCGTAATGAAGGGGAGTCGCTCTGTAGTTATAGGTCTATGTCGATATAATAAATTATTTTTAAGTAGCAAGCAATGGCCGCCCCTGTCCCGCCTGAGGCACTTCATTGATTTTGCCTATCCAAGAGGATTACTGATGGGGAGACGATGCAAATTATCAATTGGAAAATACTTTTTTTGCAGTTTTTTTATAAAGGGTTCTTAGGGCGGTTTAGTAAGTACCTATTACGTGATGGAAGAGTGAAGACACTTAGGTACTTATTATCAAGAACGTGAGTCCACGCTATACTCGTGTAAACTTCATACAAAAGAGGTTGGGACCGACCAACAAACCGAAATCCTGTATTAGGTCACCAATGAAACCTGTGGCACAGATTAATGAAGAGTTACCTGTGGTAGTTTTTTAAATAATATAACGTCCCTTAAAATTGTGCATGCATTTTTTCGTATCTCATGGGAATGTTGAAATATTACGTTTTTAACTGAAATCAGCGCTGCAGCCCTGTTGTAGCCTTTTATGCTGAGTTGGAGCTATTTCACTGGCGAGGCATGCGTACATCATCTTTTTCTTTTGTTTAGTAAATATGTGTTTTCTTCTATAATTTAATGTCTATTTCCTGCCTCCAAATTATCTTGTTGATGTACTATGTTTAGTTCAGTGAATAAACGTATGTCTATGTCTAATTGTCTATGTCTATGTCTTTTTGAGATTTTAGTTTTTTCACGTTTTCTTAAAAATAAGTAATCATTTTAGGTTCAAAGTATGAGTTCCTGTGAAAAGGGATCGTATATGAGAATTTTCGATAGCTAAACGAGTATATCCTGACACATTTGAGATGAACCGATTTGGCCAAATATACATCCAAGATTAGATTAGAATATAATAGAATATTCATTTATTGACTATTCCCATTACCTACCATATCAGGCTCTCGGAGGAATCACAGACTGTAAAATAAGCCATGGTTCATAATCTGTAAAATAAGCCATGGTTCATAATCTGTACGCCGCGCTGGGTCATTTTCTTAATGTCCTTATAGGTAGATATACTTACAGAATTTTCAAAGTTTCACAAAAGTTTTCACAAAATTTTAGTTAGTGACATAAAATTATAAAGACGTTAATATAGTTATATTATAAACACCGCATTTAAATATAAACATATTTTGGTACACCCTGGTTTGTATTGATCTGATCAATGATCTCCTTGATGTTGTAGGCTTTCTGTTCAGATAATTTTCTTCCTTGAATTACATCTAAAGTGGATTTGATTTAGACCGGGTCTCTTCTCAAGAGACGGATAAAGAGTCAGATAACTTTTTTGTCACTTTTTGTACGTCTGAAATGTCAAAAGCCCCAGATAAACAGACAGATAAACGCTATCTGAGGAATGAGAGAACGGCACTCAATTTGATACCCACCTACTTCGACTGAGAATTATCTGTTTTTGAAGCATTTAAAGGCATGAAATTAGATAAGTAAAGCCTTCTAGTATCAGTAAAATCACCATATAAAAGTTTTATGATAGGTAATCAATAATTACATAATTAAAATAAATACATAATAGATAATTACATAATCTGAATAGCCCTATGAATTACCAATTTTAGTTACCTATACTGTATAGTGTATAGGGTGGCCCAACTTCACTGTATCTGCACCTCAGTGTTTGCTAAAAGGGTCATACATATACCTTAACGCCTTACACTTACAAGGGACAAAGATATTAGGTTCCTGTAGAACATTTATGTCTATGGTGCCGTCGCATAAACGGATATTTTGTCATCTAATTGAATTCATTAGTTTAGTTCCTAAGGATAGAGTGAAGGTAGTAGTCACAAACTTGCATACTATATTAATTTATACAAAGTGTCTCGTTTGCTTTCATGTCTGTCTTTGTCATTAGTCGATCAACTCGTATCGATAAGGATAGCTTTAGTGAAAGGTTTTGTATTATAGTTTATTCTTACGTATGATTATATTATCTGAGAGAGACGTAACTAGATGATAAGGATGAAATAAAATTGCCATCTAAAAGAACTCCAATTTAAGACGACCCTGAAATTATAAACTGCCGGCCGTCTAGATTCGACGGCAAATCTCGTCTATAAAATGTGTGTAAGACAAGTTTACATTAGTTAACCAAAAAACGGAGTTTTGTGACTTCTGCATACGTTTTTAAAACCCAAATACCTACTAACTTACTCAAAATTTTAATGTGTGGGTCGAACTCGCGAATAACACTAACCTGAAACAAAGAAAAAAATCTTTAATGGTTTATTTTTGGTCCCAAATTGCATTTTATTATACTTTAATTTCAGTCAAGTTCAAGTAGATACGAAACTAATAGTTTCTCGGTGAAAGAAGCCACTGAGTTTCGCACTCCTGCAGATTTGTGTATAGCAACACACACAGCTCAGTAAAACCAAACACGGGCAAGAGGCGGCACAATATAATTTAATCGTGGATAGAGCCAACTAAGTTGCTCTACAGAACTGTTTCAAAGTTAGCAAAATATTTACAAAGGTAGTTATTGTCGTAAACTGTTAGGTATGCGAAATCGACTGTTCGACCACTTAAACTTAAAAATGAGCTTTAGAGTCACGCATATTACCATACGATTGATACGTTTATTCAACTAAGTAAGTAACTGAGTTCTGGTCCTGGTAATTAGCTGGTAACTGCTTAAAGCCTATAACACCCGAGACTAGCCAAAAGCACTGCACCGTAAAACTTTCCAGACATTTCTTTCATAAGAAAATATAAGTTTGCGCTGTAACAACCGAAACTGTACGAAAGCTTGAAAGTAAAAAAAATAAGTGTTCCCGGCCTACGGCCATTAAAGTCTTAAGTCGCGTTTAATTAAAGCATTTTGTAGGATAGCGGAGCTGCAGTAAGAACACAGCTGCAAAAATTGAAAAGTTTCTAAAATTCGAATCTCGCTTCTTCATAGTATGGTCAAACCATTTCGTATATATTTTGTATATATTTATTGCACATAAAAGACAAAACACAAAAAGATACAGAGAAGGAATGTACAAAGGCAAGCTTATCTCTAAAATGAAAACTCTTCCAGAAAACCCAGGATGGACAGAGAATATTAAAATACCACAGAACAGGTGGCCTACTGTGCTCAAATACGTTAAAAATAAAAATAAATAAATCATAATTACTAATCTACTAAATATACTACATAAAGAAGTACATGAATATTATATATTTAAATATAAACCTAACATAAATAAACTAATACAAATTTAAATAGGTACTATATTTATGAGAGAGACAATGCTCCTTTAACTGATTCTTAAAAATAAAGAGAGATGGAATGTCCCTGATGGCGCACAGGGAAGTGCGTTCCATTGTGAAATAGCCCACATCCAGGAGCCAACCATCAACTTCCTATTACCGTAGGTACCTACGTACCATAACTTGGCACCACGCATTTTACCATACGGGGAGGCAGACGCACAATTGTGCCCAAGTTTAGTTTTGTTTGTACCACATAAGAATTTATTGCGTTTGTACTTTGGACGCTTCATAAAAACGGCGCACCTAATACACATTAGTCTCAACACTTTATTATCAATCCTACTTCAAAATAGACGCAAGACGTTTCAGGGGTGTCACTCTCAATTCGTCGATCATTATTAGCTGACGTAAGCCAAAAGAGAAGGGATCACGAAGTAACCCTAATTGAAACAAATATTTGCGGAGACGTGCTCGTCATAGGGGCGTGGCCTATTTTCTCATTACGCGTTACGCGTTCGAAGGAAGAAAGAATAAGAATGTCGATTGGTTACAAACCGAAAGCTAGGCTAACTTAGTGTAGCTTAGAGTTTAGTTTAGCTTAGCTCGCATAGCTGATGCAGTTTTTCATACTTGTGTGCAGACTGTTAGCTTAGTTTTCAGCATGCAACGTTACTGATCTTGGGTCGTACAAATGGGTAAAGTACCCAATATTATGATCAATTATTTTCATTGAGGAACATTGAATTAAATGAAAAAGAATTGTTGCCCCTCACTATGAACTTTATATGCTGTTCTTTAAGCTGGACAGCTGTTGAATATAATACAACCTTTTTTTTATTTTTTTGCCACACTTATTTTTTTTTCTTCATAATGATGGGTAAGTACACAGTCGAGTTAATTAATATATGAGAAAAACCAAGGCTTCGATATATTTTTTTTACTGAACTGTTATAAATATTTCCTATTTTAATTTCTATAAATGTACATGGGATGGTGCATAAATATCTGAGCAGATTCACATGTTTTATTAATGAATCTAAAAATGAACTCGACTGTACTATCAAGTTATTTCTCCCACCCACCCAACATAAACATAATCATAATCATTTATTGGTAATAATTCATTTACACGTCAATTGGGTAGTTATAATCATAACTATGAGCAATTACTTTCGTAGTCATTAGATGATTATATAAAGAGGTACCTACTAGAATGTCATTTACAATTGTATTAAATATCAGCTAAAAATTATAGGGTTATCATTATGTCACATTTGCTTCAGTAAGGAATTCTTTGACCGACATAAATCAACAACGCGATATAAATCTAAAATTTTCAGCGCACGTCTGCAGCTTGTTAACTGATCTATCTTTAAAAAACAATCTTAATTTACGGGTTGTTGGGTTATCTCAATTGTTGTTCAAGTGAGTAGGTATAGGTTTGTATTTGTGAGTATAATCGGATGGAACTTATTCGCCGTATAGTTTGTAACTCCAGTGGTAGTGTGATTTGTGTCCTGATTTTTCGCTTAGTATTTATCTCAGAAAGAAGGATGAAATTATTAGTGAGTGCATGCATACTTTTTCTCGTTCGGTTCTGTTCTGTGTCTTCTGTCGCTGTCTCATGTCATGTCCGTGTTGTGTCTCTACCGTATGTTCAATGGGGATTGCGCCTTAGTATTATACAATGCGAACATAACTGAGTGAGTGAGTGAGTGTCCACGTTTTGGAGAACAAAATAATCGCCATAAGACTCGGCGCATGTCGCGCCTTTGACACTCGAAAGGTTAACAAAATAATATTAATATTTATGTTTATTCAAAATAAGTAATCATGTTTTTCAGTTATGTCTGGTCTTGGTAGAGGTGGCCTCAATTGTGACTTGCCTGCCATATGGGAAGAACTCAGGGAAGAAGAATGGCAAGTATTTTTTATCTGATTAAACCTCATCATATCAAAGGTCACAGATGTAGGGAAACGGATAACGAGATTAAGGTGGAGATGGGCGGGACACTTGGCTAGACGGGACGACAGACGGTGGACCAAAGCAGTCATGGAGTGGTGGCCACGGGGAGCAAAAAGGCCAGTGGGCAGACCACCGGCCCGACGACATTATCAAGTCGTCGGGATCCAACTGGGTGCGATTGGCACAAGACTGGGGAAATTGGCGCTATAGAGAACAGGCCCAGCAGTGAGTCGATGTGGGCTGAGGATGATGATGGTGATGATGATATCATTATCAAGCTAAGCTCACTGCTAGCATAGCCTTTTCTATACAGCGTGTAACAGAAAGGTAAAGCCATATTTCAGGAGGCTTCAATTGAAACCCATTTGATTTGAGCAACAGTTTTACATTTTAATTTGTCAATACACTCTGAGTCGGGTGATACAGTTTTTTTTAGATTTAAAGTAATTTCTGGCCCATAATAACATGTAAAATACTATTAGAAAAATATCCCTGATTTATCTGATTTTGAGAGAGGCGCCTTAGTTTGGCTGAGACTACTTAATTAGTTTGTAGCAGCTATTATGCCTAAGTTGAAATCCCGATTCCGAACTATTAGTTACTTTGATCATTTGATGTAAGTACGTAATAAAATAACTCTTTCTCTTTATTTGTAGAGATCGACATTGCATGGCTAAAGGCGCTGGTGAATTCTGGTAAGACTTTATAATTACCCTACTTACATCTTTTCCAGGAATAGGAATTTCCCCTACTTCATGTTCCTCATCATTACGAAACTTGGTAGGTGTAAGTATGTAGTTTAATTCAATGAAAATTTCAACTGTCTAACTATCACGGTTTGTGAGATACAGCGTGGTGACAGACGGAGAGACAGACGGACGGACAGCGTATAGTAATAGGGTCCCGTTTTTTACCCTTTGGGTACGGAACCCTAAAAATGGCCGATAGTAGACTGGTATTCGTACTTGTAAACCCAACTCTTATTCTTAAGCTATTATTTAATAAAATAATTAGGGCCATTTGCACCAAAAACTTAATTACGATTAGCGTCCTAATTATATTTAGCAGCTGTCAAAATGCATAAAATTTGTCAAACTGAATTGTGATTAACGCGCTAATCACAATTATTAGTGTTTTTGATGCAAATGGACCTTATGCCTATACATTAATACAAAATTATAATGTTTTATTGAATGGTCTTAACTCATATTTATTCTTCTATAGATGAATTCCTACAAGAGGCTCGTAACGGAACCTATGAGGGCATTGTCATAGAGGAAAATGAAGATCGTACTACATTTAAAGTAATCATGAACGATGGAAATGCTTCTATATTTAGAGTAAAGGATAAATCTATCCTGAAAGTCACAATTGAATATATCAAAGATGGAAAGATAAATCATAGCAAGGATTATATTATTAGAGACAAACACGAAAAAAAAAATACGATTGATAAGACCAAAGAATTCAAGGAACTAGGTAAGTACTTGACCTTCTGATGCACTTATTAGCTCTATTTGGTATCTCTTGACATGTCCCGATTCCTCTGAATTTTTAAATGGTTCTTTATTTTGAAAGCTAGCGGGATTGAAGCTAACTTATGCTTTTTCTTTATAAAGAAGCTAACATTGATCATGAAGCGTTAGTCCCATCTGTCACCGCGCGCGAAAAGATCGTTGGAAAGTTTTATATATCTTCAATAGAATATAGAAGAACATCGGACCTTTCTGGAATACCTATAGTTGAATACAGTATGAATGAATACAGTAAGCTATGCAAGTACCCCAGTATCCCAGGCACCATACAAAAATGTTGGAACCTCTTTACATGAGTTCCATAGCGCAACTGTCAAATCTAACTATTGTTATGTGAAAATCATGGAAAAATAAGTTATTGAAAATGGACGTTAGTAAATGTTTGATTTACCCTATTTTTTGTATCTTGCAGGAGAAGTCATCGACCTAATGAAGAAAGCCGTGTTAGCTTCATATTCTAAAAATGAAATTCACATTATTAGTAAAAACACAACAGTGACTATGGACGGAAGCATACGCATTGATGTCTGTAGCAGAACTGCTTTTAAAATTGAAACTTCAATCAATATAAAATCTGCGGAAGATACTAACGATAACAAAATTAAGAATTCTAGTGATTCCAATGATTCTAGTGGTTCTGATAGCTTTGAGATAAGACCTTTTTCTTGTTCTTAGACTTATTTTTTCGACTTAGCAGCAATATAACTAAATTACAGAAAACACATTGTTAAAATAATTTCCAGTTTTAATACACTACCACTCAAAACAAAACGGAAACGGAAGTTGCATATTGTGTAACAACCCAATTATTTAGACAATTAAGAGAAGAGTAACGTCACGAGACACAGGTGTCTAGCTTCTAAGCTGTACAGTACAGTCCCTTACGGAAGTCGATACATACTAAACTAGTAGTTCTGTGAGAACATTAATATAGCTACAGCATACTTTCTCTTTTCCGTGGAAAACCCTCTCCACTCCCCCTATTTAAGTTTTTTTTTCACAACATCTTGTGTAGAATATAGTCCTTAGTGTGCTTTACAAAGATTGAAATCCGTCGAAAAATAAAGCTACAGCAAAATTTCCCCTATTTCTCCCTTAATTTTCAATCATACATCGCGGTCCACTAAAAAAATTTAATAAATCATGTAATTTGTGTGCCAATTTTCGTCAAAATATGTTAAAAATGTAACCTTTAGGCGAGAACAGACAGACAGACAGACTGACTGAGAGGACGCTTCACTCGCTTAGCCACAGAGTTAGGCTTAGCACGCTTGCTTAACTAAACAATAACTACATGGAGTATCTACAGCTTACTGCGATACTTTCTTCCGCGGAGTGGCTAATACATCGAAGCAAACATGTTAGTTTATGCGGTAGGAAAAAAAAAGGACACTACTTTTCAGACAAATAAACTTAACTGTTTTCCTATTCATGTATTCTTATTTCTCCTAAAGGTGTAACTTGAGATGGTGACTGCACCTGTACCTGGGTTTGAGTTTCTCTACAAATGGATATGAGTGAGGTACCCTTCATTAAACTGTTTCTCAAGTATGTCCCTAAAACTTCAAGAGGGAAGTGTCCTTGGGTGGACTTTAATTAAATATGGTTAAACTTGAATTTCCTTTTATGGCACATCATAATATGTGCATTTTCCATGCCTTAGGAGAAAAGGCCTTTTTGAGGGGTAAATATGTACGCAATAAGGATTGTACTTAACTTCAACTTCAAGTGTTTCTAATTCTACGCGGTTTCATTTTCCAAGCGCATTAAGAGAAATAACGATTCATAACTCCGTGCTTTATTTATTCTGGACGTGCAGTTATAGAAGAAAGGTTACAATAAAAATAGCAAAGTTTCACTTCATGTCCCATATGGGGTGGCAGAGCTGTGCCCAGGCTTAGCAAATTATTTTAAAAGTCCGTGATATACAAAATTTGCTCAGTCAGCAGACCCCTGTCAGTCAGCCCATCTCCGCAGCTATGAAGATTATTGCCCCAGCCGTGGGCACAGGCTTTTACCCAGATAACAGTAAGATCGAGCCATGCTCCCTGGCCGAGTCCGGGTCAGTGGAGGGAATAATATATGACGAAGAAAAAACAATTTATAGCGTCTATGCCTCGAAGTTTCGTCAGTTAATTATAGCCACCTAGCCACCCTATAGATAGGTGAAGCCGAACCACAGACTGCCAGAAAATGTAAAGAGAAAACGTGGCAGCCCAGGAAGAGATGGAGTGGTGAATTGGGTGTATAGGTTAAGGACTGGAGGAAGATCGCTCAGGATCGGATAGATTGGAAGAGGGGGAGAGGTTGCCTAGTAGCACAAAAGAGATAATAGTACTCCGTACAGAACGGCCACTCCCTTCCCCGCGCTGATTCAGATGCCGCACCCCACCCCTGGCGTCAAAGGATTGGTTAAAGGATCAATAGACAGGGCTGAACGCCGAACGAGTGACGACGCGTATACTTTAATATCGCTGCATTTGCCGCGTCACCAGCCCTAGCAAAGTTTACGCATACATTTGCACGTATACAAACATTATTTGGTTATGTAGTAGTAATAGGTGATTATTTTACGAGCGTTCTATGGAGTGTCCGAGGTGTGCTAGTAGTAGCCTCGTACGTAATAACAAAATCTAAGATTCAGATACAAAATAATAATAAATATAGGTGAAGGTTCTGCCTCTAGAGAGCGTGGGCGCAATTCTTACGCCACATCCTGTCGCCTGCGCCTGCAGAATCGAGCCCACTCCAGCTATGAATATTCAGATAACCAGCGGTTCTACATTGACTACTATGATTTTGCACTTGAGAATTTTAATAAGGAGTTTCTTGAACGTTGATAGATCTTTGGGTGTGCAGAAAGGTGTATAGTCAGGGGTAACTTATTAGGGACTTAATTCTGGACAAGTTTCAACAGTAAACCTGATCAGATCAAGTTCATGTTTCACGTCTGCATATCAATGTCAATATTGCACAAAAGAATACATTTAACAATGGGAGTTAAGAATAAATGTCAAAAGGTGAGCTTATATCTATCAAGACATTTCTACTATATATCAACTACATATCGAATTATTCTATGCTTCTGTATTTTGTATGTTATGTTCTGAGTATATGAGATGCTTCAAAAACGCTTATCTTATCTTGTTTATTTAGAAGGTAAACAGCCAAACGATTTTATTGTGCAGAATCGATAGCAAATAAATCGATAACAAAAAAATAAATATTAATATTATATGTATTGACGTTGACTAAGCAATCTGTATGATTTTATGGTCAATAAAAAAATACTTTGACTTTTGAATACCCTAGTTCTTGTTGCATGGCTGTCATGCATCCGAAATACCGTCCTCCTATAGCAAGAAAATGTAAAGTCTTCACAAAATAAAAGGCAACTGTTGCGTACAAGCAAAGCGTACAAGTTGCACCTATAGGTAAACCGCTTCTATTACCTACGCATTAGGAGTTAAAACTTCATGGGCGTGAACTTTCAAAACGGGCCTTTTATTTTGTGAAGACTTTAGCTCGTTCTAGAGATACAGTATTGGAAATACAATAAGTATTGGAGATCTTTAGTCTTTGGTCCAGACAACTGGCGTGAGCATATGCCTTTAGAAAATTAATTTGAATATCTGCACATTTTGAGTACCTCATACTAATAAGTTATGACGATTTATCGGTGCTGGGCTATTACATTATAATGTTAAAACTGCTCGCGGTGGTAGCTGTTGTAAAGTCTCTCTTACTATATAGATGCTATTACACAAAACCTTAGAATCTTAAAATGGGCTGCATACTAATGTGTTTGGAAAAGTCTGTAGTTGTACTAGAGATGGGTCCTAAGTCTTAAATCATAACGTAAGAAACTATTAAACCTAAAGGTTTGAGCTTTGACATAGATTTGCTTTAGCTACCCCGGGAATCTAATCCTATAAGGTTCTTCCCGCAGACCTAGCTAGAATCATCATGAGGCACGAAGCCAGTATTCTATCACAATAAGTAAAGGAAAATACTGAAAACAATGCAGTTTTAACACTTGAATTCCTATACCACCTCCGCTGTAATGTAATCTTTAATCTAGGGACCGTTTTATGCAAGTCCTTGGTTCAATATGAATTCCAAATCCCGGTATTGCATACTACACACGATATAATGTTTACCGGCTCTTGGTATAATAGGTAATCAGCAGCCTTCATGCTTTAGTAAAGTAGTAAATAGGATCAATGTTAAAGTGCCGCAAATTATTTTTTGATCCTTAGTATTACTTGTTTCCTTGAATTATAATTTCAATTTCAAAATTCCGTTGTTTTCTAGTGATTTAATGAAATAAGTTCGTCGTTCGTAATAATAAGGCATCGTCACACCTCGGACACTCCATAGAACGCCCGTAAAATAATCACCTATTACTACTACATAGCCTAATGACATTTGTACACGTGCAAATGTGTGCGTAAACTCATTCGTTTGTGAATGTGTGCGTTCAGCTTCTATACAAAGTGTCTCCCGAAGAGGCTCCCCGACTCCGGGGTGAGGTGCGGTATCTGAATCCGCGCGGGGAAGGGAGTGGCCGTTCTGTACGTAGTACTATTATCTCTTCTGTGGCATCGTGCAAGATAAACATACAGTATGGGGCTTTGTTTTGGCACGTCGGGTCTCGTCTTTCTCTCTCTCTCTCTCTCTCTCTCTCTTTCTCTCTCGCTAATTCAAACGCCGCCAAGTATAATACTCGTAGCACCTCGGGTACCATCCCAACGACGTGCCAAACAAAGGTCCGTACTACCATTATTTGACGTTTAGTGGCTTTGGCCCGGACGTCAGGCAAACATGGTTGTACACGTACGTAGCCAACTGAAATTA
The DNA here is from genome assembly GCA_963457715.1 of Argyresthia albistria. NCBI lineage: Eukaryota > Metazoa > Arthropoda > Insecta > Lepidoptera > Argyresthiidae > Argyresthia > Argyresthia albistria. The sequence goes on from OY735269.1 coordinate 7,667,430, forward strand.
TTGCTGGTTACCATGCCCTATCTCCCTAGCATGAAGCGGCACAAATGCCTGGTCACGGTCAGGGGTAGCCTTATATGTAAATGAACATTACCGTCACGCATCAAGCATATCGCTATCGGTACAGTATATCTGCTGATAATGTAAGTTCTGTAAGACTAACATATATTGAGTATATTATTTACTTAAAAAATAAATAATTAAATTAAAATTAAATTAATAATTATTAGGGCTCCCATAGAACATGTTTTTTTTTTGCGGTTTTTTATAGATATGGTACGGAACCCTTCGTGCGCGAGTCCGACTCGCACTTGGCCGGTTATTATGTTGTTGCAGACACTGGATGATTCATTCCAGATCCAACTAATCCTCTCGTTGATTGGCAGTCAAAATAAGCCTGCTTAGAAACATACAACTAGGTAGTTAGTTGTAATGTAAACTAGATATACTTAGTGTAAACTGAACGGCCCGATAGTCGCTGACATCGCCAAAACTGCCGGGAAACAGTAAATCAGTGTGGAGGCCTTTACTCAACAGTGGGTGTTGGAAGCTGGAAAGATAGATAAATAACCGGCCAAGTGCAAGTCGGAATCGTGCACGAAGGGTTCCGCACCATTATCTATAAAAAACCGCAAAAAAAAAACACGTTAGTTGTATGGAAGCCCCCCTTAATATAAAATTTATTTTGTTTTTCAGTATTTTTTGATATAGCGGCAACAGAAATACATCATCTGTGAAAATTTCAACTGTCTAGCTGCCATGGTTCATGAGATACAGCCTGGTGACAGACAGACGGACAGCGAAGTCTCAGTGATAGGGTCCCGTTTGGCACCCTTCGGGTACGAAACCCTAAAAAACGGAACGGCCATTTAACAAATAAGTTAATTGAAAAATTATTTGTTGCAGAAAAATATTTGCCGGTCAAACCTCCGGTGAATAGGCAAAAATGCGAGACGTCAGATCAGAAGGGGTGTTAGAAGGGGGTTTGCTTACAACAATAATGATAAATAAGATGCCTAAAAATTTAGGAGTTGTCTAGAGCAATAACTCGTTTCACTAACCCTTGAGTCACGACTAACGACGTTAGGCATGACCTAAAGTTACGACACCGATTTGGGAGGGCGTAGTGCTTAGGTTCCCTAAACTGACACATGTGACAGTCTCATGTGTTAGAGAGAGACATGTGATAGATTGACGAACAAAACCATGGACAACTGTCAAAAAACTAGGCTACTCTTAGGATAGGACAAATTGATTGGTGAAACAGAACTTTATTCTAAGCATTGCATTAAATTAGGAGTTACTTAGTAAGGCGTTTCCTTGTTCGAAGTTAGTGAAAACGGGCGTGTGTATTCTATCAGCATCTCACCAATGAGTAGTAGACATAGCAAGCAAGTAGCCGTGCCAAACTCTATGCCAAATGCATTGTAAACTGTACCAAATCTGGGTCACGACTTCACGACTCTATTAGTTCTGTACACCAATCGGGGCCTATTTACATTCAATTGATATACAGCACAATTTGTCTTTGTGCACCAGCCAACTGGACCTAATTTATTCGTATACTTACTATGGTTAAATTTCCAATTGTAGCTTTGTAGTTAAGTGTCAAATTATGGTCTAGATACATTGCACTGACAAATAATATTTAGATGTTATTTATTACTATTATACTTACATTCTAAGTTTAAATATAATATTAAATTTTAGTACAACAATGGCCAATGCTGTGCTCATCTATAATAGGCACTCATATAAGAACAATACCGCCCATATTTCTATTGTATAATTTTGTATATGTGTGCTGTTGATGTGCCTAATTAAATAAATAAATAAATAAATAAATATATGCTTTAAATATTTATTTGGTGTTGAGAAGTATTCAATCGTGGACTTGCACATTATTATTACCTATAATAACGACACACATTTCCAAGACAGGAAGCACATAGAGTCTAAGTAAATCTCGCTCAGCTTTACATGCTAATGCAACAAGTCCAAATATCGCGCCGTACGGTAAGTGGGTTAGTGAAGACCAAATATTGACTGAGGATGACGTAGTATAAGACTTTATTATCTGAACAAAGCGACAACTGTTCTACTTTCAGTAGTTTAATCGTACTCCGTCTGTGTAATGCAGCAAAGTGTGGGTTTGCTCGACAGTATAACCATACCGGTTTTTTGGGGCAGACAGTTACCGAAGCGTATTATTTTCCTACCTTTTTGTATCTGGAACAAAACAAGCAATATTGGGTAGACAGGGTTCTAACTAAAAGATTCACCCTAGTAAGAATTAATTTACGACAACGTATAACCAGAATTAGTTAATTTACCAAGTACACTTGTTCCAGAAGTTGGATCGTAAACACCGAGGTAACTTTACCAATCCGTGTCGGGATTAGCTCGACATGTTCTCAAACTTCTTGCGGGGAGTGATGTATCAAGTGAAGAAACAGGACTGACTTTTGAGAAAATGAGGGAACTTTGACTTGGAATATTTCGTAGACGACTTTACAAGACTGTGGCTAATTGTGCAACCAGTCACCCAAATTAAGTGAAGACCATGCACAACAATTTGTCAAGAGTAAGTAATACGACTAGTACCAATCTTTCCATCCTCAGATTGATAGCATTTATCTGTCTGTATAACTGAGGCGTTTTACACGTACATGAAGTGTCAAAAAAATGTGTTTGACTGTTCATCGGTCTCTTGAAAGACCGGGCCTTAGGAGAAAAAAAACATGGACAGGTAGTATTTTAAGTTGAGGGCCTCAAAACTGCCTGTAGTTAGTTGCATCGAAAAAAGTAAGTTTTTTGTGTATGTCATTTCATTAGTACTTTTAGGGATACAAAGTGCTTCTACCCATCTCTGCTCTATTAAAAATAGACGTTTCCCAGCTGTCTGTATTTTTGCGAGCAGGGCTCCTCAACCCGTGGTCCTGAGGCAACGCTTAAAAACGTTTGAAGTGCAAAGAGAAAGTTTTAATGGAGTGCAGACAGATAAACTTCTGTTACTACCGTTACCAGCTATTTGCGGCGCAGACCCGCTGAGCAGTTCTTAATTATCCTGCCAAATGGTACACTACCTCTGCTTGGTGAGCAGTTTTACTCAAGATTCAATAGATTCAATATACTTTATTGCACACAAATCTTTATGACATTATGACAAAAAAAATGGAAACAACATGTAAAAAGGCGAGCTTATCTCTATCAAAAGATTTAATCCAGCAAACCCAGGATGGAAAGGATAAATAAATCAACAATAGGTAGATCCAAGTGTACAACATCAAATACAAAGTAAAAAAAAATATTATATATATAAACTACATACAAATACGTACATAGATACCAGAATTAAGGGATATAAATAGGAGACTCAAGACTTGGTCTTATTTACAATAAAATAGATTGGGTGTGTGGTATGGTAGTGGAGGCGATTTAGGACATGTCAACTAAGGCCTAGCCCATATACCCGTGTTGTGGGGACACAGTTGCACTCCGTTTAGCAGCACTATTTGTTAGTAGACAGTGATCAGTAGATCTGTGGTAAAACCTCAAACCCATCCATTTATTTATCTTTACGGGAAAGCCGAGGCATACAATTACACGAAATAAATAAGATATCTCAATTATAACTAGTGGCTCTGTGAGCTGTAGACCTCGCGAGTATGTCGGTGGGAAAGCTGAACTGCTAACACACATAAAAAAATAACCCAAATAATTTTCTTTCAATAACACATACAAACTTATGAATGTACCTGGTTACGTACATGCAGTATGAAAGTAGCCGCACCAATAACTTTGTAAACTACATTTCGCGATCTTTAATACAACCTATTGACTTTTTACTAAAATTATATAATCTGTTTCACTCTCATGGTCTTTACGAATCCAACGACACCTCATTTGTTAATATCCATTGCGCCGTTTGGGTTGTAGCGATTTTTTTACATTTTAAAACCCCATATCTCCGCCATTTTGAAAAAAAACAAAAAACTGGCTCGAGTAAAAAATTCTATTTATTTTTCCAACCTGCTCACAAAATTTCACGAGAATCGGTTCATAAATGCGACCTGTAGAGGAGAACAACCGGACATACGAAAGCATTTTTGCCCAAACCTGAAACGGAGACGCTTCGCTCGCTTCGCTCGCTCATCTGTTTCACTCTCATGGTCTTTACGAATCCAACGACACCTCATTTGTTAATATCCATCGAGCCGTTTGGGTTGTAGCGATTTTTTTTCTCCGCCATTTTGAAAAAAATCAAAAAACTGGCTCGAGTAAAAAATTCTATTTATTTTTCCAACCTGCTCACAAAATTTCACGAGAATCGGTTCATAAATGCGACCTGTAGAGGAGAACAACCGGACATACGAAAGCATTTTTGCCCAAACCTGAAACGGAGACGCTTCGCTCGCTTCGCTCGCTCGGTCAATGATGACGATATAAAAACGACACTACTTGACGACTTGGTAAAGGCAAAAGTCACCGACCGATAACAAGGACATCGCGACGTAAGCGCATGCAAACACTGATAAATAATACCGAGCAGTTTTATCTGTGACGCTACGTAATTTTATTGCAAAGTATAGATAGTTATGCTTACTTATTCCACGCGTACATTTGCATACCTAATTAAATGACAATAAAATATTGTTGCATAAAATACTTGTGACAATGACAAAATTTATCGATCGTTTTAGTTAGCGTTACAAGATTTGTGTTTAAATACTAAGATAAAGCAAAAGTAAGAATTCGATTTTAACGTAATCAGTAATAAGCAAACAAAAGATTTTCAGAAAAAAACTGAAATAAATATTAAGTGTGCCTGACAAATTGGGAGCTGAGTAAGTCTAAAGGGAATCGGAGCCAAATTGTTAGCTAAACAAACAATTGTTAAAATAAATACTCCTTTTGGTCATAATACTTCTTGTTCATATTACACGCGCCCTAGAAACATGGATCGTACGCATCTTTATATAGGTATGTCTGTGATGATAAGAAAAAGGGTCAAGGAAAATTATGTATATGAGAACACAAACAAAGTGTGTCCCTTCTCCTAAAGAATGCAGGATACTCGTAGCTATCAATCGTTTACTGTAAAAGGACAAAGGACAAGGGCCTCGTAAGGTTTATCCATATCGGATCCCAAGTATGGGATGGGCTGTAAGCGTGAAGGACGTGCTTTGGACTATGCATATAGATTACATGGAAGAATGTTTACGCAAATCATTGGAGGCCGACAGGGTATTTCAATAGCTGCTCTATCAAGTATTTCAAGTCTTCCCTCCCCCTTTACTCACTAGTTGAATCGATCGTAATCTTTTCAAAAGCCTGTCCCTACACTTACACCTCCATTTGTAAACTGCTACGATTTTTTGAGAATAGTATTTCGTGTGCATGGCTGTGGTATTAAGCCATGTAAGAAATAATTTTCAACACTTTATATTCCATTCTCCGTTCTTGAATTAGACTGTCTGATTACAAGTTTCACGTGCACGGGTGTGTGAAAAACAAGCCAATTTTCGTACTCCTTATCGTAGGTTCTATGCTAGCAAGGCAAACTAAGGTTCGAAACAAACGATTGTTCCGACACTGTTTTTGTTGTTAATAAGACCATAAACTCATAGCTCAACCATAATCGTGCTCGGAGTCTCCAAAGGTATGCATTGTCTGGATTTTGCAACCCTTTATCGCGAAATCTCGAATGCGAGATAAAATCTCTAAGAACCGATAATAATAAATACCCGAACATTGCACTTAATTCTTACATAATCCAAAGCAGTCAAACTACCAGTTTGGTTCGAACGTTGAAAATTTTATTTATAGGCAATTCTTGGCGTACTTTTGCGAATGAGGAAATGTTTTGCTGTGTCCAGTTAATGAACTTTATGGGGTAATTTGCTGTTTTTTATATCCCAGGTCCATGAAAGAATAAATGTTTAAGACCGTGCTGCAATCATGATATAGACATCTGCAAATAATATAAAGGCTACAGGAATAACGCTATGAAGAAGTTGTATAAGCCACTGCAAAAATACCTCCAACTAGTTTCAGTAGGACTTGAATTGTATAATAAATAACTTTCCACTATGGCTACTCAACAGTCTACTACTATAAAAATTAACAATATGTCAGCTTAACAAGTACTAGTGAACAAAAAGTGCATAAGACACGCCGCATCAACCGTATCTAGAAAATTCATGTAAAAACAAACCATTATCACAGTCACAAGTAGTCACACACAACACGCGAACAGAAACTATCATAAATTAACTCATCTCGGTCGATAGAAAATACCTTTGTATGACCATAAATTCCTCGACATATTGTTTGTACGTTTTACAAACACAGAGACAATAGTGACTTCAGGAATTGTTAAACATTCTAAAATTGTACAATCTTTTACGTTTATGTCGCGATAACAAATAATTCGAGGAATTACGGCCGGTTCAGCGTGCGACTCTTCATCCGAAATGCATTTTTTGCGTAAATGCCATTTTCAAAATAATAAGTAAAAAAAACTAATTCAAGTGAACTTACTGGCGCGTGCGTGCGTACTGACGTACTGTGTCGTATATAATTCGTGGTATGATATAATTCGTGGCTCAGCCATTTTTTAAGTATCGTCTTAAATTTTCGTCATGATGTAAATATACCTACCTACCTCGATACTTCTGCAATCAAGTTTGGTGTCGAGTAATGGAAAAATAATTTAAAAGGCCATAAATCATATTTATTTGAGACAATAGTTATTACAGTGTTGCCAAGTACATTCAAACGAATGAACTGGCCAGTCCGATCACGGAAGTCATCAATTAATATTCAGGCGACTTAGATGAACTGTTAAATTGGATGCACCAATGCACTCTAGAACAATGGTATTGTAGATCATCACAAATCTAATGGCACAAGATCAATATTGGAATCATTTTTTTAACTAAGCGTTGTTAGCCTGAAGTAATCGATTCCATTTATTCAATAAATCATTGCTTTCTTAACGGGAACACATATTTGGTAACATATTTGTCTTTTCCTATAAGTCCATGGATACATGTCTGGTCGTAAAGCCACAAACAACCAATCCGAGAATTTTCGCAAAGGCAGCTCTAACTGAAATCCAGCAAGCACCCGCTTAGAATAAATGCACTCAAACCCAACCACGCGTCAATAAATCACAAAAGAAGTCGTTTAGCCATCTGCATCCGACCGATTCGGAGAGCGTCTATTTGCAAATGCGCCTCTAAAACACTTATTTGCAATTTCAAAGACGACCCTGTCTCGTGCTAGTCCATGCGGCACGATGCAATTGAGTTTAATAAAAATGCAATTATTTTAATGCACCCAACTCCACTTATTACCCTTTAATGTTGGTACAGATGCATTTGATGAATAAGTAATGCGTTTGGAGACAGACTCTGTTTTGCTAGTAGTACCAACTGAATGTTCAACGATACGCACGCAGACAATGAAAAACTGCTAAGTAGACTGTCTGTACATGCTGGACTTCGTTCCGACAAAGACTTGTATGTAAAGTAGATATGAATTATTTATTTATTTGTCTCGTCAGCGTCTTACCAACTTGGTACTCCAAATAATATTTTGTAATGTCTGTTTATTTAAGACTAGAATTTCATTGTTGATTTGCACCAAAAACACTGAATACTTACGATTAGCGTCTTAATTATATTTAGCTGCAGTCAAAATGTATGATATGTCAAACTTAAATGTGATTAGCGCGCTAATCACAATTAGTGTTTTTGGTGCAAGTGACACTTAGTGCGACTTGCACTAGACTTTTGACAGCCGCTAAATGGAGTTTATGTACATTTAAAATACAACGCAGCCATATTAAGTGGGAACCTGGCTGACAGGCAAACAGCCTGGCGTGTTTGATAACGTAACTTGGCCGTGTTGTACGTAAACGGCGATTAAACTCCATTTAGCGAATGTCAAAATTTTGGATTAAGTGGCCCTTTTAATCTTAAACTTTTTTAGTTTTAGTCTTATTTTTGCTTTGTCCAAACTACTAAAACATTCACATCAAATAATAATTCACCAAGTTAAAAACTTAAAAAAAAACGACTTCATGATCTTTTACTTAGTTCTGTCTGCGTGGAATGACTTCTAAGAATTCACAATATTACACAAAATAAACGAAATCGGTCCTTACAGCCAGAATTCATCTACACCCTACACCATATAGTCGCACAGAAAGCCAAAAATATGTAATTTAAGATACCTGGATGACCGTATTTTCTATGTGGAAACCTAAGTACTGGACCGATTCTTGATTTTCAAAAATCGGACTAACCTGAAGGTCCATTCTTTCATTAATATAATAGAATTTTTGAAATCTGTTCTCAAATATAACAAAGAAACAGAAAGTAATATTTTACTGTTTAATGTAGGTACCTAATTTTTAATTTTTAAGTCTACTTTTACTGTTATTTTACTTTTTATGGGTTTTTTTTTGCCTGAAATAAACAAATTATTATTCATTATTATTAAATAATACCAATTGCGACGTAACAGACAAAAAAATGATAAAAAACATAACACAACTGAATTGATAACCCCCTTCTTTTTTTAAGTCGGTTAAAAGGCGACTCACCTGACGCCAGCAAGCCGCCTTCTTCTTGGTCGGCTGCTAGCCTTTTCCAGCGATATAACCGATCCTCGATCCTGAACCGTCACGAAGCGGGCATCATTCTTCTTTGAAGATTCGAAGGCACGACTCTCGCTTCTGTTCGCCACTCGAGCTTCGGAAGTCTTCTGTGATGAAGACCAGTCTCGTTCTTCCCTCTTGACCACACCTCTAGTATTGGTCGTTTGAAAAGATGATGGCCATCGTTCTTCACTCCTGAGACGATTGTCAGAGTTCCTGGCACTCTCCAGAAGGATCGCGGTGTATTTTGTTATGCTTAACATTTCTGACACTTCACTACACCATCACTGAGATTTTTCGTATGTTAATCGTTGTTTCGATTGATGGGTGGAATTGGCGGCTTTTATCTCATTTGACTTTGTTTTCAAAACTAAAATTAGTAGAGATTGTGCTTTATGGGTTTGTAAACATTAAAGGTAAAATAGAATTTCAGAAGCTTATTGTTACAGTGCTGTTCGTGTACCACTCTGTCAAATAGTTGGCTATCACTGGAGTGGCACCACATCGTGTGTAAGCCCCCAAACCGTCATGGTCACTACCCACTAACGATTATCATATGGACTCCCTCGAAGCAAACGGGATACTGTGAATTATGCGAGACTGCCATCCGTGAATTCGTCTTGTTTGCTAAAATTATGGGTTTATCTGAGATATTCTGTCATATCCATATTGCGCAGCTCAACAACGTTGGGAAAAGGCATCGCGCTAAGTTATGTTATGTTATACTGGATAATAGGTACGATTTATATCTGGGCTGCTTCTGTTTTATTGTATTCCTACAATGTAACTTAAGACTCGAGTCAATTCAAATTACGCTGTGATCACTACGCGATGCACATTACACATCTTCAGAGAATCGATAAGGCTGACATGAATAAAATCTTTTATATCCATTGAACCACCTAAGTATACCCTTAGTAACTACTTTAAGGAATTTTTAAACGATGCCGAGCAGTATGGTCTCAAGTTTTGCTCGATTTTTCATATTCATTGAAATTTTCCCGGCGTTCACGGTTCCACGTCGTCTTGATAGTTCCACATAAATATTCATTAAAATGCAGATTTTGCGGCGACAGATAATTGGGTAAATGGAGGAAGTCATAAAGCGAGCGGTGTCCATACTCGAAACTATTCCAGAATAACTTTATTTTATGGAGATCGTATTAAGTGCAATAAAATTGTCTGCAGCAACTTCGGCGAATTGTCCAATGGATTAAGTTGTTTATAGGCTAAAGTTGGACGCTTCATTGTAGGTAATTTTTGACAATATAGCAGTCAATGTGTATTTTTTTATACAGTCACTGTCATGCTAGATAAGACACCTAATTGAATGGGTCAGTTTTAACATAACATTTTTTAACATTTACATACAGGCACATACATTGGTTCTGGCCCCACACTAGGATACCCTGTGTCGTGGGAGCCAGAAACAGCGACATCACAAACATGCAAACATCCAAGACCTGGGTTTTTTTTTTTGTCCCCAGCCGGGATTCAAACCCGGGACCTCTCGCATGGTAGGCAGATGCACAACCGCTACGCCACAGAGGTCGTCTGCACAACCGCTACGCCACAGAGGTCGTCGTTGGTCAGTCAAATTTTTTCCCTTTTAAACGGAAGAAATTAAAATCCCAGCAGCTACCTAATTTGATAAATCGGAACAGGTCACTTGGTCAGTGACCTGTTCCGATTTATCAACGGAATATATAATAATAAATTAATATAATAATTTATAACGGAAGAAATTAAAATCCCAGCAGCTACCTAATTTGATAAATCGGAACAGGTCACTGACCAGCGCAAGTGAATTCCATCAAATAAAACAATTTTTGTGTAGAAATAGAACCAGTCAATGGAACCGAGATAAAATAAGAAACATTGCTTCGTAAAAGATCAAGGGTAATTAATGCATATAGGTGGAGGTAAACTAAATTCAATTCCGACAGATAAAACATAGCAACAAGGTATCACGCCTTTTACCATACGGGTTGGAAGATGCACAGAGATTATCGCACTGATTCAGTAGCGGTTCATGCATTCATAAGTGACCCATGTGAATAATATTAAATTGTTAAGTAATCAATAATTTCGGTAACAGTGACTAGTACCGACATGTTTTTCTAAAGATAACCGTGTTTGAACGTTGCAGAACACTGAAGCTACCAACAGGATGTGACACACACAATTGGTAGCAAAAATCACAGAGCACCAGACATGGGTGATTCAGCTTTGAAGTGTGATAGTAAGCGTGGCCTTCGACAGTAGTCATTTTAGATATGAAATACAAAACTATTAAAAAGTTTCGATTACATGTAACGCTTATTGTCGAATGCACATGCATCTGCTCAAATTAAGTACCACTTAAACATAACATACTGCCAGCATGACCACTTATATGTGTCGATTTGGTGAATACTGTTATGTCACATATATATACCTATATTGTAAATAAATAAATAAATAAAATAATTGAAACAAAAAGTAAACTTTAGAAAAAACCGACTTCCACAAACCCTATTTGATTTGATTGAGTTTAATACAAAATGTAACCCCTTACCCCCCCCCCCATTGGGGAATTAATTTTGTCAAATCCCATCACAGTGCTACCCCACGCTACTAAGGAACCTCTGTACAAACTTTCATGGCTCTTGGTCCACCGGCTTAGGCTATGCGTTGCCTGCCCGCCAGCCACGCATTGTATTTGTACCTAGTATTGAGCAGATCTGGTGGCCATATGTGGTCTTCATCAGCAGTTCCGCATCACAATATTATGCTTACCATGTGCATTTGCACGAGTTATTATGAAAAACACAAAAATCACTATAGGTCTGCCTATAATATTTGAAGAGTTCCCTCGATTTCTCCAGGATCCCATCATCAGATCCTAACCTGGTGTCAATGGGACCAATGGGAAGGTAAACCCTTTCAAACGAAAAATAATTTTCCAAATCGGTCCATCCGTCTAGGCGCTATCGGGGAACATACATAAAAAAAAAAAAATATCCGGACGAATTGTAAACCTCCTCCTTTGGGAAGTCGGTTAATAAATAAATGACTATGAGTATATCCAGCAAACTTTGAATGGTCTGTTGTGATTTCGGACCTTTTTTCTTGGAAACTCGAAACGAAACTCTGAAGCCTCAACAACAGGTCCTTGATGACCTACGATTATATTTAACGGAACTACAAGAGCCACGAAGTTCGAGGTGATATTCAAGTGCCAGTTAGTTCATATAAGGACAAAGGAGTTGTTTTGTCGAGTTGCGTAGAATGTGTCTAGCCTTTTAAGGCGGTAATCAATTATGTGGTGACATTTCATTAATATAGGTTATCTGGTGGCGATCAACTTACGACATTTAGTTAAAATATTTGTAGAATGTGGATCTTTTTTTGTCCTGGTAGATTAGTTACCTGAGTACCTGAGTCAGATGACTGGTAGGTAGTTTCTTTCCTACCTACATTTCGTGGCTACCTACATCATCAGTAGCAATTGCTTCTTATGCTCAGCAATTTGGTTCAGCCAGTTTTGGGTGCTTAATCTAAGGTCATAATGATATTATTCTAAATCTCTAAATAGTTGAATACGCATGAAAAACCGCAAAGAAGTAGATTAGATAGCTAGATACCTACCCATATTATCTCCAGTGAGAAAATACCTGGTAGCACAGAATAACTAATAGTACTACTTGTAGGTACCTACATCAAACAATTAACATACAGGGAAGGTTTAAATTTTATTTTAACTATCATACACTGATGAATACATAAATAATGTGATTTAAAACCCTAATTGATTTCATAAATCGCTGTTTTATTTGTTTACTTTTTCAGGAATTACAGAGAAAAATGATGACTTATTATTAAAAGTCTACCTACACCATTGTTACATCTTTGAGAAAACCTGTCCGCTCAACAGAGATATTTATCAGTCAACGTCCTCCGATTGCCTCACCGAAATACACGCCATAAATAAAGCAATTGTGACAAGAACGGACACTGTTCCTGGAAGTAATCGCTAACTGTTAGTGAACTGCAATGTTTAAATGCATAAACTGCTGCTCGAATAAAGTACGACTTAACGAATTTAGACTTTCATATCCCTGAAGTAAAAGCCTGTCATTTCCCTAATGGAGCTACGACGTTGAGTGGCGTTATAGTTTTAATTGCACTAGATCATAAGATTATACCTACCTAGTAACTTGATAATATTACTAAATAAGATTCGTAGAGATAATAATATTGTCACTGATATTGCTGTCTGGAGATACCTGATTGGCCAGGAGAAATTCATAGGAATCTAGTACGAATATGTTTTGAATTTCGCAACTCTGGTTGGTGAGTCAAGTTTCGTGATAAAATCGAATTTTGTTGATTAGAGACCACACACCACTGGTAGCAAGCAGTGGTTCCGAATGAAGTATAAGGGACAGAAAAAGTCAAATATCCTTAAACCAATCACAACAAACAATACCACAAATAGAAAGAAGCCACTCCAATCCCAAATCACAAACACTGACAAGTACGAACAAAGGTAATACCACTCGTTAACACGTTGCAACTATAGGCGCAAATATCACTTGGCAATTTTATTTGCGGAATTTCCACATGCGCACGCGATCGCGGTATCCACACTGGTCCGATCGGAGTCATCGGCGCATGCGCACTGCCCGGTTCCAATCCAACAGTTAGTACAAAACGTGGGCTGCCCCGCAGGACGACTGATTTAATTTGAATTTGGAACTTTGCAACGGGATGCGGTTTTCTTTTGACTTATTTCGTTTGCATTGAGGTGGCTATCCTTCAATCAGTTTTATTTAAATACTGTGCTGCCAGTATCACTATTGTGAGAATGTAGTACCTATAGGCATTATATTATGCTTATGCATCAGGGTTATACAGATATCGGATCCCTTCTCAGAATTATGCTCAAGGGTATCAGGGGCATAAAACAGTGGGTGTTTATTCAACCGCAAGCCGGCTAAATCCTTTTATGCAATACAAGCTGATACCATTTTAGAACTTCCCTTTTCCTGTCCTCATTTCAGCAATAAAACGTCCTCGCCTCGCTTGCCTTTAAAGGGAGGCTATCTCGAAAAAATGTTGGACAACTTTCCTTTTCAAAGGGATGACTCGAATGCCGGCATTATGAGGAATAAAGCGATCTGGACGTAGCCTTTTATGGCACTCAATCGTGACGGTATTGCAAAAAAGATCCGTTGAAACGGGATGGACATTACAGAAAAATATGTTGGCTGAGAGGAAAATCCACTCTCGATAGAAACATTGTAATGGAACCTGCTTAAAGTCCATCATAATGTTAGTACTGTAAAGAAAGATGGAACAACTCCAGTGTACATCAATGTAAAATATTGTTATGAAAGTCGAGAAGTCGCAAATGAAATGAAAATTGAATTTTTACCATCAAGCCTTGCCTCTCGGGCACTGGGCAAACTGTTTAATGAAGTCAGTGCTATGAATACATATTGCCGCATTAGAGGTACCAATGATACTGCATAATTAATTGTAACAGTCTCTTAGGAATAATGGCGGGCAGAGCCTGTGAATTGGTAGACACGGAAGAGATCCTTGTAGGGTCAGATCGTGGCCAGTTTTAAAACTAACTAAGAAATTATTAACACGTTAAATTATAGCGTCAAGCCTAATTCCATTCGGGGTGCTAGAGGCACAATTGTGCCCACTTTAAGCCGAAAAATCTTCGTGGAAGTATGAGCACAGTGGTATGATATGAGTATTAAGTATCGTCAGCATATTTTGCAAATAACTTCGGGCTTTATAGAAACCAATAATATTATAGTCGTTAGAAAATAATTCTGATGAATTTGGTCAATGTCATTGGTCTTTTTCCTGAGGAATACTGTATGTAGGTAATTTTACACTAGAAACATCAAAACTTACCAATTCCTATCGTATCTCTTCATTTTAATTTCTCCGAATATTCTAAGAAATACTTTGCAAAATGTTTCAGACACACTCGACCGTCGTAAAGCGTGACGAAATGCTTATGACACAGCATTTAGAAAAGTCTCGTGAAACTTCGCGTATATTTCCAAGTCTATAAAGTTTTAATTAATTTAGCCGTCTCAGTAAGAGGCGAATTGTTAAAACTCATAATTGCAGTGCTGGTCTTCTAGTAGATGTTATGATCTAAGACCAACGGGCCGGTAAAGATGAAAAATACACCTCAACAATATTATGTATAGGTACATGATAAACAATGTTTTCTCATGCAGTAAATATAATATATCGTAATTAGTATCGTAGTATGGAAATGAATTAATAATTAGTTTATTTCCAGGACGGTTTCCTTTTTGCATGTCCCCTGAGCCTGCACTCTAATTCAGCCATCCCAACTCCAGCAACAGCTGAAGTAGGAGGCCTGGATGTTCGAGGAGGGTTGGCGTTTTGATGTTGTCTCCCAGAATCGCGATCCTGGTCTCTATAGTGGAGGGTCACGCAAGCAACATGTGCTCCACGGCCTCGTCCACTTCCTTGCATCCCCTGCAAAGGTCTAAGCCTGTTTCACCTGTAATTTTTAAGTGTTTATTAAGTGCACAATGGCCTGTTATGAGGCCTATTAGTATTTTTATTTTGCTGCACGGCAGCCTCATCAAGTAATTCGCAAATTTAATGTTGTATTTATTTAGAAATAACTTGAAGTGTTTGCAGTCGTCCCGGTTGACCCATTTTTCAGCTCAGAGCTTAGAGCGGTATACATATAATTAATTACGGACAAAAACAAAAATTTCCTGCGTAGTTGGTCTCGTTTTCCATAACCTCGACCTGCGTGTGGGCATGTTTACAAGAATGTGATGATGATTCACACAAACTGTCGACTGTTTATGGTTGTCTGTCTGTATCAGGTTGTGAGTATTAATATATCAGCTAATTTATAGCATTGAGGAGCGGTAAATGTATTGTTATGATAATTTATTGTGGTGTGGCTTTTCCGGGTATCTGTGGTGATTGTTTACACAGTAGATAACCAAACGTACAATATAAAATACAAATTTACACTAGAGTATTTAAAGATACTTTTGTATTGTAATCACCCGGAAGCATTACAATCATCTTACCTGAAACAAAGAAAACAAGAATAAAATAATATTTAACGTTACCAACTGCAAATTCGAGTTATTTTGTAATTCAGCCTCCTATTATTTTTCTGTAATTCCATTAATATTTTAATTATGTTTAATTTTATGTTTAAAAAGCCTGCTGAATTCGGTACTGAATGGCCGAAGTTTGGCTTCCCCCCCTTCCCCCCCTTCCCCCCCTCCCCCCCGTTTTTCCTCGATTTATGTCCCTAACCGCGATTTTATTGCAGTTAGTACTAATAAAGTGTCAAGGACAAAAATGATCTATAAGTTCGGTTTAATCTTTTCTATATCCTTTGTACCAGACTATTTAACTCAGTTTAAACACAACAGGTAGGAATATGGCTGACAGACAATAACTTGACTGTGTTTTTTGGTCGCTCTAAACTAAACAAAGATATTCAACTGGGTAACTTAAATCTGAAATTGCAAAAGAGAAATATTAAACACATAGGTACATAATATTAATTTGACTGTTATTCTGTTTCCGTGTTCGTTATTGTTCCAGCTCTTCCTTCCCTGAATGCCTCAAGGGAGATACACATGAACGAACATCTGATAAATTATTATTTTCATATCGCGTTATACATTTATCCTTTTGTCTAGTAAATCCAATTCGTAAGAGCATGTCAAAGTTTACGGGCAAGTATTAGAGCAGGGATGGCTCGATCTTGTGCTTCCGTGGCCTATAATATTGTTGTTATTTTGTAAAGTTTACAAAACCAAAATAATTAATCATGCTGAAGCAGGCACGCTTTACTAATTATGTTGAACTAGCGACCCGCCCCGGCTTCGCTCGGGTGCAATGCTGATTCTATTATGCATGTATCATACATATAAACCTTCCTCTTATATCACTGTATCTATTAAAAAGTGGCCAAGTGCGAGTCGGACTCGCCCATGAAGGGTTCCGTAGTATCATGTAATTATTAGACTGGATTTTTGTGTTGTAACTTTGTTTTTATAGTCTTTGTATGAATGACAAAGTTATCTTTGCAGTTTTTAATAAATATTTTATATCTTAAAAACTGCTGGTTATATTTTGTTCAAACCAATTTTCATCAAAAGTTTATATTAAGATACACAGCATATATTTTTTTATAGATTTATCACTTTCTTACTTTAAAAGTTAGGGGGGTTACAGTTTTTTCCACTTTGGATGGGTCTGTCTCTTTAAAGATTGACTTTGAGGAAAAATGGTTTTTAAAACCTCCACTTTCTTTTTGAAGACCTATCTATAGACACCCACACATGTAGGTTTGATGAAAAAATATATTTTTGGTTTCAGTCTCTTGTATGGGGAGCCCCCCTTTAATTTTTATTTTTTTCAGTTTTTTTATAAAAATCGTAAAGCGGTTCATAGAATACATCTACGTACTAAGTTTCAACTGTGTAGTCTTAATAGTTTTGGAATAAAGTTGCTGTGACATACGGACGGACGGACAGACAGACTTGACGAAACTATTAGGATTCCTTGTTTCTCTACGGAACCCTGAAAACCGCATCAAAATCCGTTGCGTAGTTTTAAAGATCTAACCATACATAGGGACAGACAGCAGGAAGCGACTTTCTTTTATACTATGTACTGAGTAGTGATGATATCTCAACTAGCATCAAGACTTAATATATATCAGTCCTCGTCAGTCCAATGCTAGAAGTGGTCTCGATGGCCAGGGCCAATTGATCCTCTCCTTCCTGGATATACTTAAATAATTATGTCTGACCATTGACCTGGGGGTATGGGTATTAGATTTCAAAGTTAGAGCATAACTCTGTTCACTACCTTGGTTAGGTAAGAAAAGCAGCAAACCCAAATATAGAAGCCGAGATTAACAAAACAACCGCACAGATTAATGTACTGAACTATTCAGGCAAAGCAAACAGTACAGAATCCCTTCGCCCCACAGAAAGCAATATTTAACCACACGAGCTCACAAAACAAACAACAAGTAAGCAATTAATTATTACTTACACTACTGCTGGAAGGCATTCACGTACGAGCTTGGGACAATGAGCAGCATATAGCAACGGTACCGAAAATACTATTAAAACCAAAACAAACATCGCGTCACGCTTTTTCCAATTCGCGGTGGAGGCACACACAACGTACAGTTGTACTGATTTCTGTATAGTATTCAAGAAATAAAGGTACACACTACATTTTTTTCGTTCCTGCTCGTTCCAGGAGAATGAGATACGTTAGGATTTTGAAGATTGCTAGCCTTCAGCTATGTATGGCTTAATACTGTCCAATTAGTGCTATTTCTGATTCCCACGACATTGAATACGCTAGTGTGGGGCTAGAAAAATATATTCGGAATGTGTCCAATCTGGAAACCCTTTAATTCAATTCAATTCATCCATTGTATGTGTATCCCTCTCCTCAATGTTACGACCAAAACACGATGGCTGACTTTAAAAATAGTAATGTCGTGGTCACTATCGTAGAAATGTGAGGTAAGGAGCATGATTCTCGCGCATTCGATATACGATATCTACACCTATATCGAGTGATTTCGTATGTGAATCTGTCAATATTGGTCTCGATATCCATATATCGAAGGCGCGAGAATCGACCCGCAGATCTTTACATAGCGTATATCTCTGTCTTAGTTTCTAATATATATTATAGAATCAGCAATTCCGCCAACAAATCCGTCAGTGAATGAACAACAACAGCGGTGCGTGAACGTTATCGTGCAACTAAACAAAACAAATATCTCAACTTTTCTCAATAAATAATGACCCCCAATCCGTACGCGATAGAGAAGTTGTTGGTGGGGTGTCAGTCATCGTATGACCCCGCTTTTAGTTGAGTATCTTCTTTACGATGTGATTTATTTAGATAAAAATAGTATTTTACAGGGTATCCCGATGCAAGATTAGAGCTAAAAGGAGATACAACGCATGTCACGGAAACTTTTCTTCGCTATATCTGCTGAATTCGAAAATTACTCAGTTTTTTATAAGTATGAATATTATATACAAAAAAAATTAAACATTCATAAGTATTATGGGAACACCACTGGCTTAAGGGACCATAGTGCTGTAAAGCTATGAATTAAGCTTACGAAAACCCTCGTTCTATAACTTTGCCAGGTGCTCCTAAACGGGCCAGGTTTTGCTGCAATATGTAGCCGGCAACTATATAATATATGTGTCAACTCTAACTCACATGTTAGAGAATGACACTAATAGTTGCCGGCCACATATTGCAGTGAAAATATGACCCGTTTAGGAGCTCCAACATCTCGGCTGTATTAGGTACCTACTATTACTATAGCTGAAAGTTGCCATGCCTTTATTATTTTTGATGACTGGTTGGTCATCCTACAGTTCGAATTCTACAAAACTCGGTTGGTTTATTTTTGCCATTTCATAAATGGGGCTGCAATCTGCATTGAGTCAACAAGTACGGTAGGCAACGAGACGAAGCAATTTCGACTCGCCTCCTTGACGGGTGGTCGGAAGGTCTGATAAATTTGTTTTGCTATCGGTCCAGACAGGTGACGGACGTCTCTTCTATTATCTTATAGGGTTGTCAGAATATAAAAGTCAAGAAGTCAGACTAAAAACAGAAGAAGCCTTTATGTGACATCCATATCTATAACTTATGAGGCAGTAGTATAATGGCAAGTGTCAGATGTTTACAGTTCCTCTCAAATTATCTCCATAAGCCCCATTGAACAGATAAATCATTCACTTTGTGAGTAAAATTACAAATTAAAATGTCAGATAGAGCTTCAGACAGGGCCTTTGCTGAAGAAATAATAATAAAAATAACACAACCGAATTGACAACCCCCTCCTTTTTTGAAGTCGGTTAAAAAATAGAAGCAAGCGTAGCTGTAGAAAATAACTAAAAAAAAAACTTATATTTTTCTGTCGCAGTCAAAAGGTGCTGGCACACATAATTTTGAATTTAAGTAAAATTTACCTAAACATAGCCGATGCTGATGCCTCAAAGAATTTAAAAAACTTCTCAAGTTCAGTAAGCGTTATTTTCCACCAAAGTTTACTAAACTGGAGAGGTACCTAACTAGAAAGAAAAGGCGCATACAAACTCATCCTCAATCGACACTTGTTTTGTTTTCCCTCAACGTTGGCAGCCCTGATAAACTGCACAGTGTTGTACCAGCATAAATAATGCATAAAATGTACTACGCGTGTAACTTTCAGTCCTTCAGTGAACAGGGGGCTATTGTGAAGCGATACGATAGATACAACTATGTAGCTACGCTATATTTTTGTAGAGATTCCCTCTCCAAGGCCCACTACTTTGAACGCAAGTAAACAACATTCTCTGAATATTTTTCACAAAACCATGCTTTATTATGTAGTTATAAAAGAAAATATATTTACTCGCGTTTGAAGTTGGTGGGCCTCAGAAGATTGGTATGTTTAAGAATGCTAAAGGTAAGGGCAGTCACTGCTATGATTGATGGTCTGAAGTCAAACTAAGTAAACTTTGAAATAGGAAATATATTGCGATGAGGATTGGGTAACTTAGCTCTGGTTTGTTTTGTTAAAGATGAGAACAGAAGTGATGTAAAATTAAAAGTATAATATTTGTGCTAAATTATCACAGAATTCACAGATAAGCTCGCTTGTGTGCAACAAAGAAATTAGGAAATTATGAATTCGATATACATATTCTTTGTGCAAGTGAAAACCCTGTTTGTTTTAGTTTTTTTTAAGATTCTTACTCTCCGTGATATTTCTATTTCCGTTAATAAGTAGGCACGTAAGCTGAAGCTAGAATTTCCAAAGCCCGTAAATCCCTACGTAAAAATGTAACCAGCTGAAAGAGAAAAATTTAATCAAGGATTAATTTGGAAAATGTAGAATTTCAGCTGAATCAGGTGTACTTTCAATTGGTTCTGCCCCTTTCTCGTATCAACCCCACGAAGGGGATGTGATATGTTACCTACAGTAAAATGACTGCATGTCTTCTTTCGGTGCAAACTGTTAATTTCTCTAAATAGTAAGAACCTCTCATTGATTCGTGCTTAGCCATCGACCTTTTCTGATAACTAAAGGGATACAGAAGTTACTTCGTAGATTACAGAAAAATCAAGTCTGTAATTTTCAAAAATATGTCTACCTTTCAGTTAAGAGTTTGTCATTCTCCTGGCCGAAAAGGAAAAAAAATGACATTAAAATTAGGGAAAATCAAGTTCTCATCCCCTTGCAATAGACATTAATTGACGTCTTGGTACCCACTGTCAAAGACAAAGGACTCTTTTGTCCTGAAGCGACTGGGCGTGTTGTCTTAAAATAAAATAAAACTCATAGTCAAAGAGTCGACACCAAGATACGAGTAAGTTATTATTAGTTACTTTACTTTGATTTAACTCCATTGCATCCAGACGTATATGTGTAATTGAAAAACCATTCAAGGCTCATCGTAATACCTCCAAGTAGATAGAAAGAAAGGGGATGTGTTAACAGATTATCTACTTGGTTGATACGTTGGTACATATGTCGTAGCCATATCGTCGAATTGGCCATATCATGATATGAACAAACGTGAAATATAATAAAACGATGAAATATTTTAGGGAAAACACTGCGGTTAGGTAAAGACTTAAGGGGGTGAGCGCAGCGAAGCTTCCGAATAGTGTTCGTGTTAGTTAGACATGTACAACACAAAAAACACCACGTAGTGCTGAATAACAATGTTTTTATAGACAAGTTTTCATTAAACCTGGCCATATCATGATATGGCCAAATTTGGCGATATGGCTACGACACATACACACAATGCACACATCACCGGTGGGTCGTGACCGGGGCAGTGGCGCATGGCGGCGGGCCGGTTGTCAATGCATGTGCATGGTCAAATGGCCGCAACAGTTGCACAACTTCGTGGGCCCGCACTCAGAACAATAACTAAAGGGCCCGCATTAGAACCCCCCCCCGGCCCGCTTGGTGTGACACTGTTGCCCCTCTACTGACCTGTCGATTGTTTATAAAGGGGGCTAATAAATACTGCACGGAAGGAATCAATTTCGTCAATAGAGAAATTTTATATTTATTTAGGCAAAAATTTGCTACACTTTCAAGAACATCACAAAATGATATTATTCCCTAGCTAATTTAACATACCAGGGAAGCGAGACTCGCAGATCACTAAGTACATCATTAAAAATAATGCATTAGCATTGTACAAACACGTTATAAAATTACTTCCCTTCATTATGACCGGGCTTATAAAGTTAATCCTAATTTAAGCTTTCTTACCCCGTATTATGACTACGTACATAACATTTGTTGGTACAGCCACATAACGAGTATATTATACAAAGGTAATATGCAAAGGGTATCACCGGGTAAGGGCCCTTTCAATTATCACTTTGTAGGATGGGCCCTGAGGGAGCTAAGAACCTTTGTCACGTTGGCTCTTAGTTAAGCCGTTTTACATGTACAATGATGTTAATTCTGGCAACGTACCTAATGCCATATAGTGAGACCCACCCATTGTAGCGTAAGGACAAAAGAGTCCTTGGAACAATATTGACATTAAAATTTAAAAAAAAAATACATTAAAATTATTTTGACAGTGGGTACCAAGACGTCAATGAATGTCTAATTTTTGACGTTGGTACCCACTGTCAAACTAATTTTAATGTCAATATTTTTCCCTTTTCGGCCAGGAGAATGACAATGGCTCGACTTAGGGGGTTAATATGTTTAATTAAGACCACTTTTTATGAGGTTAACACGTTGACATGCCGGTATATTATGTTGAATATCGTAAGAATTAGTACAAAAATGCATAAGACATGCACGAATGTGCGACGACGTTTGTGCGAAATCTTGCATGAGCAAAGAAAAAAACCTTTGTGTGCATTTCAATCAATATTGCGAATTCTTGTTTGAGATGGAGGATTCGTGAGTCCAAATGACCTGTAAAATAAAGCATAAAGCGGACATTAAGTATAATTAAGCCTATGTATAATTTCGTTCTGGAAACCTCGCATGTAAAACAAAGCGAGAAATTATTGAGTCACTAAGAAACTGTCACCTTAAAACTGAAATCGTAAATACCATTCACAGGGTGTCCCCGCATTCCTGTTCCAGGGGGCCGCTTCCGAGTACAAAATCAGTCAGTGGCCACTCGCAACTATTTAAGTTATTTAGGGTCAGCTGTAAATCTTAATAGCTGACCGTGGAAGGAAAGTTTTAGGCAATGACTCGTGAAGTCCCGACTGTCCGCACATAAATCGTGGACACCGGGAATCCAGTGGAACGGAAGTACATTTTATGGGTTTAAAGTGGAGAGATATATTTAGATTATCGTGGTTGTTCTGTGGGTGTCTTAAGCGACTATATTCGTGATAAGAATGCAGTAAAGACATCACTGTCCGGCGGCCTAGCCACGCCCCTATAACCAATCAAATCGTTTCCAATTATCAAGCCAAGTTCACAGTGACCAGTTGAAGGCAAACTTTCGAACGCGAAGGTTGTGTCCTGTCCTGTGAGTGTGTGTTAACAGATTTAAATTTAAATTTCACTGCATTCTTATCACGAATAGACTGTAATGTAATATCCAGCTATTAACAATTATATTAGTAAGCAAGCAAAAAACTCCGTGGTTCAGTGGTTTCCACGCATTCTTGTCACGCAACAGGTGCAGGTTTTAATCCCGGCATTTAGAAAAATCATGAAGAAACTTTCCTTCATTACTTCATAGCTTCGGCGAAGGGTTTGCCCCTTTTGCGCAAGATAGAGTATTGAATAACTGACCAAGAGTGGGTACATCTTTTTTGTCTTTGCTTAGGGGATGCGAAAATACGTAACGCTATGTTAGTAAGCATTTAGCTTTCTACTTAATGTGACCCATTTTCCTACAACTTGAATTGTACGAGACTTGTGAAAGGAGTCGTGGTTGTTGACTGAAGTATCTCAAACTTCGTTGTTTTAATTAATTAAGAGTACAAAAGCTTGCATACTATATTCATTCTTGGAACTCTGTACCGTTACAAGAGCGTTGTTTTTGTTTGCCTACAGAAAGGAAATTCTAGATATCACAATATAATTAGATTTTAAATGATAGCAACTAAATAAATCTAAGATAATCAAGCTGTGAAAACAATAAAGTCGTGAAGATATTTCAGATGGTAAGATTATTCTACCTCGATTACAATTAGAAACTCTATTTTTTAAAGCAGAAACTCGTTCATTCCACAACAGACGGTTTCAAATGGACGGACGGTATTTCAGTAAAAAACTGTTTTCTGTTTTGTTTCTGCCACCAAACCCTTAAAACAACGACATCAGTAACTGTAAAACTGACAAACACGTCACGTTTGGCAAACTAGCAAACAAGCAAACAGTATTATTGGCATGCCAGTTGGTGGTAGCAAAATAGTCAGAGCAAATGTTGGCCCACAGCCTGTTGTTGTCGGAATAGTAATAAGCCTTACATTGTTACGTTGGGTGTGTCCTGATTTAGCCCCTAATACAATTATTATGTTTGTAGTTTAGGTTTTTAGGAGCAAGTTTATATAGAGCACCGTGGGCCAGTGGATTCATGTCCACTTCTCATGCCTGGAGATACAGGTACGAAATCAGAAATCAGAACATTTATTGTGGATCGTAGTTTTAGATTAGTTCTAACTTTTACATATATGCCAGCCATTAGGTATACAAACAGAAATACAATAAAAAATGCATACATATAATGTCATAAAATAAAAGAATAAAAAAAATAAAATTGAATGTTAAAATGTCAAAAACACGAATCCGGTGCTATGTACCGACAACTCCTTCAACAGCTATTTATTAATCTATGGTACCAATGAGATACATAATAAGTACACGGACGTTCTAACGGTGTGAAGGAAAATATCGTGAGGAAAACATAAGTCTGCGTTTAATATAAACTGGCTAAAATTGTTCTTCTGCAACCCCTTATGGATGAAGGCGTAACGCTATGTGAGAATTTATTAACTAATTTAGTTTTCTTAAAATATCTTCCGCATACTCTTTCGTTCTCCACGACTGCATAAATTAAAAAGATTATATTAGGCTAACCTGTAATTGGCATCAGAGACTATTATATCCAATTGACTGCGCCTGCGGGGGAATGCGGCTCGCCAAACGATTGTTGTATTCAACAAACGTTCGCATACGCAACCTATGTACGATGACGGGCCGCCAGACAGTTTCGCAGCGGCTGACCAATCACAGCTCTCTTACCTCGTCCCCCGCCGCCCGTAAATTGGTGAGTTGTGTTTCAAATGAAAATGTATCTATGCGCTCTATACTGGATAAGTGCTCCCTGATTGGCATTAATACTAAGTAATACATTAACTCTGCGATAGATTAAGTAAAATATATGTTGTTGGATACTAATAAACAAATACAAATACAAATTAATAAGTAAGTAGTTAAGCATAACTTTTATGGACCTTGTATTCCAGACAGACATTTCACAGAACGGCTGAGTTCGTAAAAAGTTCATTTCAGGTGGAAGGAGGGATAGGGTCGTGCGATATTGAAACATAACTCAACCTTCTTGGGACGGCACTTGTGTTAAGCTGTTCTTTAATATTTACGGGTTAGGATGAGGACCCCTTAAGTGGAATTGGTGCTTGTGTGATGGTATTATGCGGTAACAAATATTAGATCTCGCCATTTAACCGACTTCACAAAAGGAGGAGGTTTACAATTCGTCGGTTTTTTATGTATGTACACCGAT
Organism: Argyresthia albistria; assembly: GCA_963457715.1. Classification (NCBI taxonomy): domain Eukaryota; kingdom Metazoa; phylum Arthropoda; class Insecta; order Lepidoptera; family Argyresthiidae; genus Argyresthia; species Argyresthia albistria. Next base: position 7,692,915 of record OY735269.1, read on the forward strand.
TGCGCCTAGACGGATGGACCAATTTGGAAATATTTTCTTTTGTTTGAAAGGGTTTCATTGGCACCAGGTCAGGATCTGATGATGGGATCCTGGAGAAATCGAGGAAACTCTTCAAATGTTATAGACATACTTCTAGTGATTTTTGTGTTTTCATAATAACTCGTGCAAATTACGTTTGGTCGCAACGAAGGATCCAAAAAAAACCAAAATGATTTTAACTTATTTTATTAATTATTTCTACAGAGTTGCGACTCTAATCGATGTGAGATATAAAGTGACTCTATTACAATGGAAAAAACCTAAATTCTAAAAACTAGCTACGTGACGGTATCTGCACCGTCAGCCGTCTTGGCTTACACGAGGCACGAAAAGCAGGTCATCGTAATGGTCGGCTGTATCCATGAGAGTACGTATGTAACACCTCCCGCCGAAGATCAGGAACTATTTGAGAGGTATCTTCGAAAATGTTGCTGAGACAAGATTAGGATCAAATCTTGTTCTTTCTGAAATTTCAGAATATATCTCTTTAGGTTTATCAGACTCTGCTTTGCCAACTTGCTTCTTAATATTGACCGTCTTGGTGTAATATTTCCGAATGATGACTGCTATAACGAGTGCACATGCACTGAATAGTATCGTATAGATGGGTATTGTAGTATGGTACAAGCTATTATCTGTAGCCTTCTTCAAATGTACTGGTGATTGTAAGGTAATCTTCGTGCTGCTGGCGTGTAGATTTTCCAAATTGATAGAGTTCAATTCTAAAAGTGTCTGCAACTGCAACCCTGCAGTGCTGGTGAGTTCATTTCTGGACGGTAATTCAGTTATCTTCAATACTTGTCCTCTGGTTCGGTCGTTATTGTTAGTTATGGTGAATTCTGGAGTCTGGAGGAAACAGCCATGTGGTACAACTGCGAGATAGCTGCCTTGAAGTGTTTCGTATTTATTCTGTCCGCAGGACGTCTGGATTTTGGTTGGTTTCGGGAAACTCAGGGTGTAGTGCTTATCGTCGAGTTTCTCAAGTGCTTCTTTGGTGAGACTGATGGTGGTCGGCTTGCAGGATTCGTCTATTCGCTGGACAGTAATAAGTTGCTGGATACAATCTGGTTGATCTCGAAGCTGGTAGTTGAATTGTTCCTCGCAGAGATACCATATAGTGGTCTTCGGACATTCTGTCTCTATGTACATGAAATCTTTCTCATGAATTGCTATGTAAGGGGATGTAGGAATAAGGGACTCGTGATTTTTATTGGGTACAATAGATAATTTATAAAGGGAATAGATTTTGGATACGACAATCGGTAACTTGAAGACTATGATAATTTCCCTGTTACTATAATATGAACCCATTTTTATGATATCGTAGTATTCTCTCAAATCAATATCTAGAAGTTCATCCTTCTTATATATGTCTCTTAACCTACGTAACATGTCCCTTAAGCTAACTACGGTTAAAGCCGAATGATAGGTGCTCGATGCACGAATGAAGGCTAAAGTATTTTCTAACTTAATCAATTCTTCTGTTAAACTATCTATATTATCTCCTAAGATTAAAAGAAGCTGAGCCAAATGGGCATAGCTAACAAAATCAGCTGATTGGTAGCTCTCTCCTTTCATTACGCTATTAAGTACGTCTTTAATTTTTTCTTGATTTTCTATGATACTGTTTAAAATAACTGAATGCTGGGACATCCATTCTTTACTGATTGTAATATGATTATTAATTTCTGAAGCTAGTTTATCTTCGTTATTCTGTAACACTTTAATAGCATTGTTATAATAAGCAGCATCTGTGTAATCGAGATTTCCTGATATGCTTTTGATAATGGACCCTAGACCATCAATGAGTCCTCTTTTGGCTCGACTGGGTTCGAAAGTTAATAATTGTTCAGTTACTTTACCTAGCTTATTACTGAGATAATCAAGGTGCGGCTCAAACAGAGATAAGGTCCTATTGTTAAGCTGAGGTCTAAAACTATCGATTTGGCTTTTAACTAAATCGACCTTAGAATGAATATCAGATAAATTTATACTTTGTACGAATGAGTGATAATGAGATATTACGCGGGTTGGTCCTAGTTTAAAGGGAAGCAGTCCAGGTCCTTCTTCTAAGGAGTCAAGTGTTATCTCTTGTGCGCGGGTCTGGTGAAGTAGCAGAATCAGTAGTGTCCTGCAACAATTGTGCACTATTAGGGACCCTTTTAAGGCGTGATTTTGCTACTGGGCCAGGCTTCTTTTTAGTATAGATATGAATGGGCAAATCAGCAAGGACTGTATCTTGAGTATAGCGAGCAGCTAGTTTCTGGCGAGCTGCTAATGGGTTTCGAATGAATATCTGCTGTTCGGGTACAAGCTCTACTTCAGGCTCACGATCTTTATTTCGAGTTTCCATTAGCTCGGTACGACGGCTAAGGGATGTCTCATTTATCAGCTCATAGACTTTAGACATTTTGCTACGATGTTCCTGGGTATACTGTTGGAGTAAGTGTTCGGAGAGATCTATATCGAGGGGATCACGAGGATCAAAGTGTCCTGTTATAATATCTAGGGGTCTACATTTAGTGAAACTATGGATTGAGCTGTTATAAGCTAGAATAGCATATGGCATGAGATTGACGACGGATTCGTTTTTCTGATTTAATTTTAAGATACGTAAATGTTCTAGTATAGTTGAATGAAACCGTTCAACCATTCCATTTTCATTAGGGGCGTGTGCTAAGATCTTATGATGCTGTATTTTATGGAGTCTGATGAATTCGGAGAATAACTGGTTAGTAAACTCAGTACCACGGTCTGTTACTGCTACCAGGGGCATACCGTGATGAGTACAGAAGTTTAAGAGGGCCTGAATCACACTAACTGCGGTACCGTCTCTGAGATGATATGCTTGAGCATATTTCGAGAAAGCATCAACTATGGTAAGGTATTTCTCATTTTGAGCAGTGAAGAGGTCTAGATGAACGATCTCGAATGGTTTAGAAGGGGGTGGAACTACCTGAAAACGTTGCTTGATAGGACTGCGGTCATATTTAGCTTGACCACAGATAGTACATTCATTAATATACTTGGTTATGTGTTCTTTAATTTTTGGCCAGTAAAACTTATTAGACAGAGCTAAGTAACATTCAGCAATGCCACGATGGTTAGTTTTTCCTTCATGGTATTTCTGAATGATTTCCTGTTGACGTAAATGTTCCTTTACATTTTCATGTTCGACTTTAGTTAAGACCATATTCATTGCTGAACTTTTGAATTTTTCCTGTATGATGGGGATGATAGAATACATAGCCAAGGGTGGATGAATAATAAGACCGGTTTTAACTTTAGGGTTGACGAATTCCTTTATAGCATTAACTACATCTTCCTCAAGATCAGACTCTGAAATTTGAATAGTAGTTCGAGTATGTGTCTCGAAAGGCTTAGTTACTGTAGTACGACCTTTAATATCTCCGACTAATTTGAAACAAATCTGTCTATTGAACTTATTGAGGGGTTCATCAGTTATTGGGACTTCTAGAATGGGGTTTTCCTGGCTGGTGTGAGCTGTGGCTGTAGTTGAGCCAGAAATTGAAGGTGGTTTCTCGGATGGGTTAGCTACAACTGAACTAATTTCCTCATTATTAATTTCTATTCGGGATAATGCATCTGCATTCGTATTGGCTTTACCTTGCTTATACACAACTGTAAAGTTATAGTCACTTAATTTCATTTTCCATCGGGTTAAACGAGAATTTGGCTCTTTTAGCGACATGACCCACTGAAGAGGTTTATGGTCCGTTACAATTTGGAACTTGCGGCCGAATAAATAGGGACGAAAGTATTTTGTAGCCCATACAATGGCTAGAAGTTCTTTTTCGATGGTACTATAATTAATCTCACTACTGTTCAGTGTTCTAGATGCGTAAGAGATAGGTTTATCTGATCCTAGGGAACCTTGGGAGAGAATAGCACCAATGGCTAGATTTGAAGCATCAGTTGTTAAGATAAAATCTTTCGAGAAGTCCGGATATTGGAGAATCGGATCATTGATCAGAAGGGTTTTACACTTTTCAAAACAGGATACATAATTTTCATCTAGTCTAATTTTTGAACCTTTCTTCAGACATTGCGTGAGAGGTTTAGTTATCTTTGCAAAGTCTGGAATAAACTTTCTGTAATAACCGAGAAGTCCGAGGAATCGCTTAATTTCAGTAGGAGTTTTAGGAATGGGGTACTTCTCAATAGCTGCCAGTTTTTCAGGATTAGGCTTGATGCCATTTCGAGTTATTACATGACCTAAATAGGCTGTTTCAAGTTTTAAGAACTCGGATTTATCCATTTGTACCTTAAAATTTGATTCACGCAATCTCTGAAAAACTTTTTCTAAGTTAACAATATGCTCCTGAAGGGATGTGCTGAAAACAATGATATCATCGAGATATACCAGGCAGATGACGTTTTGGAGGCCTCTAAGTACATTATCCATCACTCGTTGGAAGGTAGAAGGACTATTTTTGAGACCCATGGGCATCCTCAAAAATTCAAAGTGCCCATGCTCCACATTGAAGGCTGTTTTTGGTATATCCTCGTCCTGCATTTCCACCTGATAAAATCCGCTGGCGAGATCTAGGGTGGTGAAGTATTGACAATTGCCTAATTTATCAAGGACATCCGTTATGTTAGGTATCGGGTATTTATCATCTATGGTCTTCTCGTTCACCTTCCGAAAGTCTACAACAATGCGCCATTTCGTTTTGCCAGAGGCATCTGCCTTTTTGGGAACGACCCAGATTGGCGAGCTCCATGCGGAGTCTGAAGGACGAATTATTCCTTGTTCTAACATTTTCCCAATCTGGTTACTAACTTCCTCCTTATGAACAAACGGATATCGATAGCTTTTTGTGTAAACTGGGACCTCATCTGTAGTTCTAATGCAATGCTTGATTTTATTTGTGAATGTTAGCGATTCACCTTCGATATAAAATATATCGGCATACTGAGAACAAAGTGATTCTAAGTTAGCGCGTTCTTCCGCGTTCAAATGACTCGTCCGTAGGCGCGAAAGTACTTCTTTCGATCGCGGCGATATTTGCTGGGACCGTTCGCATTCGTTGTTATAAATTTCAGCATGAACGGGTTGATACATGGAAAAGATGACGTCATTTGGACTCGGGTTAGTTACTTCTAAAATACCGCGACGGTTTTTAACTGATGTTAAACAATTACCTACAATACAATTTGATATTAATTGCTGCGAAATAATTGCATCACCGTCATGCATGTTAACCGGTATTCGCACCAATTTCGATGAATGCGCAGGAATGATATCTTCGTAGAGGTTCACGTTACATGAGTCGTACATGATAATGGGAATTTTTGTACTTTGTGTTTCCAGAACTTTGTCTTTATAATTTATGTTACATTCCCAACTGGTCAGTAAATCTGATCCTATAAGACCGTCGAAATAATTATGAAATTTATATACGAAAAACGTGATATCATTGCTGTCATTGAATTCGGGGAAACTTGGCAGGGTTATAGAATAGTCATTGCGGCTAGTAGCATGCACATTAGTTACTTCGAATGGATCATAGTTCAGTGGAATGTGCTGAAAATATTTTTCAATAGTTTCAGGACTTATAAACGACTGATTAGCACCAGTGTCTATTAATAACTTAAGTGGGGGGTTCGCGATCTGAATAAACGGTAATTGCCGTTGGGTCTGTAAATTAATTTCTATTTTTGTCTGTCTGACTTGGATGCTTTGGGAAAATCCTCAGGTACGAAGGATGAAGACTGTGGAGACATATCATCGTTATTGGAGTTTACCTCGGGGACAGGTTGATAAGAGTAACTTGACTCGGGCTCGCATGAGAGATAAGGATTATACTCATAGTACTCGCTGTTCTGTTCCGGGAAGTAATCTACGTCATAAGTGGGGCCATATTCATAGTCATCATAGCCATAGCACTCATTGAAGTTAGTCTCTCGCGATTTAAAATAATTATTCGGAGGTGGATTGCCATGTCGGGTCCAATCATGACCGGAGGGTGGCAATGGTTTCGGTACATACGGGACAACTCCACTCATAGGTTTTGGTGAATTATGGTTTACACCAAAATTAGGGTTCCGCGGTTGCATTCGGAAGACATTACTGTGAGGGTTATAATTCGGTGGTGGCGCTCGGAACATTTGTCGCGTGCGCGTGGGCATATTAGCCATGCGTTGGGGTGGATTGAATTGGGGCTGAGAATTATTCGGTTTCCATAAGGGCACGGTACCAGGGCGCTGTTGCCAATTGGGCAACGGGTTAGCGAAGTTGAATGGTCGGGACATCGGCATAAGCGGCGCTGAAGGGGCACTATGGATAGGGCTCATTTTTATAATGGGCTGATAATGGGGATGTTTTCGATCAGATAGGGGCTCATTTCGATTTTGAAGGTACATGACGTTCACTTCCTCCTGTACATATTCTAAAGCCTTTTCGATAGTTGCGGGTCTCATACACCGAATACGGGAACCTAGCGGCTCTTTCAGTCCTCTGATGAAAGATTGCAATGCGAGTTTTTTATATAACTCCCGTTTCGCTTCAATCGTTGTGGCGACACTCTCATGCAATGTTACATAGGTCATTATGGTACTAAAAAGACTTTGGCATCGCTCATAAAGATCTTGTGGGGTGCTTTGGCCTTGTGATAGGAGGGACATATCATTGTAAAGTGCGGTCTCGTCTCGCTGATCGGCAAAGTTATTGATAAGAGCACTTTTAATACCTATCCAACTATCTGGAATGCCATTCGAATTGATCGTTCGCGCTGCGGCACCGGTGATTTTATTTAAAATACCATTCAGCAGACATAAATTCGTTAACTCATTTTCAGGGCCTGGTTTCACGTATGCACTAACTAGCTGGTCGCATAACTGTATGAACCTAGTCAGAACACTGGGGTTACCGTCAAACTCGGGAAGGAGCCTTAAGGCCTTGTAAATGATATCTACGCCTGTGCTCTCCATTCTTCTACGTGATCTACGACTTTGTACTTGTTCGTCTTCCTCCACTTCTTCTATTCGTCTGAGAAAATCTTGGGCTACTCTACGGTTCCCTACTACACTACTGGGATAGTAAGTCGCCGATTGTCGTCGTTGGACGCGTGGGTGGAAAATTTTGGAAACTTAATATTATACAGGGTTAAAAATAGGATTAAACTAGGGGATGAGCAATCACAAGAAAGAATCAAGTGTACTCACATAAGCATCTTGGTACCTCTGGGCGTATCGATGTCTGGATACTCCTCCGCTGGCTGACCGACGTGATTTATTTGTAGGTTTCGGGATAGCTGACGACGTTTCCCGGCCCACAGGAACCAGGATTGGCAGGAACCAGGAAGCACTGACTCAACTATCCTACCGGCTGCGCCAATTACGTTTGGTCGCAACGAAGGATCCAAAAAAAACCAAAATGATTTTAACTTATTTTATTAATTATTTCTACAGAGTTGCGACTCTAATCGATGTGAGATATAAAGTGACTCTATTACAATGGAAAAAACCTAAATTCTAAAAACTAGCTACGTGACGGTATCTGCACCGTCAGCCGTCTTGGCTTACACGAGGCACGAAAAGCAGGTCATCGTAATGGTCGGCTGTATCCATGAGAGTACGTATGTAACATGCATTTACTCATGGTAAGCATAATATTGTGATGCGGAACTGATGATGAAGACCACACATGGCCACTAGAAATGCTCAATACTAGGCACAAATATCGTAATTTATAATTTCGTATTTTTGTAATTTCTTTATTGTACTCACATGATGACAAACAGATATCTAATAAGTATAACAAATAATCTACTATGCGTGACTGACGGGCAACGCATAGCCTAAACCGGTGGATCTACAGCCACAAAACTTTGTACAGGGGTTCCTTATGTAGCGTAAGGTAGCACTGAGATGGGATTTGACGAAGGAGTTTTTTTTACATAAACATAAACATTTACATACAGTACAGGCACATACATTACTTCTGGCCCCACACTAGGATACCCTGTGTCGTGGGAGCCAGAAACAGCGACATCACAAACATATAAACATTGAAGACCTGGGGCCTTTTATTTGTCCCCAGCCGGGATTCGAACCCGGGAACTCTCGCATGGTAGGCAGATGCACAACCGCTACGCCCCACAGAGGTTGTCAACGGGGGTTACAGTTTGTATTAAACTCAAAAAGCACTTGAAATTAATTTCTAATCAAATAGGGTTTGTGGAAGTCGGTTTTTTTGTAAAGTTTTACTTTTTGTTTCAATTATAGTAACCAAAATCACCAAATTGTAAATGTGATTTTTAAATAATACGTCCTAGGTATGTAACGTATTGAATTTGTGATTGGGGGTTAAATGTATTATTTTTTATGTATTTGGAAACTGAATCGATAAATACACAAAAATAAATGAAATTATCTATCTAAGGCCTTTGAAGGACTCATATTATGTGGTTTTCACCAAACGCCATTTAATGCCGCTGGACACTAGTAATCTGCAGATCAAGTTATAGAAAGGTTGTTGAAAACAGACGTTAGATGAATGCTGTATACAGAGTCATAAAGATCTCAATTTGACTAAACTCCGTGGTGCAATATGGCATGGAATATTCCCAAGACAAACTTATGAAGGATGTTCACATCTCATTTTGATCGTAGGTTGATTTATGCAGTCAATTATGGAGCCTCCTGTAGAGCAGCGGGTCCTTGCCGAGACTGCTGGCAGACACGAAGGTTATCGAACACCCTGTTTATATAGCCTGCACGCAAACCCTGTTTATACAGGGTGACATTAAATTAGCTGATCATATTTTGGGGAATGATAGTATCCATCATCATTATGCACAACTTTCCCCAAGAAACTTTTTTGATTTATTTTTTGTCCCTCAGTTCATCGCCCGATCAGCTGATTTCAAGTTTACTATGGGAGAACCAAAAATTTTTTTCATTTGCGACTATAATTATGTTTCTTAGGGAAAGTTCTTCATAATTATGGGTACTATCATTCCCCAAAATATGGTCAGCTAATTAAATGTCATCCTGTATAGCCTGCACGCTTGCGATGCCTTTGTGAGGAGAGGAACTTAATACTTATGTGAAAGCATTAAAAGGGCCCAGGAAAGAGAATTTATTTTTGGAAGAGCTTCGTGGTCTAAAGGGTTTCACGCTTGCTTCCCACGCAGGAATTTCAGGTTCGAATCCCGGTACTGAACATGTAATACCAATGCTTGTAATAGCATGCAGTACCAATAAGATAAGTACATAACTTATCTTATGTACGGACGAACGGTGATGGAAAAAATCGTAAAGAAACCTTCAGCTCCGCAGCTGCGTCGATTGGCTAGCCACCTGTCACGCAAGATGACTGGCTAAAAGTGGTTCAAGTTCAAGTTCAAGTTCAAAACTTTTATTGACCATAAAATCATACATATTACTTAGTCAACGTCAATATAATATTAATATTTTTGTATACTACCGCCCGTTCGGAAGTTCGGAAGTGGAAGACACTAGTGCCTTTACCACCCATCCCGTATGGGAAAGGGCGTGACACTTAGTTTATATTTAATCACAGATACTTTAATATAATACTAATACAGATAGACCACCTAGAACAAAATATGACACCGGCGTAAACTGAGATGCTACGGAAGCTTCTTTAGTTCGAGGCCATTATCGCTTGGTGCAGCACCATCGAAAAATTGCAAATACCACGAGATGGCGCTAAGATATTTATAGGATTTATTCTAAGATTAGCGCCACCTAGAAGTATGTTAACGGAAAGCATGGCGTTTAAAGTACAAATCTTACTCCTCACGCCATGTCTTTTTTACGAAGGGTAACTACTTCTAATTTGTATGGTATGAGCACCCTGTGGTTTAATTAAGCTAACGAATGCGCGTAAGTTTTCTTGACAAAAAAAAACAGCTGACGTAAATTATTCCCGTTTTCTTTGAGTAAGATCAAAAAATATTGAAAAAGTTTTATTTTCAATTCAGCTAAAACATCGCAGCTTGTGCCAAAGCCAGATAAATCAGAGATCTAAACTCGAAAGTTGCTCCGTACGGGACCTAGCCTAGTTGATATGCTGGGTTCATGTAGCTTAGTTGATATGCGGGCCCTAGCTGGGTTCACGTAGCGCTTAGCTCGGTTTCATTCAAGTTTCTCGGCAGTTTACATGGAAATACTGGGAATCTGGCGAGTCTTCTAAAAGCATTTCTAGTTCTTTGTGAGATTTTCTTGCTGAATGTCGGAGTTTGTGAATCTTTAGTGGATGCATCAATTCTTTGGTGAGGGTCGTTTTGTCTAAACTGAAAATAATCTCTTCAATATACTTTACTAGCGCTATAGGTCTTCCTGTAGCATATGCTGAGCCGCAATCCTTTCACCGTCGTCATACACAATACACTTGTTTGTTTGTTTGTTTGTTTGTTTGTTTGTTTGTTTGTTTGTTTGTTTGTTTGATCGTTTTTGTGAAATGTTTACTTCTGCTTTATCTGTGTTCTGTGTTTTGTGTAAAATGACGTCTGAATAAACGTTTATCTTATCTTATCTTATCTTATCTTATCTTATCTTATCTTATCTTATCTTATCTTATCTTATCTTATCTTATCTTATCTTATCTTATCTTATCTTATCTTATCTTATCTTATCTTATCTTATCTTATCTTATCTTATCTTATCTTATCTTATCTTATCTTATCTTATCTTATCTTATCTTATCTTATCTTATCTTATCTTATCTTATCTTATCTTATCTTATCTTATCTTATCTTATCTTATCTTATCTTATCTTATTGCACACAATAACTTTCAGTCAGTGATTCAATAATCTATTTTGCGTGACAGGGGCTAGCCCATCGCCGCAGCTATGGCGTAATGAAGGTTTCCACACGATGTTTTCCATCACCGTTAGAGTGACCGTAACCACAGATACTATAATATTATACTAATGTATAACATACCTAAGATAAATGACTTATCTCATATGTACATGGTCAGCACCGGGATTCGTACCTGCATGAGAGGCAAGCATGAAACCCACTAGACCACGGAGCTCTTTTTATTAATATACATTGTTTTACCTTTAAATACCACCATCCAGTGAAGAGTTATTAGTATACTCGTATTTTGTAGAGAAATATTAGAACTTAACATAACAATGCCAGAATTTTGAACAAACAAAAAGTGGTGGTTTTACTGAACCACAACCAAATGAAGGGTTTTTCGGTAGACGTCAAAACTGGAAATACGAAAAACTTATGTTATAGTACCACCACGCTTATAAGAGAAGTGGAATATTTAGATATTTTAGGCAGAAGGTTAATGATATTATTTAATTTATTTATTTCATTTTGTATGCAGCTAGTAGATCAAGTAGAAAGGTTCCTTTATCTTAATCATTAGTAGACTTTCTGTCGCCAATTTCGTTTTTAGTCTGCTTCAACTTGTAGTGCATGTTTGCACGTCAGTATTTATAATTAACAAAATAATCGGAGTGAGTAATAACATGAAACATGAAACATTTACATACAGGAACATACATTGCTTCTGGCCCCACACTAGGATACCCTGTGTCGTGGGAACCAGAAACAGCGACATCACAAACATGTAAACATCCAAGACGGTTTTTTTAATCCCCAGCCGGGATTCGAACCCGGGACCTCTCGCATGGTAGGCAGATCCGCAACCGCTGCGCCACAGAGGTCTCTTCTGTGTAGACTGAAATTATCGTATTGTAACTTATAAACGTGGTATTGTAACAAAGAGTCGGCCGACTCTATACATCTCCCGCTTTCAGTTGTCAAGGGGAAAAGTGAAAAAACTTTCCATTGTAACAACAGTTAACTCCCCTTTTGTGCAAAACCATTTTTACGCAAAACAGCCAGTAAAAATCCGATTACAGAAGTATTTAATTTCATTTTGTGTTCATTTCACAACTTCACCCTTTCATGGGGTCGATGAATGACTGAATTGGTTTGGGAAAAAGATTTTCCTGTGATAGAAAAGGTAAAGGGGCAATAAGTAGCTCAATCAAATTGCATTATCGCGCAAAAGGCACCGACTTGAGATAAGTTTTACCATTTTACGCAATTTTCAGTTAGTACCTGAAAATATAATTATATGAGGTTTTACAATTTTACGCCTTTTTCAGTTGGGACCTGAAAATATATGAAACAACTTCGGTAGGTACCTTAATTATTAGTACATATGTATGTAGATAACGATTCAAATACTATGTTTGTAAAAAATATTTCATTATTAACTATTCTTATGATTTTGAGTTCCAACCCAATATTCCTTGCGAATAAACGGAACCTTGTTTTTGGGATATTTTTATTTATTTAGTTATTTATTTATTTATTCGTATAGCAAAATTCGTTGAATCACTCATATAAAAATAATGTTGAAGTCTGCAGTCATTCAGCTGCTTCGTTAGTTAGAGTGAAAAGGTCTGTGGGGTCTCCATGATATTTTATTTTAGGGCAGTCCTGAATTATGTGGATTGGTGGATTATTGGATGTGGATTATTTGAAAATCCGCCCCGCAATCACAGCCCGGTGATTCTCTCCAGCCACAACGGTGCAAGTATTCACCTGTGCAACCATGACCAGTTCTAAGGCGGTTGAGCTGACACCATGTCTTCCGGGCAAGGCAACCTTAGGTTTCTCCGTTGGGTCGAAGTTGGAAGGGGCATACTTAACCAGATTTGAAGGTTGCTGGCCCAGTCCTGTTTCCAGGCCTCCGTGATGTTAAGTTGGTCTGGATGAGGCTCCCTGCCGTAACGTAAGGAGGGTGGCAAGATTTCAACCTGTGTGTAGGCGGGTTGAAGAACTCTCCATGTACTGGCAGGTTGGGGCTTCCCTGGATTTTAATAGTCTCCCTAGCGAGCGCATATTTTCTTCTCAGCTGGGGGGGGGGGGCGGGATATGACTGAGAGCCATTGTAGTGGTGTTGATTGGATAGTATCTGAAATGCATCTCATGGTCTTGTTCAGCTCCACATCTATATGGTTGGTGTGGGCGCTGTTTAGCCATACAGGTGAGCAGTATTCCGCCGCTGAGTACACAAGGCTGAGGCCAGTAGCACGGAGTACGTCGCCGCTTGCTCCCCAGTCGGTTCCAGCCAGTTTATGCAAGATGTTGTTGCGTGTTTGGACCTTTTTTCTTAACTTATGTGTATGATGTTTGTAAGTCAGCGCTCTGTCAAGTGTTACCCCAAGGTATTTTCGGAAAGGGGTTGTATTTGAGATGTCTCTGGGATATAAACGTTTTCTTAAAACTCTCTCTCATACTTACCTATTTTCTGGTAGTCTGAAACATAATTATATTCGCATCATCAAAAACCTTTTTTTAATTAAAAGACGAAACTGTCTCTAAACGTGGTATCAGGGAGAATGAGACAGTGTCAGTCGTCTGCTTCGAAGACGCAATAAATTGAATTACTGGGAAGTTTCTTCCCTAGTGTAGGTTTGCCCATAGTATGTCGATATAGGATACTTATAGTGATAGCTTTGATCCCAGTTTGATGCTCTTTGGGTAATTTTATACAGAAACTTTTCCACTTTTGCTAGTTACCGGATGCGATAAGAATAAACTTTGCCTATTTTACCAATTAACGATCAATCAGGTACATATAATAGTCGCCACGCCACTATAAGTGCATTATACCCGCCACAAGCAAGAAAGTTGTACCTTACAGATTCAACTTTCTGGTTTCTGCGCTTCGAGTCAACATGCTGTAACATACAATCACCCTTAGATGCTATGTTCCCGATTTATCAAAATTTTCAATGGAAAATCGACCGTAGAGTGGAATTCGATTGAAGTACTCTCCTCTGCAGCTCCTCTCCTGTGTTCGGCAGTGGATGAATAAATGGGCTAAAGTTAATAAAATCAACATGTAATGTAATAGGTACAAAATCATGTAAACTGGATATTATAGACCAAATGACAACCATGGTACGCAAATGACGTCACTTATATAAATAAGTCCCTTTAATATTTGTCGTAATAATGCCCAGGCAGACAACATATGGCTCTCCATTTCATCATTTATTCAGTAACCGCTGAAAATTGTTCATGTAATTCCGACCGCCAGCCGCCTGGTTCCATATTCCGGCATAGGACCACAGACTGCGGTTAGGGTACCAGGCTTCCGCGTTAGGGTCCCTAACCACGAGCCCTGCAGTAATCACGGCGACTATTGTTCGAGAGAGTTTGGAAACCTCAGAGGTAGGGCGGAGATTATCGATTGAAGATTGTTCTTGGATTTTATAGAGAACTTTTAGACATCAAAATCATCATCAAAATACTAAGTAAAATTCAATCATAAAATGTGATGATAATAACATATGAATACAAAATATTTTTTAAATAAGTATGTGTCAGTGACTCTTTATCACACTGCCAGTATGAAACCATAGCTTCTTATAAATGTAGCCCATAAAAGTTTAGACCCTGTTTCTTCACACTTTTTACTTTCCGCATAGTTGGTGCCGTCTGAAATGCTTTTATTTTTGTCCCGAAACTGACACTTTTAATAAAATGGTTTACGACCCCTGCGCCTGCGGTTGGCATTCAATTTGGCTATGTTTTGGGTATAGAGGTAGTATGCGTATCACCGACTCGCCGCTCTGGCTCGTAGGTAAACAAAAAATACAGTAAAATGGGAACAGTAGTAATAGGGGGATGAACCGGGTGAACAGGACGCAAGTCTCCTATGTAACACGAATAGCAGTATCGATTAGAGTAGTGTATCGATTGCTCTAAAACAACGCAAAATCTATTTGACTTCCCGGCGGACCCTATTTTTGGTCGGAGACTGACTGCCAATGCCAACATAGCGTCACGCTTATTCCCATACGGAGTTGCATAGGCCCAGTTGGTACACGTGGGACCATCTACATGAGACATTTTGAATACTGTGTAAACATGCTTGCCTGAAATATGTTAATGAATTACAACCGCAGGTAAACGCTAAGCGGAAAGAAAATTCAAAACACCTCTCCGGAAAAGCTATTACTGAGTCTTTCTCCAACCCGTCTTTAAAATGAATTTTAAACTCATCTCAAAGTGGAACATAGTACGTAAACGCGGAGACGAGTGGATTGAGCCACTTTACCGAGTGGATATTATTATTTCAGAGCAGCCTGCATTACCATAAAGTAGCGAACTTTACAAGACCTCGCCTACGTAGGAACATGGACGTAAAATATTTGTTGCATGCAAGAGTTTAGGGGTTTACCCCAGACGCGTCCCAAATAAATTAAAATACACACATGCCTGCCTATTTTAGCTGATTGGCTAAGTTTTATAAGTTCGCGGAGACATAATTCCAGTAATATAGGTATAAGGGGCTGCTTAGACTTTAAATTAGTATGAAGCTCGAGTCGTCACAGTCTTAATTTATCTTATGTTGAATTAGGCGTCGATTAGGTTGTTATATCTGTGTAATGTGTATGTAATCTATTCCTTAGCAAAAGGTTCTTAAGTATGTGTAATAATAATATGTATTATACGGGAATAATCTTATTGTACGCGCAATTCTTCCCCTTGCCTATCATCTCCGTCTCCTACCCAACATGGTTTGCTGGAAGAAATCTCTTATTAGAGATAAACTCGCCTTTGTACATATTTTTTTCTATCATGCTATTTTTACTGTCATGTGAGTACAATAAAGAAATTACGAAATTATAATACACATTTATTTATTTTCAAATTAACATGTACAACATAACAGAAATGCTTCCAAATCGTCATACACGTGCAGAGTAGAAATAATAATGAAATACAAAGGATATGGTATATTTATTTCAAGGGGTAAATGGTACCTACAAACCACTTAAAACAATACAGAAGAAGATGAATCACTTATTCCCAAAATCCCAACAAAATCAGTATCTAAAATATTCTCATTATTATTTTCACTGACCCTCCGCCAACCAGATGTTACAAGTCACAACCTCAGTAGTTTCTTCTCAATATTGAATTAGTTGTATCCCTAACTTAATTCCCAATCGCGAATGCCCCTGGGGCCTGAGTGCATATCCCTGTTTGACACGACTCTGTGTAACTTATACCAACTACCGACTACTGTAGAAGTTGGGTCTGGAGCCAGGAAAATTAGAACTGGATGCACCATCCGTCAGCCGAGATATGGTCCAGAAGGTGAGACGTTTGTGCGAGTGCTTCCATCCATCCGTTAATAAGACTGCGATGAAGTGTGAGATGTGTTTGTAACAGCACGCACAAAATAACAATCCTCAAGTCTCGTCTTCTAAGCATTATTAGTTTTTTTAATCAGAAATCATTTAGCTAGTTTTTGTAAAAATAGATATAATATTTTTACACAAACATATTTATTTTTCCATCAATCTTGTGTAACGTTTCCGTTTGTTGCCACGAGAATTATTTTGAATTTATTGTTGTGTTTATTCCTAAATATGTAGCTTACCTTGAGTTTCACGAAACTATTTTGTAAGTTGTCACTTAACTAATTTAATCGCGAGAATCTCATAGGATAGTCATTTGTTTCAGTTGCTAAGGGTTAGTCCCTCGCATCAAAATTACAATCTTTTTCATATCAGATTATCAGGTGTTGTTATGCATCTCCGGTTATAATTGTCCAGGGGGTCTGGTAGATAGGCCCCTTTGTCGGACGGGAAGGCGATGTTTAAGTGAATTTCGAAGGGTTAAAGTGTCAGTCTCGTCTGATGTAAGGATGCTGTAAGATTCTTGGCATAATGTACTTGAAGAAAGTCGGGTGAAATACGAAAAGATATGTGAAAAGACTTGTGCGGAGTTTAATAGGAATAAAATACGTTTTCAGTGCTCGATCTCAGAGATAGAGCCTGCGATTTGGGAGGCAGCACGAAAAACTTAAAATGGTGTGTTCGAAAATGGAATCTGTGGCCACCGCGCAAGAGCTGTCGGATTTGAAGGTTGTCAGTTTAGTGCCTCTAGTTCCTCTAGTTTAGTGGTTTTGACACTTCCCAAATAGCCCCCAGAGTCCAGGTCCAGAGTCTATCAGAATCATTGGTCACTGATCATGAGTTAGATAATGGCATAGATAAGGCTTAGTGGCGCAGTTGGAATTTTTTATTGTGTTTACGGCCCTAAATCTAGTATTATTAGGCCTAATAGAGAAGGTATGTAAAGTGTTTCGTTCATCTAAAGTTGGAAGAAACTTCGATAAGCAGAGGCGAAAAAATGAGGAATCTATTTGTAAACCGCAGATAACTGTAAATTCACCCTTTATAATGAGAGTTTTATAAGCTCATAATATTTTCAGCAGAGTTAAAGAGATGTAAAAAAACTGCCTACGACACGCGCGACGCCGAGACGGTGATTTAATTAATACGCACCTAGTTAAATGTACCGTGAGGGTGAAGATACCGGGGATTTACCGCTACAGTCATACATAACTAATACGAGTATAGTTAAGGCACTTCGCGTCAAGTTTCTATGCAAGCTGTCGCAATTTTTCCAGGTAGCTTGTATGGCTACTGGTAGCTGATTTTTTGGTCGCCATTTGACCACAGGGAGCACTTATCCAGTGGAGAGCGCATAGATACATTTTCCTTTGAAACACAACTCACCAATTTAATATGAGACTTATTAATGAGCAATCAGGCACAAATCGTATGTAAGCTCATAGCAAGGCGATTTGAGAGCGCTGGCACCACTGCAATGTCGTCGGTCACCTCTCTCTCACTCACCTTACTTTAACCTTTGAAAAGGAAGTCACCACTCACCCAGGGCCAAAGACATTTGGAGCGTCCTGTACATCGTGGTAAATCTTCCGGTGTTCGCTGCACTGCACAATTTTATATTTAATGCGTGAAGATTATCGCTTAATAGTCCCCGGTTTTAGTTGCGTTTCTTATATTTTTTACAGTATTTTTTGTTATGTTTGGCACAAAAAGCTTTATTGATTTATTACCGGCGATAGGCTAGCCACTGCTACGCAAATGGAGTATCAAATAACTGGTTAAAAATGGCCACAATAGTACCTCTGCCACCCCATACGGGAAACGGCGTGAGGCTAAATGTTAAATGGGTATCATAATTAATTATCATTATCATCAGAAATCGTTCACCGATCTTTGTAAACACTCACTACAACAACCAACAATACCTCTATTCTCAGAGAATAATTTTATGCGGTTTTTATCGATTGAAAACCGTGTAAGGATTAAAATTGTGTCTGTGATAGCATTTCGCCTGAAGGGCAGTCCTTAGCGGTCCAAGACACGGTACGCACATTACCCTGTAAACACGATTAACGACCTTCTAATGGGAAAAGCTTGTGAGTTGGTCCAGTCAGAGAAATGGCTCCTATTTAGGCAGGTTGACAAAATAAGTAGTTTGTTTATGTTAAGAGAACGAGACGCAACAAAGAATGAATGAGTGAAGGCGAGGCAGGGTCGAGTTTCAGTGATGGATGATCACGTAACGTACCAAATGAGATAAGTTTATCAACGGACTTTTTGAAGTTGATGGAAATCATCGTGAATATCTACATTACTCCATAAATGCGGCGATGGGCTTCCCCCAGTCACGCAAATTGGAGAATTTAATAACTGCATACCCAAGCAGCACATTTGGTGGCATAGGAGTTCCATATTATATCAAATTGCTACGCAAGGTGATTTTTGGATCTAACGTAGGTGCTATATAGGTGGTTAGAACCTATATAGCACCTATATGCAACCAAAAGGCGAAAAATAGCAGCCTATTTTAAAGATCTAATAAGGTCTAAACGCGTTCAAATTGCTACCGTTGGTGAAAATTGGAACTTCAAGTGCAAATTGGACTGATTGAACGAATGATAGTCTATTCAGTTCGTTCATTAGATCAGTGTAGTACTATTAGTGGCAAGCAGGATTGTTTTTGCTTTGTTTTGTTTGTGTAAGTAGACTGAGTGAATATATATTGGAACTGGAAGAGATTTTCATCGTATATAACTACAAGGTAAGTGCGTTATTAACGAATGGTGATGGCTAGACTTCTACACTCTAACAACAACATATTTACGTAATTAGGTACATGCGCATGTTCTGTCTTAGGATCAGATAAAAGCGGTGCAATTTTGATTTTATTGTGAAGTGCATATTATATTTCTTATAAGATTTTAATGCGCCATCGTTCTGATGAAAATTTCCTCAAAAAAAATATAATAATTAATTGTAACATAACCTCACTTTTACATTTTCTGTTGAAAATCTGGAATCTGGTGGTCAGAATGCGATTATTTTGTTGCTAGAATGTATCAGATACGCGTCAAATTTACGTTGTAAACTTGTTATTGTTTTAATCGTCTCAAAATATTTGCAATTTGCGTTCGCCATCTTTTAATCATGGCGATCAAACCAATTACTTGCAGTTGCAATATCAGCTTATTTACTCCATAATGGCACCTATACATCCAAAAATCACCTAAATGCACCTTCGAATTTATCAAATGAGTGAATATTAGACCCTGTAGTAACTATTTTCGGTTTCAATTGGTGATCCGTGAGAAAACAAAAAAATACTTGGGGCCAGATTCTGAAAGCGAATCGCATGTACTACTAAGCGAGATCGCGATCGAAGGGTTTATGGGCTCTGCTCGAAAAGGGGTGTTATGATTTTATTTAACGCGTGTGTCACTCTGGGTATCTGTGTATCTGTGTCTCTGCCTCTCAGCTCGCGGAGCGTAAACGGGTGAACCAATTTGAATGTAGTTTTTTTATTCGAAAGTAGATTTCTTGGAGCATGTTCTTATGGTACCACCGAGCTGGTCTGATGATGGACTTCGAAGGTAGGAACAATTACGCTGTAATACATCTTAGCTGTATTGAAAATTTCAAATACCGGTATACCGAAATTTCGGTATTTTTTAAATGCTGCTGGTACTGTTTAAATTATTCCAAGAACGATGAGTAAGTCATTAAAACAGTTTTCTACGCTATGGCAGAAACACTCGAACTGTTTTAAATAATAATAATACATTTCACGTACCTACTTTTAGAGAAAAACGTTACAACAAAAGATATTGGTATTGACGACCTCTGTGGCGCAGCGGTTGCACGTCTGCCTACCATGCGAGAGGTCCCGGGTTCGAATCCCGGCTGGGGACAAAAAAAAAATACCCCAAGTCTTGGATGTTTACATGTTTGTGTTGTCGCTGTTTCTGGTTCCCACGACACAGGGTATCCTAGTGTGGGGCCAGAAGCAATGTAAGTGCCTGTATGTAAATGTTATGTTATGTTATGTTATTTATTGTTGAAAGCAGTCACCAAAAAAATTTCAGCGTGAATAGCCTAAAATAGCTCAACTTTGATCGAGAGATATTACAAATTGAAAGTGGTCTCGGTACAAAATACGTCTTCACAACACGCTTGAAAAGTTTATACCAAGGCCATTTTGTTTTGGTAGGTAAGCCTTCTTTTAATGAAACTAAATTTAAATGATATGGCAATGTTGTCCCCGGACTTCTACAAAGACTTTAAATATTCTTTGATGAATTACGACGTCTCTATTTATTCTGTAGAACTTTTAGAAAATAATTATAAAATTAATAGTTTTTAATTACTTTTGTTTTCATACAAATTTCAGAGCTCAGAAATTCATTTTTTCCTTTTGGCCACTTCAAGTTTGGCTGCCAGTGATGTTTTAATTAAATACTCTTTGGTGCGTTGAAATGATGTTTTGCAGTCTGCATGACATTGACATAATGAGTGAGTGAACCTCATTGTACGGAAATTGTAGATGGGTGTCTCACGTTTTCCAGTAGGTTGTAGACAGTGCTGCTTACGGCGGCGTTTAGTAGGTACTAAAGGCCCTAAAAGCGCGGCAAGCTTTGAATCAATTCAAATGTTATTTTTCAACTAGCTACAAAGTTATTCTGACATAAGATGATAATTTGAACAAAACTTAAATCTCTTATTAGAGATAAGCTCTCCTTTGTACATATTTTTTCTAAGTTAAGTTATTTTTTTACTGTCATGTGAGTACAATAAAGAAATTACAATAATTACAATTACAAAACTTTTTGGGTATTTCATGAAAAATACAGTTACAGTTCACACATATACAGGGTGGAACAAACGAATGGGCCCTGGAGGGAAAGTACCATAAAATCTCAAGATATCCGTCCGTCTGTCCGTCTGTCTGTCACCAAGCCGTATCTCATGAACCGTGGTAGCTAGACAGTTGATATTTTCACAGATGACGTATTTCTGTTCCCGCTATAACAACAAATACTAAAAACAAAATAAATTTAATATAAAGGGGGCTCCCATACAATTAACGTGTTTTTTGCGATTTTTTATAGATAATGGTACGGAACCCTTCGTGCGCGAGTCTGACTCGCACTTGGCCGGTTTGATGTTTAACGGTTTTTGTGTAAATATTTATGGGGCTACTTAGCTATCTTAGTTAGTTTTACAACTTCAAGTGTCATTGTCGTTCTATATAAGTGAAAATTGGTACTCTCGCTTCTTGGCGACCCCCATAAACAACTCAAAGTAGGATATTAGTGCATATAACAACCTAAGCTTATAGCTGCCACTATAAGTCATTAAATACACTAATATGCCATTCTTTGGATCTCAAAGTGCCAAATAGGCATAACAGTAATTTTAACAACCCATTTGCGACTATGGGTGTCATATCAGTGAATATAAAAGCCTATTTGCCACTGTTAGTTCAAATTTAGACAATTAAGCACTACAAGTTGTTAAATGGTGGCAAAATTCACCAATATGCCATTATCAGTAATATTTTGTTCTCCTGTAGAACTTAGAGCTGAGTTAAAAACTAGTCGTTATAATCTGCACTGATATGCGACCCATTATAGTGATTTTTGCCACCAACCATGTTTAGTTGGCTGCTAAATGCGCTAATGTGCTGCTTGGGTATAGTCACGCTTTTAACAGTATGGGGTGGCAGTGAGCCAGCCCCCTTATCCGCTAACTACTATAATTGAAGGACACCACTAACTTCATAATTTTTATGGATCATCATTAAGTAATCATGACTGAGTTAGCGAATAAGGGGGCAGTGTTATCCACATTCACTACATTGTCTCTTGTACTATGGTCTATGGTATGTTATGGGAAAAGGAACTACTAAGGGACTTACACACAGTTGCAGCCAAGTAACTATTCATTTTGCATGATCGGGGGCTAGCCTAGCTCACTACCGCAGCTATGGAGATATGAAAGGAAGCATCTAAATTATGAAACAAACAGGAAAAACCGCCTCTTATCACACGCTTTCGCCATATTTCTCCGGCATCTCGTGTTATCCGCTGCATTAGACAAAGTAATTATTCATGCACATCTGCCTGTTCACAGAGAGATTTCTTTATTTATCCGAGCGTTCTTGTTCATAACATCTGCGGTGTTGCGGTTCAAGCTAGCTATGGATCCCGGGTTCGAATCCCGGCTGGGGGAGGGGGTCTTGGATGTTTTGATGTATGTGACGTCACTGTTTCTGGTTTCCACGACATAGGGTATCCTATAGTGTGGAACCAGAAGAAATATATGTGCATGTATGTAAATTTTTATGATGATGAATAATCTAAGCAAAAATATCAGCAAGAATATACAGCTACAGTAAATGTACAGTAAATAGTCGCAATAAACAGGGTCAGTTAGAAAGTAGAGCCGAAAAGAAAAGGAATCGCGAAATCCCGAGATCGCAGGCAATATTCGGAATTGGCTTCCGTCCTCTTGATAACAGAGGCTTTACCATGATTTCCCAATCTCTTTCGTGGTTATCGAATGCTATATTTTCTTAATGATGAACAAGCTATAGCATTTCTAGGGTTCCGTACCCAAAGGGCGCCAAACGGGCCCTATTACTAAGTATGTCCGTCAACAGGCTCTCTCTGACAGATTTTTTCAACATTAGTTATTCCTACAAAATAATAGTGTCACAATAGTTCAAAAATCCATTCGTACTGTCTTTTGGATTCACGCAATAAAGCAAAAAAAAAAGCTGTCGGTCTAAAAGTTATGTCAATGCTCTGACTGAATACATTGTAGTTCCATGTGTGGTTACACGATTTTTGTGTCACACGAATGAGATTAATTCACACGAATGACGTGTCATTCGTGAGACGTGAAATACGGTGTTACGCACGCTGCAAATAGCGTTGCAAGCGTTTTGAATCTGCTACGTACGAACGTTGTTACGGCACGCTGCAAATAGCGTTGCAAGCGTTACAAATATTCTACGAGGGTCTATTTCACAAATTTTTATGTCATACGAATGACTTAAAACGCGTCATTCGTGTGACCTGAAATCGACCCGTGTAACCCATTTTCTGCCTATAAATGTATAGTATGTATGTAGTAGTCTAATCGAGAAATCCATGGTACAATCCAAAGACATTCTTATAAACTGTTATTTTTATCGTTATACCGCCCTTGACTGTTGTCTTTTCGGCGACTGTAATAGTAATAACTATGTAGCTAACACTTTTAGGGGGTGTAATAAAAATATTTCGTTTATTACGTTATTTTTGGCTAACCCCTTTTAGTTTGGGATGTCAGAGATAAGTAAGGAATGTTATTTATGATGGACTCCATCCAGCTATATTTTTGTCTTTGTAGTATTTTTAGGGTTCCGTACCCAAAGGGTGCCAAACGGGACCCTATTACTGAGACTTCGCTGTCCGTCTGTCCGTCCGTCCGTCCGTCCGTCCGTCCGTCCGTCCGTCTGTCACCAGGCTGTATCTCATGAACCGTGGTAGCTAGACAGTTGAAATTTTCACAGATGATGTATTTCTGTTGCCGCTATAACAACAAATACAAAAAATCAAAAGAAATTTAATATTAAGGGGGGCTCCCAAACAACAAACGTGATTTTTTTGCTAATTTTTGCTCGATATTGATAACGGTAGCAGGTAGACGCTTAAAATGTTCACAATATATTGAGTATATTATTTACTTAAAAAATAAATAATTAAATTAAAATTAAATTAATATTTAGGGGGGGCTCCCATACAAATAGTTTATTTTTTTGCGGTTTTTTATAGATAATGGCACGGAACCCTTCGTGCGCGAGTCCGACTCGCACTTGGCCGGTTATTTTTAAATAGTTATAAACCGGTTTGCTTGTTATAATAATGTCTCAAAAGGCTTTATAAAGTACATTAAAGCAGCTTTATAAAGCATAAAATCTACACCCACAGACTTGTTAATGTTCAAACATTGCGCAAACAAAGAAATTTCCATCCTGTTAATGCTTTTATGGCACTAGAAAAGATTCTTGAAGTTAGCAACAAAGCAAATGAAAATTAACTTCAGACGTAATCTCAAGGGAAATCCTATTTTGCGAAGATAGTACAAAGCAAATTGAGGTAATCAGTATAAATAAAGTAGGATGCAGCCTAGCCTCTGTGTAAAATTCAGTAGCACTAGACTGGTCTAGGGCTTAGATTTATACCCTGGATTATGGACTTGAATTAGCTTAGTATTTACCAAGAGAGGCCCCTACATTATGTAGGTCTAGAAGTATTATATTACTTGGCAGAATTTCAGACAAACTTTGGGGCAGAGACTATCAGGGTGACATTTAATTAGCTGACCATATTTTGGGGAATGATAGTGCCTACCCATCATTATGAACAATTTTCCCCAAGAATCATAATAGTCAGAAACGAAAAACAATTATTCGTCCCCCAGTACATTGCCCCGATTTCAAGTTACTATGGGAGACCCAAATATTTTTTTCGTTTGCGACCCTATTTTTCTTGGGGAACGTTCTTCATAATGATGGTTACTGTCCTTAACCAAAATATGGTCAGCTAATTAAATGTCACACTGTATATCCAATTGACTGCGCCTGCGCACATACAACTTTAATATTATACTATTACAAATTAGACCACCTACAACAAAATATGAGACCGGCGTAAACTGAGATGCTATATACGGAAGCTTCTTTAGTTCGAGGCCATTATAGCTTGGTGCAGCAACATCGAACAATTGCAAATAACACGAGATGGCGCTAAAATATATAGGATTTATTCTAAGATTAGCGCCACCTAGAAGTATGTTAACTGAAACCATGGCGTTTAAAGTACAAATCTTACTCCTTGCGCCATCTCTTTTTTACGAAGGGTTACTAATTCTAATTTGTATAGGGATGAGCACCCTGTGATATTACTAAGTACTTCGTTAGCGGCATAGTGTCTTTGCCAACCCGTATGGGAAAATAACTTGTTTATGTGTAGGTATATTTATGTATGTGTGGTTGAGATTATAACGGTGAGATATAACGGTAACTTGGCAAACCTATTAGAAAAATATTTCGGGCGTACATTTTTTAAGTGTACGTGGGGGGTGAAAGAGGCTATTACCGGCCATGGGGTTGATCGCTCGTTCGATTTAATTTAGCACAGCCACAGATTAATAAAGAGTTAGGCACAGCTTAGAGATCAGTCCCATTTCACACTTTGTCATTATTCTACCTTATTATAGTTAGTAGTAGTAGTAGTCGTTGAGTATTGTAAATTCATATAGTAAATGTAAATGTAGCCCATTAATGTCTCCACCGAGGGGCGCAGGCCTTTACCCGGATCCGAGTAAGATTGAGCCATACTCCACCACGCTGGGTCAGTGCGGGTTGGTGGAGGGGTTCAAATTCATAAAGTATAATTACAATTTTGTTAAGGGCTATCGCGTAGCGTCGAAGGCAAAGTACAGGTGGTAAAAAAGCGTTGTTGAAACCCCAATTGAAAGCGTTGTAATGAACTCTAATTGGTGACTCAAATGTGGTAAGCAAAATGAGAATAAACCTAATCAGCAATGTTACAATTACAATGATGATTTGTCATTTGAAATATTTCATTTTTACACCCTTGAGATAGCTCCTGGAGCTGAGAGCGATTGATTTCCTGGCTATGGAGACTACGTACTATGTAGATAACTTTTAGATACGATACGATATCCTGAATAAAAACGGCTTTCACTTATTACAATGAAATACCAACCGGTCCATATCGCTCTGGAGGCTGGCGGTTACCCTAGCCAGTCGCATGGTAGCGGTTAATTTGGAAATAATTATTGCCCACACCCCACAAATACACCGCCTCCCCTCCTAGCACCCTCCCGCCCCTGATGACGGCGAGGCAAAAAAACACGCCGGCCGCTGGAGGAAACTGATAATCTGTGTTTCATAGAATGATCGGAACGGAACTGAATAAGTGAGGGTATTGATTTTAGTAATAAGATATCATGTAAGTGAGAGAAAAGTTCAAGGGGCAAGTAGAAAGGTAGGTAGTGCCCAAATTCGCGACTGCTGGAGGAGACCGCTTGTGTAGATAAGGGGTGATTTTTTTTTAATTCTCGACAGATTTTACATTTTATGTGCGCGTAAAACTTCAATAGGGACGCAGAAGACCTGCGGGTTTATTCACTTACTCAGTGATGATCACTCAATGATGATCCGTAAAAATTAAGAAGTTATTGGTGTCGTTCAATTATCGTGTAAGTAAGGATATCAAAATAAGTCGTCAAGTCAAGTTTTCTGGAAGAAATCTCTTGCTAGAGACTTGCCTTTGTACATTGGAGGCTATTTGGGAGGTGTCAAAACCACTAAACTAGAGGAACTAAAGGCACTAAACTGACAACCTTCAAATCCAACAGCTCTTGCGCGGTGGCCACAGATTCCATTTTCAAACACACCATTTTAATTAGTTTAGATAGTATAGTTCGTGTTGCCTCCCAAATAGCAGGCAATGTCGTTAGTAATGATGTAAGTTTTCTGGAATGTTTGTGTTAGTACAATAAATAAATTACGAATTACGAAGTCGGCTAATATTAACCGACTTAATTTTGATATCCTTGGTTACACGATAATTGAACGACACCAATAACTTCTTAATTTTTACAGATCATCATTGAGTGATCATCACTGAGTTAGCGAATAAGGGGGCTGGTCGCCCACATACATCCTGGCTCCAAAATCTCTATAAGAGAGGGTATTCCATGAGCACAAGATCCCTATTCCGGGCCGCAGTATCCCGTGAGCAGATTACCGCAATGGAGAGTGAGAGTACCATCCGATAGGAGATTGCACCCGAAGAAGAAGAAGTGAAACTTCAAATTCCTAAGGAAACAGACATTAAACATTCTCTGAGGATTAAAAATTAGCCGTTATTGGTATTGTATTGACTATGATGGAATTATAGACTTACCAGTAAAAATTACAGAAATACAAGCTCGAGATGGCGCCGACTGTAATAGTAATAACTAGGTACTACTATTGTATCCAGTGATGTGGTGTCGTCCTGGGGTTCAGACGTCGAGTATTGTTTGTGGGGCCTATCTTTAATCACTCAAAAGTGCTGCGGTTGTAAATGTGCCCATAGTGATGGTCCTACGTAAGGATTTATCGATATAGAAACGACTAGTCAAATCCAAACCTCTGAGCAGAGGCTCTGCCACTCCGTCTGAGTTGGATTAAAAAACTACGCTTAGAAGGCCCGGGAGAAAGGCGTGAGCATTATTTGTGTGTATGTATGTATCTATTTATTGAGATTAATCTCACCGCATGAAAAAGACCCATTGTTAACCCCTTCCCTCTCAGACGCACACCGCTCGAACGACCTAACAATGGCGAACTATTACATAAGATGTGTCGGCGAACCAGTTAAGAAGTTATGGCCGTCACGCCTTTTCCCATGCGGGGTCGCAGAGGAACAATCACGCCTAGCCTAGGTAAAACGAGATTAAATTGTTGATTTTGCTGACAGGGTTAGCTTCTCTGTTATTCTTTTATATTTTTTTGTTTTTTGTGTATCTGGTTTCCATGATACAGAATATCTTGGTGTAGTGCCAAGAATAATTAATAAACTTTAGACTTTATAGTATGCTATAGGTAGGTAATATAACTAATACGGATTACGTGGACGAGAGCATTATGACTTGCCACATTATTAGAATCGCGAATGTATCATACATACATAACATAAAACGTGTCAGACTAATCGCTGTAAAAACCGCTAAGTTATGTATTGAAATAAATAGTAAATATCGATTAAAATACACAAAATAGTCAAGACCAAGAGAACATAAAGAGCGATATTAAAGTTGCTGAAAGGGTTGCTCGGCTAGGGCGGTTTTAAAAACCTAAAAGCGCACGCAGCTCGGATTGCAAGCAGGACGACAATGGCCGTCTGTTTGGAAGCACAATAGGACCTGCAAATTGTAAGAAGCATAGTGTTGCTATGTAGGTTATGCATTTACACCTGTACTATGCTTATTTGTTTCCTCCATCTTTTAATCTCGACCCATCCTACATTTCTGTCAAAAATTGCATTTAAATTGAATTATTTGAGGATGCCTTGACGAAGAATAGAACCAAGTCTAGTTCTTCTTTCTCTGTCATCTAATAATTCCTTATTAGTTTTTGTGTTTCTTGAGGAGACGTTATAGAGATTCTTGTCATCAATAGAACTACCACGGTAGTTTCCAATTGTTATTCTCATAATTCATAATTCTTTATTGCACACAGCAATTTATACAGTTACATTAATAGAAAGCACATGTACAAAGGCGAGCTTATCTCTAAAAAGAGTTTTCTTCCAGTATCCCTCTCAGGATCCAGTATCCTGAGAACTGAGTTGATTCCAGTATCCTTCAGGATTCTCCTTATCATCGCAATCACATGTCACTGTTTTCTATTACCTAGCAAGTTAGAAAAGTAGTAGCGCCTCAGTACAGAAAATATAATATCTTTCGATTTTATCTGGACTTCAGTGTGCTCTTTGCAGGTTGAGAATTGCTAGATGAAATTGAAATTTACTTTATTGTGACTATTGCATGCGGTAGTATTTTATTTGTTGAATACCTAAGACATAGTTCTTTACAAACTACGTAGACCTAATAACAACAGTCTATCTATAGGGTGTAACATAAAGGGGTGTACAAGCCGAAAGAGGGTTTTTAGGGTCATCATTCTGAACAACTTTCACTATGGGACCGACTTGATCAGAGCAACTTTATTTTTCACTCCACCACACAGATCAGCTGAGCGCTATGCCCGAAATGTACCTACTGAGTTAATAAAAAATAAAGTTGATCTGATCAAGTCGGTCCCACAGTGAAAGTTGTTAAGAATGATGTCCCTAACAACCCTCTTTCGGCTTGTACACCCCTTTTTTTTACAACCTGTATTGTAAAGAACAGAAGCATGATATGATTTTATCAATATATTTTTTGCTATACTGTATAGTGTTAACGATCGAAACACAGGACACATACTCAGGCAAATTTAAGATTAAGACCGCACTTAAATTAAGTGTTGCATTGTACGTAAATCAAGTTAAATTCAGTCTGCAGAGGGAGATGTCAGAAGCAAGGCTTCTGTAGTTAATTGCTCACTTCGAGCTCCTAGACCATTTAACTTCAATACAGGCTTCATCCTCGAAGGACCAAAAAGGACAAAAGATTTTTACTGTCTTTCAGCTCAATAATCTCTTCTGTTCTTATTTGGTAATGGGTGCATTTTCTCTTAATTTTTGTCCTTTTTGAGATAAAAGTGAACATCGGTCATGTGCAAGTCGGATTCTCACATAAAGGGCACTTATTACATTACAGAAATAAATTAAGAAAGAAGCGAGTGGATTAGATTAAGCTATGTACCTACTGAAACACTACTCGACATTAAGCAAACACAAAGTAAGTACTCCAAACCTTCCTAAGCCTCCATGTCTAAAAAATGCCTCTTCGTTGCTCCTTAACCGCACTTTAATTTATCATTCATATTCCGAATGCTGAAACTTCCATCTCCGGGGGTCCAACAGGGACCTTTCAGGGGGTCTATAGGGAAATCCACGTTAAAGTTACGCTTTAAATATTTTAATAAACTCGTATTAGAGGCGTAAAAAACACTTTCGAAGCTCGTATTTTTTCTTGCGTGTCACCCTAAATTTTTTACCGTATCCTCATATTTGGCTGCGATGTGGACAGAAAACGTCCCTGTTTCAGTTAAACTCCGTTCAATCCTTTATTTTACGTGTATAACTATTCCATTATGTATATTGTAAGCAATATTTTCCATTGTAGATGTCGAAAGATTTGAAAAGTAGATAAATTGATCCTAAGCCTCGTTTCTGCCTATCAAAACCATGCGAGAGGTCTCGGGTTCGATTCCAACAACAAAAAGATAATCTCCAGGTCTAGGATCTTTACATGTTTGTGATGTCGCTGTTTCTAGTTCCCACGACACAGGGTATCCTAGTTTGGGGCCAGAAGCAATGTATGTGTCTGTATGTAAATGTTTCATACGACTTCCGTGGGGCAGTTTCGGCTCTGCCTACCATTCGAGAAGTCACGGGTTCTATTTCCGGCTGGGGATAAAGAAAAAAAAACATGTTTGTGGTGTCACTGTTTCTGGTTCCCACGACACAGGTTATCCTAGGGTGAGGCCACAATCAATACAGTAAATGCCTGAAAGTAAATGTTTACGTTCATGCCTACCTACTAAAATTGTCTGGAACAACGTACCAACGAGTATAAAGGAGGATCGTTTTCAGTCCATATACTCAGACTCAGTCCTTTGGCTTCGGCATGCTGTGGTTACGAGGGCGAAGTCTATGCATTGTGCCTATACTGGGTGTTTCATTATTCATACGGCTTTGTTCTGAACTTCAGTTAGCTTCTGTGTGCATTTGTTTTTGATGGGTTTTCACACCGCTCTCCTGTAAGTTGCAGCGGGTTCCCTTTGTGGTATTATTATAATGAAGCGAAGTTCTGACAAACCGTGTAAGCGTTTGTAATAGAATAACAGACCTACCTGCCTGTGTAAATTCTGTATGAAATACTTACACATAAAAGGATTAAAGGAAATATTATATTACGAGGTTGAAATAATTTCTGGACGCCTTTGACCACGAAAGCGTTTTGGTCAGTTCAATCGATGCAAGTTCTAGAATTCCTTCATTGGTTGATTCTTTTAAACGAATATTGTTATTGAATCAGAGAGAATAACCAACTCTTATTCGGGACCAACGATTAGCAATAAGTTAATGACCTCTGTGGCATTGCGGTTCAACGTTCTGCCTCCCAAGCGAGAAGTTCCGGGTTTGAAACCCGGCTGGGAACGAAAAGTCACCAGGTCTTGGATGTTTATGTGTGTGATGTCGCTGCGACTAGTACACTTACTCTTAGTAGTCATAGTGGCTGGGTAAATGTCTGTGCCTGTGGCGGGACATTTAATTTAATTTATTAAAGTTATAACTACATGTAAACTAACATTCGCTACTCACTGCACTGAAATACATACATACACTACACACACATACATCTTCTCCATCCACACACACAAACTCTCACACCATGTTTTTGTATTTTCTAATTTCTATTATTATTATTTTTTACTTTTTGCTTGCTTTTCTACTTTACTCTACGGGAAGAGCGCCCTACTCATCCTAAAACACAGGGTTCACCCTTCTGTAGGGAGTAGTGTCTCACCCATCCCATTGTTATAATTATCATGTATTATATAAAAGAACAAGTCCTGACTGATTCATCAACGCAGGGCCCAAACGGCTAAAGCTAGAAGGCTGAAATTTGGTGGGTAGCTTCCTTTTATGGTGTAGGCGTCATTTAAGAAGCGATTTTGCAATATTCGGACCCTAAGTGGGTCAAAAAGACCTCTAAAGTTTGTATGGGAAGTCTAAGGGCTCAATGAACGGGGCTGTGTGTTCTTAATTTGAACCGATTTTTTCGAATGTTTCTTTTTCTTGGAAATCAGCTGATGAACGACACACACGGATACAGTCTTCCAACGATCATGCACGTGTGAAGTTTACGGGGGGCGCCACCTACGCAACGAAACGAACCAATTTCTTCAGTCACGTTCTATCCTCTTCATTTTGATCATCATTTTATCAAGCGACCAAGCGTTAATTCCACCTTTCACCGCGCGCCAAAACAAAAGAACGTTGGAAAGCAAAAGGAAGCTTGCTTGCTTGAAAAATAAGTTTGACCATCATTGTTTGGTTAAGTGCGTAAGTGAGGGACAGAGCTATATTTCCATCCCTCACTTACTCAATAAACCGGTGCCGGTGCCGGGCCGGGCTGCGTATGGAAAAACGTCTTTGGATGCGAGTTGGGAATTTTCGATGCGAATTTTCAGAAGTTAGCCGTTTTTCGACACGCCGGCACCGGCTTATTGAGTAAGTGAGGGACAGAGCTATAGTATAGTCTGTCTATCCCTCTCTTAAGTGAGTAAGAGAGAGATAGACAGACTATAGCTCTGTCCCTCACTTACTCAATAAGCCGGTGCCGTTGCCGGGGCGGCGTATAGAAAAACGGCTGTTGTCAGTGTAACTGGCCAGTTCATTTTATCTTTTGTTAATAAAAAACAGACGGTATAAAAAAAATAAATTTGGCGCCACTCGCTTTGTATTCTTTCGATCACGAACAAGGTTTTTCAGACTCTTAATAATAATTCAGATTTGTTTGGTATATTCTCAGGTTTTAGGTACTTGGTTTCTTTCTACCTCTGTCTGGTTTAGTAAGTCTGTTTCGTTATTACATGTTAGTTTCTCTATCTCCATCTTTGATAAATTCGCAATTTCCATCGATACATTTTACTTTCCATCAGTCTTTTCCCGTCATACTACTAATAAGTAGGTATTCAGTTTGTCTGAGTGGTAAACGTACCTGCATGGTACCTACCCCATAGGTAATTAATTACCCAACTTAGAAAATAAATCAAATAAGTTAACTACTGTAGTTTATAAAGAAGTACTTTGAGTTTAATAGATGTTATGCGGTTCTCATTAAAAATTATCTAACGACACGAGTCGCTATCCTTTTTAGCACTCGATTCAAGGCTTTTTGCCTCCCCAATATGGACAATCTGGCAATTGAAGGTGATTGGTAATCTCATAGTAATAAGTGCCATTTCTTGAAGAGTTATACCATCTCAATTAGACACTTCCTAAATCCAAAAAAATATACTAATGGTATGTATTAGACGTAGGTCCCTTGGCTACGATCTTAACGTTTCAAATTTCATTGGAAACTAGGTAGGTGTATGAAAAAGATATTCATATTCATATTCTTTATTGCATGGCAATTTACTGTGTAATATTAATCTTATAAAACAATTAATGCGCAAAGGCGAGCTTATCCCTAAAAAAGATTTCTTTCAGCAGACCGAAATTAAAATATAATAGTTGTTTTTTTTACCTAAAACGATATATTCCAGGAGATCTAAAGGAATATTGGTATGGTTCTTATGTATCAAGATCGGTAAACAATATACTTAAAAAACGAAGCCTTAGGTTTAACAGAAAGCAAAAGGTAGAAGTCCCTAGGAGCAGAACTACATTTGTTAGGCGATTTAGATCATTCCTTGGTCCTCATATTTTCAACAGAACCGAAGGTACAATAGAGTCCAAATGTGATCCTATGTACATAAAGAAGTGGTTGATGGATAAAGCGTACGACGATATTGAGCAAATAGTATCTTCGAGTGGTAAAACGTGAGTTTGAACACACATCTGCTGCTTAGTGGTCCCGTATCCGATCCCAAGACTACCTTGTCGTAGGGCTAAGCAGTCATACACAAATCACCCTCACAACAACTCCCCCCCACACACCCCCCTCATACACACAACATACACTAACATTCATACACATAACTCAATTCGATGATAACCATCATTAACCATAGGCTAACTACGTATAATTACTTTTTTCCATTTTGTATTTGTCCATTCTGTAAACAGGTAGATATATATAAAAAAACTGTTTTTAGACTGCAATTAGTTTTTAGATTATTTTTTGATCTTAACTTACTGCGAGACGGTCTCTGACCAGTGCAGAAGTTAATGTCATGCTTTGAATAATATTTAGAACTTATTTAAGCTTTAATTATAAGTAAACCTGTAATTAATTATTGATTAATAAACACTTTGAACTTTGAACTTTGAAAAAAACTGCCGCAGCGACTGACGGGCCGCATTGCAGTATGAGCTATTTTATGATTTATTTTAATAGTTTTGTCCAAACTTCAACCACCACAAATCCAGTTGCTAATTTAACCGATACCATGAGCCTCAATCGCAATGTTTGAAACCAACCAACAAATAATAATATTTTTTCACCAGTGTTGGTTGAAAGATTGAATTCTGTCCCTACTCACGAGGAAAACAAAGTGCCTGTTTGCTTTGTAGCAACGAAGATGGTTGAATAGCAGATGATGAATTTAGGTTCAACCTTATTGGAACGAAACTTTTTGGTGTGTGTATTTCCGACGCCCCGCCAAAAAGTGGCATGTGCTCGGAGGTCCGAGTTATTTCAGGAGATCTAAAAGGACTATTGAAATGATTCTTGTGTCAAAAAATCGGTAATCAATACTTTATTTAATTTTGATAAATGTATTAGAAATTGTCATTTGGTTTTTGAAATATTAGTAAAATAAGCTGCCAAGTGCGAGTTGGACTCGCGTTGAGAGGGTTTCGTACAACAATAATAGGACTAACAGCAGCAATACCCTAAAAGTACCCTAATATAAAAAATACAAACTTTGCACCCCAGATTTAGGGGGTTAGGGCGTTGTGGATTTTGGAGATTTTAGGGATATGGGTGCCAACATGTGCTTGCATACCAAATTTCAGATTTTTAGGACTTCGGCAAGTACCCTAGAGGGTTTGATGACATGCGATCGGTCACATTATTGAGCAAAACTTTTTCAAAATAAGTCTTAAAAATATTATAATTAAAAAACATTTAAGATCCTTACACTACGCGCTTTCATTTAATTTGTCACACGCCATATTTTGAATTCTTTTAATTTTATTTGGCCCCCATATTCCATATTTATATATCTAGATTGAACTTCTTTCTTTGGGTCACAAATATTGATATGTGTACCAATTTTCAACCGACTTCAAAAAAGGAGGAGGTTCTCAATTCGACCCGTATGTTTTTTTTCTATGTTTGTTACGCGATAACCGCGCCAATTATGAACCGATTTGAACAAATCTTTTTTCGGCGTATAGGTAATACCTCAAGGGTGGTCCCATTTAAATTTAATAATAAAAAAAACAACCCCCAAGGGTGGAAAATTGGGGATGTACTTTTTATACGCAATATTTCCGCCGATTATAAACCAATTTGAACAATTATTTTTTGTTGAATAGGTATTATCAAAAGGGTAGTTTCATGCGAATTTGAAGAACATATTTCACCCCCAAGGGTGGAAAATTGGGGATGAACTTTTTTATACGCAATATCTCCGCCGATTATGAACCAATTTGAACGATTATTCATATTAACTCGTGCAAATGCACATGGTAAGCATAATATTGTGATGCGGAACTGCTGATGAAGACCACATATGGCCACCAGATCTGCTCAATACTAGGTACAAATACAATGCGTGGCTGACGGGCAGGCAACGCATAGCCTAAACCGGTGGACCTAGAGCCATGAAACTTAGTACAGAGGTTCCTTAGTAGCGTGGGGTAGCACTGATATGGGATTTGACAAAATTAAGTCCCCAAGGGGGGGGGGGATAAGGGTTTAATACAGTTTGTATTTAACTTAATCTAATCAAATAGCGTTTGTGGAAGTCGGTTTTTTCTAAAGTTTACTTTTTGTTTCAATTATCAATTTCATCGGTCCAATATATTCTGAGTAAATTGCCTGTGACGGACGGTCAGACAGACGCACGAGTGATTCTCCTTCTGAGATACAAAACCCTCAAAACACACAGTTTCGCACTTTTCTGCCGCAGCAACGGACGTCACAGCTGTTGAAGCGTGAGCTATTATGAACTTTATTTTAACATCATTGTGTTATTGACAACTTTGTTTGTAAACAATGAAGAAGACGAAATGAGACAAAATGTGTGACTACGCAGACGAAGTCGCGGGTATAAGCTAGTTATGTAATAACTATAACAAGTACTGTACCTATTTTACTGAATAAAGCATTATTATTATTATCAATTAAAACAATTTGGTTTCCAAAAAAATGCCAAACCATTTAATTCGTGATTGGAAGTCTATACAGGAATATATTTGGCACCATGTATTTAACGATAGCATGGGGTGGTTACCAAGACAGTCTCCAGGGAAACTTACCGCCAGGTAGGTATGACATTTTTATGATAATCTCACACCGGTTGCATAATGTGATGGTGCGTTGGGACCGGGTGCGGATTTTTATTCCGCAAATCTGCGTAGCGGGTAGTTTTTATGGTGTATCGCGTCAGGCGGCATGCAAATGCTTGCTTCGATAACCGAGTGTCGTGTAAAGTTGCTCTGCACACACTTACCTAATCTATGTTTGCATGCTTTACATATTTTTCAGTAAAAGCTTTATATAGATTTATCTCTGGGCTCTGAGGTGTCAAAATATAAGATGAGTTTCAAGGTCTTCTCATTGTTTAACTGATAATATTATAATTCATTCAATTGGTAGCATTCAGTTTAATTAATTTAAATTTGGAATATCTCTTGTACAGTTATCCTAATCAGACTCATAACCAGTGGAAGTTCCGTCAAGTTTGTTTGCGTATAAAATGAAATTACCTACTTCTTGCAGTCAAAGGGATATCAAAGCCGAAGGTTTGTCCTTTGACCCTCAGAGGAGGAAATAATTCAATTTCTCCCGTCCATCCTTCCGTTCAATGGCCGATGCGATCGAAGGAGGGAATAATGCGATTTTCTGCCACTTACCAGAAACGTTTCTTCGCCGAGCTAACTTCAAGTTCAAGTCGTTGTTTAATGAAATCAATGGAGAACAGAAGAAAAACTTGATCGATTTTCTTGCGTAACCTATGTTTAATAATTTTCCTAAAAGATATCATTTCGAAATGTAGACACAGGAAGAATTTGAACATACTTACTTACCCAACAATAAAACGTGCCACGATCACAGTATGTGATTTTTTTAATCTTAATAATATTATCTTTACTTACCTGACAACATTCTTCCCTTCATACAATTCACCCAACATATCCTCCAAGTCTGACGACAGCGTGTTCAGCAACTGGAATCAGAAATAAGTTAAAAAAATTACCTTCAGTAAATAGTTAAGATTAAACAAAGAAGCAAAGATAAAACCAAACGCCTAAAATAAAAATGAAGCATGGATATTGAAACGCTTGTGCACACTCCAACACAAAATTGCTCGGTCTATATAAAACACAGAAGTACCTATTTGCTCACCCCGACTGGGGTGGCGTTGCAAAAAGTTGTTCAAATAAAAATCACAGGCGCAATGCCGCGGGCCCCAGCACGCTGCCTTGCGGAACACCCTACGTGTTTCGCTGACTGCAGGCCTATTATTAACACGTTCATCTGTAACGTTGTTTGGTTATATCAATCAAATGGGTTAGTCTTCAGAAACAGATACGAACAGTTTTTTTTTATTTCGTCCATTTATAATAATAAAAAAATTAAAAAATATGCATTTTTGATGAGAACAGAATCTTTACTTCAAAGCATAAACGCAAGCACTGTTTTAATGTGTAGTCAAATGGAGCGTGCTTTTTACTAACGCACAGTGTCAGTTTTAGTCTAGTGTAGGTATATCCAAAATGTAAATTACTTATTTTGAGGATTGAATACTATCATGGTGGCTATAAAATAAATCATATCACCTTTGGATTTATACAAAATTATTAAAGCTGATGTGTACAGTTAAATCCAAAAGATTCAAACGCGAATAATACGCACTGAGAAAAAATTTATGAAGGGAATGTAATTTAGTATAGAAGACCCTTTGAAGATGAGGTATTTCTTACAAAAGGGCATCGACCGAAAGCAGGAGTACAACACAAACCGTCATCACTAAGCAACCGAAATAGAAACATTAGAGACCCATATAACTCTATAACTGTTTACAAGTCTTATGTCGATAGGCGTAAAGTTGATTTTGTTTATTTGTTTGAGGTTACAAAGTTTGGGGGTAAAGGACTCGTAAAGTAGGTTACGAAGTGCATTGTTATAGGTTCATTTGTAACTAGTTTAGTATCGATTTTACTACATTGCTAACACATTTACCCACAAGTACCCGGTTGAGAGATTTAGTACCCGTATTTATGATTCAACAACATAGTTATCTCTACACAGAACTCTTTGATACATTGTTAAACCTTATGCCTTACATGACTTTGGTATACGACTGCATTAAATATTATTATTATAACGTAGTTCCCATTTCAAATGATATAGCATGAAAAAGTAGATAATTAAGTATATCACCAGTCTGAAGAAAGCTATCTACCTACACCTTTCGTCACATCAAAAATCTCAACCTGTGAAAAACAAAGTGAAAGTGAGCTGAAGAAATTTTAATTAAAAATCAGCGGTTTAATTTTTAGGGTTGACAAAAAAGTTGCAGCCGTTAACAGCTCCAAGCCCCTAAGGACAAGGGTTACGTATAGAAATAAAATTTTAGTCAACCTCAGAGCTATCTTATCGCACATTTATACTGTTATTCAGAACTTATATTGAAAAATGTTCAATAGTTCTACAGTAATTAATTTGCGGTTTTGGTATGCTACATTATTATCCCTTCAATAGTCGGGTAAAAAAAACAACTGCCTGCGATTTCCAAAATCTATAAAAAACAAACAAAGGAACGCTTTAACCTCGGGCTTTACCGTCCGACAGACAAACTAGGAGCTATCTCACCTTTTCCCCTAGAATTTTATGGTGATACAAGTGTATTTTTTTTTTTGGTTCTACCATCAGCAGATCTGGTCATTGTGCACCACAAGTTTCAAGTTTAGGAAGACATTGACTTTATGGGTGATGTCATAATATTTTACTCAAAGCGTAGGAGTATTTTCAACCGACTTCAAAAAAGGAGGAGGTTCTCAATTCGACCCGTATGTTTTTTTTTTTTTTTTCTATGTTTGTTACGCGATAACTCCGCCAATTATGAACCGATTTGAACAAATCTTTTTTCGGCGTATAGGTAATACCTCAAGGGTGGTCCCATTGACACCAGGTTAGGATCTGATGATGGGATCCTGGAGAAATTGAGGGAACTCTTCAAATATTATAGGCAGTCCTATAGTGATTTTTGTGTTTTTGTAATAACTCGTGCAAATGCACATGGTAAGCATAATATTGTGATGCAGAACTGCTGATGAAGACCACATATGGCCACCAGATCTGCTCAATACTAGGTACAAATACAATGCGTGGCTGACGGGCAGGCAACGCATAGCCTAAACCGGTGGACCTAGAGCCATGAAACTTTGTACAGAGGTTCCTTAGTAGCGTGGGTTAGTACTGAGATGGGATTTGACAAAATTAATTCCCCAAGGGTGGGGGGATAAGGGGTTACAGTTTGTATTAAACTCAATCTAATCAAATAGGGTTTGTGGAAGTCGGTTTTTTCTAAAGTTTACTTTTTGTTTCAATTATTGTATTGATGTAAGGTTGCTTAAAATTGCATCTAAGCATAGTACCTACTTAGTTAAAATCGCGTTAAGCCAAAATGTAGGTATAATAATTTCTAAACCCCGTTTTTTAGCACTTATTGCAAAAATACAAAACTAAAACAGCATCATTTTCCCATAGGGAGTGGCAAAGGCACATTAACGTCCCTTCACTTCAACTCCTCAGCCGTCATGATAGAGAACAGAGAAGTACACGTATTAAAAGAAACGGGCCTCGTCTAATTGCTTGGAAGTGTTCTAGAATGTCACAACAAAAAGCGTCTTTTTATTTCTTTTCGCAGTTTAATGTTATGAGATGATATTTCATTGTGTAACGTAAAGGTGAAATTGTCAGATAAACCTTGCATTCAGTCAGTTGAATGAATCTTTACAAAAAATATTATTTTCGAACACGTACTCGTAGGTAGCTTTTGTTCTGAAATTGAATCAGCAAAATAAATGTTAGCAGCATTTATGAAATTTCCGAATATTGAAAACAAAAAACCAATTGCTGTCATTAGATTTTTACGTTGGTATGGATATACTTTGGTTATCATATCACCCATGGAAAACTACTAATTATTTATGGTTGTTTTGGTTCATTTTGCACATCCTGAAATTAAAAACAATAATACCCATTCCTTCAGCGCCCAAATTCAAGGTGTACAGAAAATTCTCTCAAAACGAAAGTTATACTGCAATATGCAAATACTGACATTAAACTGTGTCCCCCGAGTCTCGGGTTTAGCACTCCCCAAGTTTATGAATAATGCGTCTCTTCACCACCTCATTACAGTGTCCCTTCTATACAGTTTTGTGTACTGTGTTATAAGTGAAAATCAAATAATATTATACTATACCTGCCAAAATAAGCTGAAGTTGACAATACGGTTGACCCTAATCCTAATTTAAGAAAAATATTTGCGAATGGACGTTTAAAGTGTCTTTAAAAAGAGATTTTTCTTATCTTTCGCTAAGTATAAGTATCCATTTAACATTAAATCGTTGATCTCTGGCTGTTTTCAAAAGTAACTTGTACGTGTACTTTCTACCGTTTTCAAGCATAGTGGGTAGAAACAGAGTGAGGGCATTTAATTAAACTTATATTGATGTCTACAGATAAATCTCCAATACGCTGCGACAGACAAAAACAACGATAGACCGAAGACAAAGTATCGCGTTTTATTTTGTGCCTTTTCTTCCTCAGTAGCTACTGGTATAACAAATGACACCCTTTACTTAATGTTATTGGAGCATTGCGAAGACACCATGGTACGACATAACGTCTATTAAATTAATGGTCTTGTGCCTTGTGTGACAGAATTTAATAAAATCCCAAGTAAAAGTGTACCTAACGTTTTTTGAGATGAAGATCATTAAAAAAAGTGCTCAGTATGATTTTTAGGGTTCCGTACCCGAAGGGTGCCAAACGGGACCCTATTACTGAGACTTCGCTGTCCGTCTGTCCGTCCGTCCGTCCGTCCGTCCGTCCGTCCGTCCGTCCGTCCGTCCGTCTGTCACCGGGTCCGCCTGCACGAACCGTAACAGCTAGAAAGCTGAAATTTTCACAGAATGTGTATATCTGTTGCCGCACCAACCACAAATACTGAAATACGAGAGATATTACAAATTGAAAGTGGTCTCGGTACAAGATACGTCTTCAGCTTCACAACACGCTTGAAAAGTTTATACCAAGGCCATTTTGTTTTGGTAGGTAAGCCTTCTTTTAATGAAACTAAATTTAAATGATATGGCAATGTCGTCCCCGGACTTCTACAAAGACTTTAAATATTAATTGATGAATTACGACGTCTCTATTTATTATGTAGAACTTTTAGAAAATAATTATAAAATTATTAGTTTTTAATTACTTTTGTTTTCATACAAATCTCAGAGCACAGAAATTATTTTTTTCCTTTTGGCCACTTCAAGTTTGGCTGCCAGTGATGTTTTAATTAAATACTCTTTGGTGCGTTGAAATGATGTTTTGCAGTCTGCATGACATTGACATAATGAGTGAGTGAACCTCATTGTACGGAAATTGTAGATGGGTGTCTCACGTTTTCCAGTAGGAGCAGGTTGTAGACAGTGCTGCTTACGGCGGCGTTTAGTAGGTACTAAAGGCCCTAAAAGCGCGGCAAGCTTTGAATCAATTCAAATGTTATTTTTCAACTAGCTACAAAGTTATTCTGACATAAGATGATAATTTGAACAAAACTTTTTGGGTATTTCATGAAAAATACAGTTACAGATCACACATATACAGGGTGGAACAAACGAATGGGCCCTGGAGGGAAAGTACCTTAAAATCTCAAGATATCCGTCCGTCCGTCTGTCTGTCACCAGGCCGTATCTCATGAACCGTGGTAGCTAGACAGTTGATATTTTCACAGATGACGTATTTCTGTTCCCGCTATAACAACAAATACTAAAAACAAAATAAACTTAATATAAAGGGGGCTCCCATACAATTAACGTGTTTTTTTGCGGTTTTTTTAACCGACTTCCCAAAGGAGGAGGTTTACAATTCGTCCGGATGTTTGTTTTTTTTTTTATTTATTTTATTATGTATGTGCCTCGATAGCGCCTAAACGGATGGACCGATTTGGAAAATTAGACCGATTAGACCTATAGTGATTTTTGTGTTTTTCATAATAACTCGTGCAAATGCACATGGTAAGCATAATATTGTGATGCGGAACTGCTGATGAAGACCACATATGGCCACCAGATCTGCTCAATACTAGGTACAAATACAATGCGTGGCTGACGGGCAGGCAACGCATAGCCTAAACCGATGGACCTAGAGTCATGAAACTTTGTACAGGGGTTCCTTAGTAGCGTGGGGCAGCACTGATATAGGATTTGACAAAATTAATTCCCCTGGGGGGGGGGGGGGATAAGGGGTTACAGTTTGTATTAAACTCAATCTAATCAAATAGGGTTTGTGGAAGTCGGTTTTTTCTAAAGTTTACTTTTTGTTCCAATTATTGACCGAGCGAGCGAAGCGAGCGAAGCGTCTCCGTTTCAGGTTTGGGCAAAAATGCTTTCGTATGTCCGGTTGTTCTCCTCTACAGGTCGCATTTATGAACCGATTCTCGTGAAATTTTGTGAGCAGGTTGGAAAAATAAATAGAATTTTTTACTCGAGCCAGTTTTTTGATTTTTTTCAAAATGGCGGAGATAAAATCGCTACAACCCAAATGGCTCGATGGATATTAACAAATGAGGTGTCGTTGGATTCGTAAAGACCATGAGAGTGAAACAGATGAGCGAGCGAAGCGAGCGAAGCGTCTCCGTTTCAGGTTTGGGCAAAAATGCTTTTGTATGTCCGGTTGTTCTCCTCTACAGGTCGTATTTA
Source organism: Argyresthia albistria (assembly GCA_963457715.1). Lineage (NCBI taxonomy): Eukaryota > Metazoa > Arthropoda > Insecta > Lepidoptera > Argyresthiidae > Argyresthia > Argyresthia albistria. The sequence goes on from OY735269.1 coordinate 7,735,710, forward strand.
TGAACCGATTCTCGTGAAATTTTGTGAGCAGGTTGAAAAAATAAATAGAATTTTTTACTCGAGCCAGTTTTTTGATTTTTTTCAAAATGGCGGAGATATGGGGTTTTAAAATGTAAAAAAATCGCTACAACCCAAACGGCTCGATGGATATTAACAAATGAGGTGTCGTTGGATTTGTAAAGACTATATGAGAGTGAAACAGATTATACTAGTGGCTCTGTGAGCTGTAGACCTCGCGAGTATGTCGGTGGGAAAGCTGAACTGCTAAAACACATAAAAAAAATAAACAAAATAATTTTCTTTCAATAACACATACAAACTTATGAATGTACCTGGTTACGTACATGCAGTATGAAAGTAGCCGCACCAATAACTTTGTAAACTACATTTCGCGATCTTTTATACAACCTATTGACTTTTTACTAAAATTATATAATCTGTTTCACTCTCATAGTCTTTACAAATCCAACGACACCTCATTTGTTAATATCCATCGAGCCGTTTGGGTTGTAGCGATTTTTTTACATTTTAAAACCCCATATCTCCGCCATTTTGAAAAAAATCAAAAAACTGGCTCGAGTAAAAAATTCTATTTATTTTTTCAACCTGCTCACAAAATTTCACGAGAATCGGTTCATAAATGCGACCTGTAGAGGAGAACAACCGGACATACAAAAGCATTTTTGCCCAAACCTGAAACGGAGACGCTTCGCTCGCTTCGCTCGCTCATCTGTTTCACTCTCATGGTCTTTACGAATCCAACGACACCTCATTTGTTAATATCCATCGAGCCATTTGGGTTGTAGCGATTTTATCTCCGCCATTTTGAAAAAAATCAAAAAACTGGCTCGAGTAAAAAATTCTATTTATTTTTCCAACCTGCTCACAAAATTTCACGAGAATCGGTTCATAAATGCGACCTGTAGAGGAGAACAACCGGACATACGAAAGCATTTTTGCCCAAACCTGAAACGGAGACGCTTCGCTCGCTTCGCTCGCTCGGTCAATAATTTTAGTAAAAAGTCAATAGGTTGTATAAAAGATCGCGAAATGTAGTTTACAAAGTTATTGGTGCGGCTACTTTCATACTGCATGTACGTAACCAGGTACATTCATAAGTTTGTATGTGTTATTGAAAGAAAATTATTTTGTTTATTTTTTTTATGTGTTTTAGCAGTTCAGCTTTCCCACCGACATACTCGCGAGGTCTACAGCTCACAGAGCCACTAGTATAGATAATGGTACGGAACCCTTCGTGCGCGAGTCTGACTCGCACTTGGCCGGTTTTATTTGTTGTTCGGGCGACAGAGTCGGGAGTAGCGTACAGTAATCTACAGGGTCGGGAGTAGAGTACAGTAATCTACAGGGTCGGGAGTAGCGTACAGTAATCTACAGGGTCGGGAGTAGAGTACAGTAATCTACAGGGACGGGAGTAGCGTACAGTAACATAAAGGCTCGGGAGTAGCGTACAGTAATCTACAGGGTCGGGAGTAGCGTACAGAAATCTACAGGGACGGGAGTAGCGTACAATAACCTACAGGCTCGGGAGTAGCTAGCGTACAGTAATCTACAGGGTCGGGAGTAGCTAGCGTACGTACAGTAATCTACAGAGTCGGGAGTAGCGTACAGTAATATACAGGCTCGGGAGTATCTAGCGTACAGTAATCTACAGGGTCGGGAGTAGCTCGCGTACAGTATTCTACAGGGTCGGGAGTAGCTAGCGTACAGTAATCTACAGGGTCGAGAGTAGCGTACAGAAATCGCGTGGCAATAGCTGTGGCGAGGCAAAAAAGCCGGTTTTGGCTTATCGATGTCGGCGGCCGATCGTAGAATCGGGCACAGCATGACGGGCAATCGGGCAATGTCAAAGACGAGCACAATAAGCAAACCTGATATCAACCTCCTGGATTTAAGGATATCTAAGGAAGAATGTTTTCAATATGTGTATAATTTTGTTTAACAAGATGCCTGAAGAATATAAGGCAATAAGTTGCAAGTCATTAAAAAATAATCTCACTAAGTGGCTACTACAACACTGTTTATAAAGCACTAAGGAATATTTAGATTATAATAACCGGCCAAGTGCGAGTCGGACTCGCGCACGTAGGGTTCCGTACCATTATCTATAAAAAACCGCAAAAAAAAAAACAAAATTGTATGGGAGCCCCCCCTAAATATTAATTTAATTTAAATTTAAATATTTATTTTTTAAGTTATTAATATACTTAATATATTGTGAACTTTTTAAGCGTCTACCTGCTACCATTATCAATATCGAGCAAAAATGAGCAAAAAAATCACGTTTGTTGTATGGGAGCCCCCCTTAATATTAAATTTCTTTTGATTTTTAGTATTTGTTGTTATAGCGGCAACAGAAATACGTCATTTGTGAAAATTTCAACTGTCTAGCTATCACGGTTCATGAGATACAGCCTGGTGACAGACAGACGGACGGACGGACAGCAAAGTCTCAGTAATAGGGTCCCGTTTGGCACCCTTCGGGTACGGAACCCCAAAAACTGACATTTGAACTGAACATTTACAAACTTGAAATTATATACGTACAAACTTTATGACATTTTAAATAATTATAGATATAAATTGAAATTATTCAATTTAAAACTAATTATAATAACATTGACCTAATTCGTAATTTAAAACTATTACCTACTATTATTTTGCATGCTTAAACTTAAGCTGATAACACTGAACATATTTTAATATTAGGATCCTCCACTGTACTGTTTTCTGGCAAATAAAGAATCATTTCATTTCATTTCATGATGTGCCCCACCATTTCATGATATGCTGCCCAAGTGCGTGGGTTTTAACGAAAACATGTCTTTTTAAAAGCATTTTTATTCAGCACGATGTTTTTTGTGTTATACGTGTCAAACGAACACGAAGACTATTCGGGGGCTTCGCTGCGCTCGCTGTCTTCACCTAAGCTACCGCAGTGTTTGCCTTTTATCGTATCATGATACTTCACGTTTGGGCACATCATGATGTGCCGCCGACCGCCGACATCGATAAGGTATCGAGACGCGCCGCTGCGCCGCCCGCCGCTACACTGTGGTCCGGATCTCGAGAGTGGTACGAGTATGTAATTTACGTTACCCATACATTTTGTATGGATAATTTCAAATTGCTGTGGGCTTCAAAGCGGCAGACATATCAGTATGACTCCAAGGCAAAATCTGTGCGGACTGTAAAGCCTACTACTAGCCGCCCTTGCTAAAACTTTTACCATGTAAGAGATTTTCATGATTATTTCTTCATGCAAAAAAAAATAACTTTTTTTTTCACTAAATGTGAAAGTACTTTTAGAGAAAAATGTTACATAACAAAAGTTATTGGTATTGTTTAAAGCAGTCACCAGCTTGATAGCTCAACTTCGACCACAGTGCGCCGCCACGCCGGCTACAAACCAACCGGAATTTTGCGCCCACGCTTAGCTATTGTCATGCGATTCGGTACGCGACTCATGGCCCAGGATTAACAAATAATCAATTAATTCCTCCCACGTCTTTCAAGGCTAATCTCGCCCTTTACTGTTCAAGTGAAAAAAAAACACGTTAAAAAAGTTAACGAAAATATGATTAAACTAAACACGTAGGTAACGGGAAAATCATCAAACGTAAAACATAATTCTGAACAAGAATTCAGTTCTACGTAAGTTGTAATTGAGGATAAACATTAAACATCCATAAAAATATATCAGAGTGTACCAACATGAATCTATTAGGTATTCTTTTTCAGGGTTCCGTACCCGAAGGGTGCCAAACGGGACCCTATTACTGAGACTTCGCTGTCTGTCCGTCCGTCCGTCCGTCCGTCCGTCCGTCCGTCCGTCTGTCTGTCACCAGGCTGTATCTCATAAACCGTGGTAGCTAGACAGTTGAAATTTTCACAGATGATGTATTTCTGTTGCCGCTATAACAACAAATACTAAAAATCAAAAGAAATTTAATATTAAGGGGGGCTCCCATACAACAAACGTGATATTTTTGCTCATTTTTGCTCGATATTGTAGCAGGTAGACGCTTAAAATGTTCACAATATATTGAGTATATTATTTACTTAAAAAAAATATTAAATTAAAATTAAATTAATATTTAGGGGGGGCTCCCATACAATTTTTTTTTTTGCGGTTTTTTATAGATAATGGTACGGAACCCTTCGTGCGCGAGTCCGAGTCGCACTTGGCCGGTTATTTCACACTGTTTTGAACCAAATAATGATACTGTTAATCATAATACCTACTCACTATTGCCATGTCGTTGTTATAACTACTAGAAAAAGAACAAAGTAAAGTACCTTCTTGCAAAGTACCTGGTCTGTGTAAAGTTTTTGAAAAGGGAAAAAAAATCTACGGAACTAACTAGGTACTACTAGTGTAAAGGATTGTTATTGCGAGTACCAGGTACTTAGGTATTTCAAAATTTTCAACTCCGCGCACCGTGGAAATGAATTGTGAATTTTCCGAGCGGCCATAATACACAGGCTGCATTGTTTACAAACTTCGCAAATGAAGAAAGTTTCGTATTGATGTCCAACGGAGTCAGGAGATTTTTCCATCCGGGAAATAAGGGGAGATGTAAATACTAAATGGTTGATTTGTTTCGTGTTCCAGGGTAGCAGGATACTTTTAATTAAGGATTTTGCGATAAATTGAGGAATGTTTAAAGTAGTTTAATTTCATTTACCAGGAATGAAGACAATGAGAGGAACTGCACAATTATACATCCGCCGAATTTGTGCAACTGAAAGCTATCGACACTCACGAATAAAGCGTGATCGCTCGACGCCGCTTTGTAGCCGGTTCGGAAATTGGACGCCAGGGCTGCGGCGGCGCTACATACAACCAGACTTAATTTTCCATTCTTTTGAATCCATGCGCTCCTAGTACTTGATTTATAGCAGGTATAAATGAGCCTCTTAGGAGAATAAAGTTCTTTAAACCTAAATCAAAACTTCTTCGTGAGATGGTTCATCTACTTTTAAAGGAAAAGCCTCTTACCCATATACAAGTGTTTATTATTTTCGAGGGGTTAACGAATCGAGCGAGACACTTCATCGCTTTGGATAATTTCTCGATTGTTTGTTTAGGATTTTTGAAGTTTTCTTGTAGAGCCAGCGTCCCTTGCTAATGGGCAATTTCCACGATTGTTTCTGAAAGTTTTAATGAGCCTTTTGTGAAGTTTCTCCCTTTAGGACACTTCTAATTTTATTGGATTTATGTTTTTCAGTAGGTAGCTAGCTTAGGTACTCACTGAGAATTACTTGAATTTGATTTATGACTGTTTGTTTATCGATTTTGCGTGATGGGGGCTAGCAGTTTTTTTTCGAAGCGTATTAGCACTACTAATTCTAAGGAATCTAAATAATTACTTTATTATAGAGACTGCTTTACAGCCATTACAACATAGTTGTTTATGAAAACATAATAACCGGCCAAGTGCCAGTCGGACTCGCGCACTCCGTACCAATCCGCGATCTATAAAAAACCGCAAAAAAATAATTGTATGGGAGCCCCCCCTAAATATTAATTTAATTTTAATTTAATTATTTATTTTTTAAGTAAATAATATACTCAATATATTGTAAACATTTTAAGCGTCTACCTGCCAATTATCAATATCAAGCAAAAATGAGCAAAAAAAATTAAGTTTGTTGTATACGAGCCCCCCTTAATATTAAATTTCTTTTGATTTTTAGTATTTGTTGTTATAGCGGCAACAGAAATACATCATCTGTAAAAATTTCAACTGTCTAGCTACATAGGTTCATGAGATACAGCCTGGTGACGGACGGACGGACGGACGGACGGACGGACAGACAGCGAAGTCTCAGTAATAGGGTCCCGTTTGGCACCCTTCGGGTAAGGAACCCTAAAAACAGCGTTGTTGCCTACTAAAGAATACAAAGCCATGGCCGCCTATCGTAGTATATGCTACATACAACTTGGCAGGCGTTTTATTTCTAGCATCTAACAAACTTCGATATTTTACATCCCAGGCGAGCATCGCCTACGCTCTACGCTACCCATTTCATGATGACATGTAATTTCGTCGTGACCATACAAAGCGGTCTCTCACGTCCACATTGTCCTGCAACGGATGTGACGTGGCATCCCGCAAACATGTATCGCAAAATGCACCGACAACCAATGTTGCAATACAGCCCTTAATCCAGGGAATTAAGATTGAAAGTATTGGCGCTAGTCTGTTATATTTACCGGATGGTTAGGGAAATGAGAATGTCATCCACCGGGTTCATTGTAGGGATTTCAATTTGATGCTGTCTATCAGATAATCAAAAGTTATACTATTGTAAGATAATGCAAAGGCTAGAAGAGACAGACATTTACAGAAAATATCATAAAGGACCATAGGTATTTCAGTAATCCAACAAGTCAAGAACTGTGTCATACCTTCATGTAAGATCCCTCATTCTTCTTCTCGCAGTGTCGTCTAATGTACCGATGACAGACGTTCGACATTTTCCGCTCTGAAAATAAAAAATAAAGAATTAAAATTAACATGTAGAGTATCGATCAATCAATGTGGTCACCATTATTTGAAAATACGTTAACGTTGTCTATTTCACATACAAACATTTAGTCAAAGTTTCCAGCAGTATAAAAACTTTCTTCAAAAATGGTTAAAACTTCTTGCCATATCAGTCTTCCCTTAGTAGACTAGTCTTAAACACCTACTACAATACCTACCAGCGTTCGAAGCCTAAATAAACAGACAAACGATAAACATTACACACATCACAAACATCTGGACGGCATTCGTGAGGAAGTTAGAATAGGTAGATCGAATCAGCTTGCTTTAAATGTAAACGGTAAGTCCATTTTCGACTCATCTTGTAAAAGCAAGTTGGTTTCAGAACGGAATTTCAGGTTATACATGGTTTATACACTCCAGAAATATAAATAAAATATATTATGCATGTCTAAGCATATTTACTATCAGCACCATATTTGTATATCACTAGCTTCTAACTCTACTAAATAAATAAATAGAAAGAATATTATTAATATTTAGATACTAGAGAGAAAAGAGGCAATAAACATGCAAATGTTTGTCGTCCGTGAGTCCGCCACTAACCAGGAGATTAGAGTATTTGTGAATACGTTAATAGAGCAGCTGTCCTTTGTATAATGAAATAAATGAAATATTCATCAACATAAAGTTCCTACGCGAAGTAAAAGGAGAACATATTTTGTACAAAGGAAAAGGAATGGTGAAAATTAGAGTCATACTTAACGTTGCATAGTCGATAGGACTGCTACCGTATGAATGGATAAAGCTTCATTGAGTTTGAGTGTTTTTCACTTGCATCTTTGTAATAATTGAATCCTTAATACTATTTTGGACTGTACCGCTAATTGATAGGCTTAAAAACATTTTATTGCCATGATCGGGTGAAAATAAAGTTTGCTCTTTACCGAATTGCGCCTCGTGCGAAAATTGCCAGAAATATTACCCCTAAAACTCGTCGTTGGAATATTTAGTTTTATTTGTTCGCACCCCCTCAGTGGGCTGTCGAAGATTGTCCCCTTTGCCAAAAGCAATGGCTCTCGGACGCACCAATTTGCGTGTAAAGTGGCCCAATGTGGAGGAAACGAGTGCGTTGCTAGGCAACCGCGAACGGTGGACAGACGCCCTTATTATCGGAGAGTGAGTTTTGTGTCTTTGTTTAGATTTTTTGTGATAGCAAGAAAATTGGATAGGAACATTTGTGATCGCTGGTTTTTCTTGTTCGGTTTTTTGTCGACCGGTATTGGTATATAGATGTTGCATTGCATGACATTGATGAGTTTTCTTCAAGAAAATCCCTTAGATACAGATTTATCTGTCATGTTAAATTTAAAATGTTACACTTACCGAGTCTGCCATTGTGAGCTCATATTGGGCGGAGCTAGAGCATGGCCCAGGATCTGAACAAATGGAAATGACAGCTCCTATACCCCTGCTGATAGGTGAAAGGATGAGATGAAGAAGATGCTCGCCTTTGTACATGTTTTTTCCAATATTAATTGTCTGTTTTATGTTTTCTGTGCAATAAAGAGTTTTAAAAAAGGTAAAAGAATACACTAAGAGATAATATTTAAAACAGGCTCTAAGTATTTCCTTCTATAAATTTAACTGTTCTCGCTTCTGTCTAATCTAATATCATCACAACAAAATGAGAGTCCAAAATACCGTCACTCCCCGCACATCCTACACGTAATATTTTAACAAATTGCCCTTAAGCCTCTAAAGGTTTTAAGGCAATTTCCTGGTTGTCGAAATGAGTGTCACTTTGCAAAAAGGGTAGGTGGCCTGCAATGTGTTGAATAATGTGTACGCACCCCAAGTTGAGACCAATTTGCATGGGAGGGACGAAAGCTTTTGCGAGATGAGTGTTTATGATAGGTACGACGCAGGGAGCACTTATCCAGTGGAGAGCGCATAGATACAGTTTCCTTTGAAACACAACTCACCAATTTATGGGCGGCGGGGGACGAGGTAAGAGAGCTGTGATTGGTCAGCCGCTGCGAAAATCTCTGGCGGCCCGTCATCGTACATAGGTTGCGTATGCGAACGTTTGTTGAATACAACAAACGTTTGGCGAGCCACATTCCCCCGCAGGCGCAGTAAATTGGATATATAGTCTCTGGTACGACGTAAAACTGGTGTAGAGAAGAGAGAATGGTCTCAAAGTAACGAAGTTTTTCGGCAGTGCGATATTTAAATTCCTACCTAGGTATTACAATAAACAACGGACTATTGGGCATTGTTGCGTCACATTCACAGTCTGAGTAATTTATTTTATAAGTAAGTTATGGTTTTACACCAGACCTCAGGGTTAGTGTTTTGGGTATTCTAGTGTGTAATCATAAGTTCAGACTACACTCTAGAATCATAGGAATATCATTTTACTATATCAACAGTATTATACAGATAACAGACCATCTACATATACTTTTAGACTTAATCTAAAGTAGTTTATGTTGAGGGTAACGCAATTTCCCATGATGCCTTCAGTTTTACTGTAAATAACGAAACAAAGAAATAATATTGATAGCTTCATTATCATTTACGAGTAAAGTTGGTACATGAATAATTTCCGAATGGTGACCGCGCTGGAGCATACTGTGTTGCAGATTGTACCTCTAGCTAGTGTGATGCGACGCGCCGCTTCGTAAAATATTTATTGGCATTTATGGACGCCGCAATCGAGCTGCGCAAACATACAGGCTAGGTTGAGTGGGTTTTAGGGAATTATTCCTGATAGACTGGCTTTTGTTTTTGTTGGGAAAACAATGGATAGACTAGATACCAATTTACTAATTAAACAATGTTATTAATGCAAAATTGTGAAGATTATAGATGTTCTAACGAGATACGGACGGGTGCTAGGTGCACCATAGCGCCCATGTTTAGCTGCGTCTCACAGGGGGCTAGCCCATCGTCGCAGCAATGAAGATTTGAAGGTATCCTCACGATGTTTTACTACATCACCGCGTTGATGCTCCTGCCGTCCTTTGCCTCCCGTCAGTTTGTTCCTCTACTTATGTATGCCAGCAAGGAAGAAAAACATCAGGTAACAATTAACATCATTACCTACCTTGTACCGAACGAACAAAACATACCCCGCTGGATCAGGTACTATTGGCCACTTCTTTTGATGGTACAACTAGTACCAGTATTTTTCACTTGTAAAATTGATGGTACAAGTGGGATATGGTGTCTGGGGATATGATCCCATTTTTAGTTTGCAGATTAATATTTCATTTCGATACCTTCAATTCAAATTGGACAGGTGCATATTTTCAAAGAGATTAAGTTACCAACGAAAGATACGGCAGGTTTTGATCGGGGATTAAATTGAAACCAAAATGACGACAGCGGGGATTCGCCCATCGCACGGTAGTCCGTGAAACGTGCCGATCCGAACAATATTATCACAACTACGGATATTCAGATTACAGACCTACAATTCCGTCAGTCTCTGAATACGGTCTGCCGTCCGACCGTGTTCTGTTTTTGAGTAAATCCGGATGGTTTGCGTTTAACACAGGGTAAATAAAAGCTGATCTTTCTAATATAAAAGTATGTATTGGTTTGGAATTAAATGTGTTGATAATAAAATAAAGAGCATCAGTTATTACCAGAAGTTAGATAAAAAGGTAATGCTGCTGGCTGGAATATGCATCGTGCGATCTGCGGCGATTCATCAAGTGCCCAGATTCTACTCAGCAAGCCTAGTGAGAGCCTGGCCAGGCCTCCGTCACTGAATGTACTCGCGCGCTATAATTACCTACCGCCCGCCCGAGCTCTCGGAGCGCCCGGCTATGGCCCGGCGCCCAACATCAGTATGGTTGTCGCAAGCCAAGCGCACGCAACTGTGTTCGTATCGTACGAGTATCTGCGATGTCTGCCAGCCCTGTGATTAGTGTGAGATCGCGCGGTGCGAGGCGATCACAACTGTACGCTTGAGCATTTAGGCACATTTTAGCATGCAGCGGTTGCTGATGCGACGGAGTAGGCTATTATAGCAGTAGGTATTGGAAATTTCCTACTGAGTGAAGTATCTGTTACGTAGTAACTATTTAGTAATCTGTGGCCTGGCTCAAGCTTCAATACAACATACATTGGCATTCCGCTACAGTTGACGCCAACTGTGCTTGTGACAAGTTCCAGCGCATTGCACATCTCAACATTTATTGCCAAAACAGTGTGAAACAATGATATTCCGTATCCAGTAATGTTGTGTGAATGAATATCCCAGTAATTTTAGCCCTCCAAATCCGGGAATATTACGACAATCCCGAGGTGGGGGATTACCGGATTTCAGTCTCGCGGTTCGTTCTGCCCGCCGCCGCCCGAGCTGGCAAATACACAGTCCTAGTATTTTATGTTTCATTTGCCCAGTCCAGTTCGTAATTTATTTATTGCATTCACATAATATTGTACAGATAACTTAAGATAGAAAAAAAAAATGAACAGAAGAGCTTATCTCTAATAAAGTAATAAGAGATTTCTTCCAGCTAATTATTACGAGTACCGAGTATTGTATGTAGTTGCATACACATCGTTACGCTCATTCCCAGATAGAGTAGCAGAGGCAAAGTTGGTTCCACTCCACGTATTGCCAGCAATTCAGCATTGATCGATTTGATAAATTGTGAATGTTGTGCGCATCTCTAATTGATGCAAACATATGAACTCTGTGAATATTGTTTATTTTAATGTAAGTGTTTGCATTGTTGATGTGCCTTGTTATAAATAAATAAATAAATAGGTACTCTATTTTACGTGCCAGTACCTAGTTAGCCCAGTGCCATTGCATTGCATTGCAAATGAATTTCAATGTCCGTCCGTCCGTCCGTCCGTCCGTCCGACCGTCCGTCTGTCACCAGGCTGTATCTCATGAACCGTGGTAGCTAGACAGTTGAAATTTTCACAGATGATGTATTTCTGTTGCCGCTATAACAACAAATACTAAAAAACAAAAGAAATTTAATATTCAGGGGTGCTCCCATACAACCAACGTGATTTTTTTTGCGATTTTTTATATATAATGGTACTGAACCCTTCGCGCGCGAGTCCGACTTGCACTTGGCCGGTTATTAATGAATTGAGCTCAGAAAGCGACTGTCGATTTCCTGACAATGCTTTCTATCACCTTTTGCAATTACATCTCATACTTAGCTGTATTGACGACTCCATTGCTAATTCTATAGGTACCTCCCTAATCGTCATTAATGTAAGCCTCACCTTAAAAGTATCTGTAAACAGCTTCTAATAAGACCTCGTAGATGGCGCCATTTCCCTGAATAGGGAAACCAACCCTGGACTATGGAAGTATACAGGAGCATCATGCACCTAAGGAGAGTCTTCTGGCATCTTTACCCCTTACATCGCGGTCACAGATAGCCATAATGATAGCCGATATCTGATAGGAGATGGCACTCGAAGAAGATCCCTTATCCTCAGTGATTTCATACCTTTACATTGAATTTTGTGTCTCAATTAAAGAACACCGGCCATCGCCATTTTTTATTTATGTCGCTCACCCTAAGCGTTTTTTTTCCTGCTCAGCAGGTGATACATGGCTCCTCTCATTACATATCCTGTCTACGAGAATTTGTCACCAGTGTCACCATCCTACTGCCTTACCGGGCGTATTTTATTAGCGCCAATGTATTATTTTAAATCGGCAGTATTACATGTAAAATATGTACATATGTATCATCCTATATATCCTGATGCTAGGCAATCACTAAGGGACAAATTCAAAAATATCAATATACTTACTGTTACCTGTCAATACATTTATGAAAATATCATGTATACCAGAAAAAACATAGGTTTATTTAAGACTTTAGGTCATAATCATAGTATTGGCACTAGAAATAGAAATAAGATTGCTATGCCCGCGTTCAGACTCAGTAAGGTTGCTCACTCTTTTATGGGAGTATGTGTTAGTTTTTATAATAAAATACCTAATGAAGCAACGGACCTACCAGAAAGGAGGTTCAAAAACTATGTCAAAAACGGCCTATTGAAGAAGTCTTATTACAGTGTAAAAGAATATTTAGATGACAAAACTGCATGGTCTTTACCATCTCAGCGCACAGAAATCCAAAGAGGGGCGATGGACTGAGTCAGTACGTCTCTCCTCGGTGTATTTCCTTAGACTTAAGTAGAAATACATAACATTGTATTTTTAAGGCTCTGATATTTTAAAAGAGGTACGGGGGAAGTTTCTTGCCCTTCTTTTCTCCATCCCTAAGCCCACAACTTCCGAACGGGCGGTAGTATACAAAAATATTAATATTATATTGACGTTGACTAAGTAATATGTATGATTTTATGGTCAATAAAAATTTTGAACTGAACTGAACTATACTACTTTTTTACCTCGACTAGGAAGGGAGAGTTTTGGGAATAACAATCGTTGTATAATGAAGTTGTATGACAGAGTCTGGCATATTAGTTGGGTCTATTAGTTGAAACGTCAAATTGCACCCAATGTTTGTAGCATTAGGTACCTAATTTATAGGATCAATTCATTGTTCATGTCTTACAGACTTCTGGACTAAGAAGCAGTTCGAATCTCTTATAATAATGCTATAGTCAAGTCAACGTTATAAAATTTTCGTAAATTCAATAATTTCTCAAGTTTGGTGCACTAATTCCACCCGCTACGTCAACCCCGCTACGACACGTCAAACTAAAACAGTCACCACTCACTCTCTCGAAAAGCAGAGTGGGTAGGAACCAAAATATCGACAGAGCATAGCATGCATTCTTTTCCGCGCGAACCACCGTGTCTGTAAGTCACCCCTGCGTCTATGTGAAATCCTTGAAAGAGTGCTATAAAGGAGCCAGAGCTATACCACTACAAACAAGTTAGTTTGAATTCCTGGAAAAAAACAAAAGCTTATGAAATTGTTATTAGATTTATCTTCAAGCGTTTTTGGACACGTTTCCAATTAGGCTGGAAATTCATGGGTCATATTTCGTGGGTCTCATGAAAGGACAGTGTGAAAGCAATGGAGATGAAATCAAAAATGTATGTTGTCTGTATGGTAAAATGGCCGCCCGCCACACTGACACTGCAGCAGGCCCGTTTTCGAACCTCCGCCGCGCGCTCTTTTGGCGCGATGCATGCATGTGACATGCGATACATGCTGACTCTTGTTATTCAACACCAGCCCCATTCATAACTCACTGGGCAATGTCCAAAAGCCTTTAGAGCTGAGAGCGAGCGATTTATCAACACAGCCTTACTCCAACGTTCTTTCAGATCCATCACAATGGCATCATTTTCAATCGAATACTATATACATAATAGTGAACTTTATTTACCTATCAAATCAAATAGATCTTATCCGCATAGGTCGGAGGTGGGAGTACGGGCCCTGGCCTTATTCCTGTACCTCCTCTCTACTCAGTTTAAAGGCGAGGGGGCACATTTGCATCCCCTCGCATATTCCCGCGTTAATGCATGCCTCGGTACGATTATTGGGGCATTCCTCATCTGCCGTCACACACATATTGCGGTCGTAAGAAACACAGACGGATATGCACTCTGCATGTCATGTTTTCTCTTGCTACAGCTTTAATGAAGTTTTGAAACACTAAGATTGTAGATAAGGGATGGTCTCTATCTATCTACCTATCCATCCCCCAGCACCCACTGTTCAGTAAAGGCCTCCTCTTCATTACTCTGTCTTGGGCCAACCTGATCCACTGATGCCCAGCAGTTTTGACGATAGTCCAACCATCTGGAGGGTGGTCTACCTCTCGGTCTACCCGCATCCCTCTATAATACTCTATTTATTTATTTTTATTTATTATTCACATTAAATTGATAGCATTACAGACTAATCCAATGCGCTAGACAAATATAATAAACATTAATTAATAGTATTCCATGATTAATTGCATTCCATTTGATACATATTGAATTCAATTACAAATTCATTCATTTCAAAATACAAAATTAATAAAATCTGAGGACAGCACTGTCATACAGTCATCTTGCAGAACCTGCCACATTCTCTCACTATAAAGCATCTATTATTTATCGATTGAGGAAGTATCTCTTTTAGCTGAAATAACTCTTGAAACATGGTTATTTGAGGATAAGAATGGTTTTAACACCAGAACTACTCCGGCGGGACTGAAAACTCTATACTTTTCTTTTCTCTTATTCATAAGCTATGTCGGAGGCCTTCATAGGCCAGTTTGATAACTGACCACTAGCCCGACCCGACACCCGATATCAACCCGCACTGAGCCATCGTCGTGGTGGAGAATGTATGACTATGAGTCAATCTTACTAATATCCGGACCTCGTATAAAGGCCTTGGTGGGTACAATGGACTACATTTACTTTTACTTCACGTAAATTAGTCGATTCTTTAATAAATACATTGATTTCGCGAGTCCGGCTCGCATATTGCCAGTGTATACCATAAAATACTCGCCATAGAATAGTCATAAAACTAATTGTGTTCACTGTTCATTCAGTACACCCAGCACAAAGAAACATCCCCGTTCAGCGGTTGAACCGGTACATTTGCGCAGTAGCAGTAGTTTAATTACAGAAAGCGCATGGATTTACGATGCAAGTAAATTGCAATCGAGAGCTCTGCTGCAGTTGTCGTGTGATAGGAGAGTGGTGGATACTGTACGTCGGAACAATAACTGCGTAACTGACTGAGGGGCTATGTTTTGATACTCGGATAAACAGTCTGATAACTTTATTTGAATTTTCAGCAACTAGCTCGCAAGAACTACTGAAATAGACCTAGGTATATCATAATAATATAGATAATCATAAATATCTCACACAACAAGTGTCAAAATTATTATTATATCAATAACATCTGTGTTAGCGTGGATAATGGATGTGATATAATTTTAATAACTTCGCTTTGTGTATTTGATGGCGACTGTATCTGAGATGAGGAATAAAATTGACCAAAAGAAAAATACGTCAAGCGACATGGCTACCTAGTTTAGTCGCTTCAAAGTCACGGGAAAGCCTTTCCTCCAGATTGTTCCAAATTGCCAGCTCACCTGTGATCCAAAAAATCGAAGCCTCCCAAGACTCTCGACATTCACAGTTCCGCCTGTTTTATTAGTTTTAAATTATTTAGCGTGCTCCAGATTTACGGTTCCCATTTCGATACATCAGCCGACCGGCAATAAAACCAGATCTTCGAATCTCCCGGGTCTCCCCCACATACACGATATTTCTACCGGTAATCTTTCTACAGGATAACTGCGACGATTCTGCCTTCAAAAAGCTCTATGGGGTGTACAGCAATAGTACCGATGCCTAGCTGTATATTGCGCAATCAATGAAAGTCTCTATAAAAAAACTAAGCAGAGAACAAACTAGAAGGATAGAGTCACATCACTTATTTTATTAGTCTGAGCACATCACTCACACACATCAGAATAATTAGCGGTATCTAAAAATAATAATCAGATAGGTACGGTGTGGTTCGGTGGTTGCCACGTTAAGAATTGATATGCGGGCCTTGATAACTGTTAGAGCTGTAGTAACCAGTCTAGCTGCGCTGTAAGTAAAATTACACCTCCCTCCTATTTTACGATCTTAAATTCTTCACGAAGCATAGGTGGAAAAAGCAACGGATGCGAATTCAATAGCTATCTAACTCGTAAAGGCGAGCAAAATTGCTAAGAGGGTACGCGGTAAATGGCCCGCAGATAAATTGCAAAGGTGGATTAATGGCACATAATAGAATGTTTCAATTTATTTAAAAATGCCTACTGGTTGCTTCCAGGGGCATACGAACAAAATTATATATTTTTGAAAGAATAGTTACCAAATATTCAACCTATATTGCCTGCGATTTGGGAGGCGACACGAACTATACAAAAAAAAATGTAGCCCATTAATGTCCCTACTCAGGGGCACAGGCCTATACTAACTAAACTAATTAAAATGTCGGATTTGAAGGTTGTAAGTTTAATGCATTCAGTTACTCTAGTTTAGTGGTTTTGACAACTCCCAAATAGCCCCCTTGTATGAGTATTGAGTACGATCAAAAATAAAGGACCTTCTTGAGTGTTAAAGTAAAGTCAAGTAAAGTTGCTAGATTTATTAAAATAACTATACGGTATAGATTAGATAATTGTTTTGTTAATTCTTGAATTAATCCTTTCCTGCGTCGTCTGGCAGACAATTTGGTTTCCCCGTGACTGAATCGGTTTATCTCGGAGAAAAGATCTTCAATAAAAACTCTGTATAAAAAGCCCGTGAAAATCCAATAAGAATGATACATTCATCACTTAGAAATGTTGATGTATTAATCTGCCACACATCTTCTCACTATTATTTGAAGAGAGATGAATGAAAAAGTTATATTTCAATAGATTGTTTTGATCCAATAGCAACATCCATTTTACATTACTTACGACTAAAAAAAACATAGAAATGACAAAAAACGTATCCCAAGCTGAAGGAAGTACGGTACTTACTACATTATTAACTGAAAATTAATCGTTGTCTTATATTTGTAAAGAAGGCGCAACATTAAATGACCTTCGGTGTAATAAAATTCAGTATACCTTTCGTCAAGTTTTTGGAAGAAAACATTTTGTTTTTGATTTTTACCCCAAAGGCATATGTTAAGTTTCAAGTATTTTAAAAGAGTCCCATCGATCAGTGTCTACTGAAATCAAAGTATCGCATCGGATTCTGACTCTTTACAGAAGGTGTCACAGGAGACGGATCGACTGAACGATAACGTAATCGGAGCTGCCTACGTCTCGTTTCCTCTAATTGTGTGCTGCTTTCGTAGTAATAGCGGGATTTGCTATCACAAGAATTCACTACGAAGGTATGAAGTAGGATAGCGAGGGAAACGTTTAGATTGGAAGTAAAAGCTAGGCGATTATGAGCAAATTAAATCTCGAAGAAAAAAATATTATCTAGTCTGTTGAAAGAAAGTGCAAACCTTTTATCACTAAAAGTTATTTCTTAGATACATAAAGACTAACATAAATTGTCTGGATCTGGACTGAATTATTATAAGTAAAAACAACATCTTTAATCCACTGCACTGGTATCCTTTTATCACTAAAAGTTATTTCTTAGATACATAAAGACTAACATAAATTGTCTGGATCTGGACTGAATTATTATAAGTAAAAACAACATCTTTAATCCACTGCACTGGTATCCTGTATAGTGTTTTGAGCTCGCGTCTTGCATAAGCAAATTTACCATTGTCCACAACGAGACATGTAGTCACACTAACAACGTTGTTAACACCTGATTCCGCAATTTCACCATTAGCAATCAATACTGGACCGAATGTTAAAGATTATAAAGTTGAAATGGATAATTGCATGATTTGTAGCGATAATGGACGCATAAAATGCATATTGTGACGAGGAAATGCGATACTTTCTAGAACTTTCTTTATGTTTCATAGCTAAGTTTGTTACTGATGTGATGATTATGCTCGTCAATATAAATTCAAATTACCTACTTACAAAGCAATGCCATTTCGGCTGCCATAGGATGTATAACCAGTTTGTTGCAAAGCTCTGGCCAGCTGTAAACAATAGACAGGCAATTTGGATGTATCCGCGATCAGGGCAACGAGCATAACACAGGTAGCAGCAGTAAACATTACTATCATTACAATTATCTGCAAAGACGGTGAAACCACTGCGCAACCAAGCCAACAGGGTGTGACCATAACATGGACTGCACCATTGTTCTCTGGTCTATCAAATTGTCAAAGAAACAAACCCCTCCTTTGGAGCAATTTTTATAAAGCACACACCACAATCCTGCACTAACTCAATGTTCTATGTGACTGCATGCGTAGGCATTCGTGTTTCACTATGGTGTTTTGGAATTTTTGTGGAGTTTTGAGGATTTTCGTGTCTCTTTTAGTGGTTACCTTTCAACAACCAGTGAAATGTGTGTCTACAGGCCCCAGTTCCACCTTCAATGCGAAGATCAGGGACTATTCTTTGACAGATGACGTAAGTGAGACCTCTGAGCCTATTGATGTTTCTTGGGAAACAATGGAGATATGTATGACTCACGAAATACTATCTGTTGCAGAATGCAACTAACGTAAGGACAATGCAGAAGGAAGAGCCAATAAAACACACGGGATTTGTTCCGATTCGAGGTCCAATATATGGCCCTATCCAGTATAAAATCAAGGTAAAATTTTATTTATAGGTACGATTAATAAGTCAATATCATAAGAATGTTATGCCAGTTCTAACAAGCGTAGTAGTTGTATAAATAAAAGTTATTCTCATTCTCATAGCGTTAAACACCACCTTGAAAAATCATGAAATTGCAGTCCTGGATCGTCAAGGTATGCAATTATAATCCTCGGAGATAATTGAGAGCAATTTAGTAGTTTAATGAGCTGTGCTAACACCGTAGTCGTACTTAATAATGGGAATTCTCGTGATTTGAAAAAGGGCTTCAATTACGACACGAAGGCAAAATATGCGTTTGAAATGCAGAAAATGTCAGTCCCTTCGCTTATTGTGGGAATATCAGTGGACTGTCCCACTCGATAAACTGGTATGAACGGAAATGTGAGGCAGTGGGCGCTTTGATACGCACGAGTTACTGTGAAATATACAAAGGTCCTTTTATATTCTTATGATATGACTGGTCCTTGGCTGCACTTTATTATCTGAGAATTGATAAAGAATGTTCCATATGCTCAATGTATAAATTATGCTATTATTAAGTAAATGCAGAAATAAATTTAACATTTAGCTTGGTAAACAACATAATTTGCACAGTGAATTTATATCACATCGGCTTTTTAGGGTTCCGTACCCGAAGGGTGCCAAACGGGACCCTATTAATGAGACTTCGCTGTCCGTCTGTCCGTCCGTCCGTCCGTCCGTCCGTCCGTCCGTCCGTCTGTCACCAGGCTGTATCTCATGAACCGTGGTAGCTAGACAGTTGAAATTTTCACAGATGATGTATTTCTGTTGCCGCTATAACAACAAATACTAAAAATCAAAAGAAATTTAATATTAAGGAGGGCTCCCATACAACAAACGTGATTTTTTTGCTCTTTTTTGCTCGATATTGATAATGGTAGCAGGTAGACGCTTAAAATGTTCACAATATATTGAGTATATTATTTACTTAAAAAATTAATAATTAAATTAAAATTAAATTAATATTTAGGGGGGGCTCCCATACATTTTTTTGCGGTTTTCTATAGATAATGGCACGGAACCCTTCGTGCGCGAGTCCGACTCGCACTTGGCCGGTTATTGTCCTTGTCACCCCGTATGTGATAATTAATAATAATAAATAATTCGAAAGACAAATTCGGCAAATCTACTAAGCCGAAATAATAGTCATCTACTTAGCTAACATTTTAAGCCCCAAAGTGTCTCAGTGAGCTAACTGTATTCAGTTAAGCCATTGTTGGTAACAATTTGTTCACACTCACTTGAAACCGACACACATAACTTGAGCGCTTCTCCCGTGACGGCTTCGACCTTCCGGGACGTTCGTGGTACTGTTAGATGTGTATCAGAACGATTCTTAGTAAGTGAGCAATATCAGGTGAATCGGGGAGGTACAGATTGATAGACGATACAAATGGAAGTTTAATTGAAGACACAGTAGTTTGAAAGATGATGACCAGACGAAGCGAAGGCACAGAGTGTAATTTGTGTACATATTCCAGAGATGTGTCGGTCAGGTTTATATTGTGTACTATGCTGAATCGATATGTCACCGTGAGATACTATACATCGCATACCAGTCCACCATATAATAATATCACAAACAACAAAAGTTACAGTAGCCACAAGTTCCGAAATACTAAGTTAGAAATTATTTTGTTTTTAAATTCGACCAACAGCCCGTGTGAAATAAAGCAGCGTCCAGACGATGGTATCGAGCCCAGCGCAGCGGAGCGTGTCCCAAGGATGTGCCTAATTGGATTTAATAACACTTCTAAAAGAAAATCCCGACAAAATTAAATACTCAATTTTTAGGGTTCCGTACCCGAAGGGTGCCAAACGGGACCCTATTACTGAGACTTCGCTGTCCGTCCGTCCGTCCGTCTGTCTGTCACCAGGCTGTATCTCATGAACCGTGCTAGCTAGACAGTTGAAATTTTCACAGATAATGTATTTCTGTTGCCGCTATAACAAAAAATACTAAAAATCAAAAGAAATTTAATATGAAGGGGGGCTCCCATACAACAAACGTGATTTTTTTTGCTCATTTTTGCTCGATATTGATAATGGTAGCAGGTAGACGCTTAAAATGATCACAATATATAGAGTATATTATTTACTTAAAAAATAAATAATTAAATTAATATTTAGGGGGGGCTCCTATACAAAATTATTATTTTTTTGCGGTTTTTTATAGATAATGGTACGGAACCCTTCGTGCGCGAGTCCGACTCGCACTTGGAAGGTTGTTACTGTCTCTCCTCCCCTTATCGACTTTCTTAATTAAATGCAATTTTTATACAAGGTGTAAATGAATTGACGCAAAATGAGAAACTGCTTTGTTGGTGACATGATTCTGAGCAACTTTCATTATAAAACCGATTTGATCAGAACAACTTTATTTTTACTTCACCATACAAATCAGTGGACCCTGCCAAACTGGACTGTGGCCAAAAGGTACTGGGAAGTGAAAAATAAAGTTGCTCTGATCAAATCGGTTTCATAATGAAAGTCGATCATAATGATGTCTCTAACAAAGTTGTTTCTCATTTTGCATTAATTCATTTACACCTTGTAGAGATAGCACAGTCAGGTGCCTCTGCCGAGACAGTTTCTTTAGTAGGTCTTCCGTCTATCTAGAATATTCTAGACAAGTCTAATGGAAAATTTACTTTATCACAGGAGATTCCTGATAATGCTCTTTCAAGTTCCAGTAATAGCCGTGGCTTGCCTCATGATCATCCAGGTAACTTTTTGTAGAATAAATTTTCATTTCGCGATGACATTGATTTCATATGTGGCAACAACTACGAGTATTATTGCTTCTTTTTTATTGTTTGCAGCGTATGGCCTACACGATTATGAGGAGACGCCTCATTATGCCCATGTGTCCTATGGTCACCACGCCCCAGATCTTGACCATGGTCATTACGACCATCACGGATACGGCGATCATGATGACCACGGCTATCATGACGATCATAGCCATCATGGCCATCATGCACATGGCCATTTGGGCCACCATGGATACGGGCATCATTTTAAGCATCATGATCATGTAAGTTCGTTTTACTTGCTATTATCATGAGCAAATTTTTCCTATAATGGGGCAAAAGCGTGTTTTCATCTTGTTAATATCGTATATCGTAAGGGTAGAGCCATTACTATAAATATCGGTAATTTCAAGACCGGTTGTAATATTTTCCGGTACAATATACAATATACATATTGTTGCGTGTCTGACTACCATAAAGCACCTAAGATCTCGAAAATTATGATTGTTTCACTCACATAGGATGCTGGTTGCATCCGTTAATGTTTTCTTTACTTTTTTATGTTACAAAATTCCATTCTGTCAACAATGCTGTACAATTACGAGCTTAGTGAGTCACGACAGCATTGCAAAATTCCTCTAAGAAATCAATATAGCTATTCACTCTGGATCCACAACACAAGATAGCGATGGGATTGAAAACACGCTCGTCAATCACCGTTGCAAAATGATTGGATGATGAAATCATAGGTTCCGTGCTTTGACCTAACAGAAACCTAACTCCATTCACATTTCAATCCCACACGCCTATTTATCCTGAGCTTAGGCGTGTTGAAGCCAAGATTTATGCAGGGCCCAGGTGTTGCGACTGCACCTACATACCTACTTATAATTTCATACATAAATATGAGCTTGATGTAAATGGCTCATGAATAGCCTGATGAATCGTGTACTTGATCCATGTTATTATATGACTCTCCTAATTATTATATCGTTGAGGATTTCATTTACAAGTCTAATAATTTTCTTCCGAGGGGGTTTTTAATTCTGCTGTTTCAACTTTTTTGTATAATAATGGGCTTCTTCTAACCTTTACTTAATGATATAAGGCTAATCCATATTAAATACTGATTCAGATCATTTCATTAGTCTTCTATTCAGGAATACCTTACATCTTTATTCTTCTTCTTGTCTTCAATCTAAAGTTCATGACCTTTTATTTCGTTGAATTTCCTAATCTCAATTTCAACATCTGCCTACCTATTGTTTATAATTCCAGGGCTTTTCCAAAGCGATCCTTCTGCCGGTTGCCGGTTTAGCTATTTTGGGAGCTGCAGCTGCTTTGGTCAGCAATCCAGTTCTATTGCAGCTTGGAGTGGTCTCCGGACGCAGGAGACGAGACACCGACGAAGTGACAACCGGTCCTGACGTGGACTTCGAGAAAATAAAAAACTGGACGCCAAAACCTGAATCGAAACCACGAGACGTTGATGTGAGGAAAGCGAAATCCAATGGTTTGAAGAAAACAGTGATGGACAACAGAAAGTTTGTGTTCCAGAACAAAAAGCCATTGTTCAGGAAACTTCCTCTACAGAGTTCTATTGAGACGGTCACATTGGGTGCACAACAAAATCATGATGGATTCTCGTATGAGGCCGGTTTCGTTCCTGTTCCGATAAAAATAAAAAAGAGTACTGTTGGTAATTAGTTAAAACTGTCATGTAACTGTGCCCTTATATAGTATTTTAACTATTGTGTATTTTATTTCTCAATCAGGTATCTGTGAGTATATGATTGTATCTGCATCTGCTCTACAGCTGATCTCAAATGGTACTAATTGACCAGAGCCACAATTAAAGTTGAGTTTACTTACCAGAATCTCTTCGGTAGGTGATAGATAATGATACTCGTGCAAACAAAAGCTAACAACTTAGGTATGTAAGTTCACAGTACATAAATCACTTATAACACTTATCATTACATGATTAAAACACCGGTTTAGCCGCCACAAGAATTAAACAGACAAGAACACCTCAAACTCAGCACAAACATTGATAAGATCAATTTAACTGTTAACAATGTGGCAAAATCATTCTTAATCTATTGACAAAACAAAATTCTAACAAGACTGATTGTTTGCCTTAACTAAACAAAACAAACTCGCGCAGCAAACGTCATCAATGTGGTCCGATCATGCGGTTGTTTGTGTAAGGAAAGCTGTGAAGCTGACTGCTTAACGGCGCTTGCTGATTAGTACAGAGCAGTGTGAAGTTTCTGCGGGTGCCTGCGCTGGCGCAAGGGTTGTTATGGAGACGGGTCGGCTACTAGTTTTTGTTTGGGTGTGTGGGTGAAGTGGGCGCGTTGCGTTTGTAAGGGGCTCAGGCACGCATGCGCACGGCACAGATGGTCGAATCATTGTTATCTTGTTAGTAGCGATAAGCAATATCTTGATTAGATGCAGACAGATGCGCTTAATTGAAACCGTCTTAATACACTTTAGGACAATTTTAAGTAGGTAGCAGTTATGTAGACTGGAAAAATGACAATGAATAGAAATTGAAGTGAATCTCTTTTTTTTCTATTAAGATTTAGCGAATTAGGATCCGAAGTGAATCCGGCTAGGGTGAAACTCTTCAAACCGCTGTAATTTTCATTTTATCCTATGTTTCAAAAATAGTAAATTAAATAAAGCTATCCTACGTACATGTGTACTGTTTCCTACATAGTTACGTACACTTACATATGGTCACGCACGGCACGTCAGATGGAGGAAGAGATTTATACAGTCAGCATCAGATATATGTGGGCACGAAAGATACTCAAAAAGATCTACACATCATAAAGCTACACAGTGTCAAAATTACTGTTTGAATTCTGACATGTCTAGCATAAATTAACTAGTAACGCCCTCTTGTTGATCGTTTACAAACTATACCATGTTGTAGAACCTCGCTCACCAATAACATTCTGCTCACGCTCGCCTCGGTCTCACACCTCAACTCCCAACAACACAAAAGTTTGCCAAACACTCACTAGATGGCTTGTCTCAATAAACTCAGTTCTATAAAATGCATTTTAGATTCACCCCTAATAATAATCGCTCTACTAAAAACTGTAATCGCCAATCTCGTATCGATAATACAAACAATAGACGGTTTGGAATAAGTACTAACATATTACTTATAAGGATATTAAAAACTAAACTATTTAAACTGGCCATTACCTACCTCTTTGCTTCAAGATCAGTATTAGTATTTTTAGTATAATTGGATTTTAATTTAGCTATGGGTTTAAAAGTGTAATGATGAGTAAAGCTGTCGAAAGAACTAAAACCTTTGAGCAAATAGAAATGTACAAATTTGGTATTCAAATTCTTTATTAACTTCTTTGAATCCATCCAGTGTCAGTATGAATCTAATCTTTATACAGTTTCCAACAATTTTTGGCACGCGGTGACAGGTGAAACTAACTCTTGATGATCAATGAGGAATGAAAGGTCTGTGTTGATGACAGGTTCGTTGCATAGGGCTGGCGCCCCTCTGCAAACGTCACTCATCTCATCAGCCACATGATCATTGGAAGACTGTAGCTTGCTTAAAGCTTGAACCCAAACTGAAACAACATAAATTTTAATGGAAAGTATGTCCGCCATTGTTCCCGCATGATGGCGCTGGCGTTTTTGGAGGCATTTTTTTAATATTTTTACGGCCTTGGAAAGTAGTCCTTTTAGGTCTAATGGAAGCACAACATAAGTACCTAGAGAGTTTTCGTTCATCTGAGTTTGGAAGCAAAAGGTCAAATCACACACAACAGAGGCATTTTTAAGCCACAAAATTAGGGAACGTTGTAATTAACCAGACACAAGATTTATTATAGAAAATAGAAGTTGATAATTTTGACAAATACACCCTCCAGCTACAGCAGAGCCTTCTGCCTTGAGCTTTTGAGAATAGATGCCATTGGTTTCTCTGTCTGTGTCGTGATAATAATCCAGATCTCAGGTTCATATCAAAGAGGAATGTCTGTGGGCTCATAATCATAATAGGCTTGTGGCCTGTCAAGTCAAAATAGATACTTTTTATGAACTGTCAAAACGGAACTTTTGTTCCCGAGTTTTATGAAATAACAACAGAATGACGTCATGTAAAAGTGCCATCAAATACTTTTTTCAAATAAGTCTTTTTTTGCACTAAATTGACTTATAAAATATAGATATCTGCTGGAAATATACAATTCTGAGAATGTCAAGCCATTTTGTACATAATACTTGCATTTGTACTTAACATCCTACCTACATCGGTCCTTTACAAAGAACATAGCAATTAGCAATGTACAAAATCCTAATCACAATTTACTGGATGTCAACTGCGAAAAATTGCGAAATAATAATGAATCTTTTTCCATTCTGTTTCTTCTACTAATTTTATTTTTTTATTTTATTTTTATTTTAAAAAAAACTACTAATGTGCTTTTGCTAGGTAGGTGGTTAAGACTTGTTCCTAGATTTATTGGATTACCTTGGCCACAAGCCTATTCACTTTACTGTGCTACAAACCTTTGGTGCATTATGAAGCAAGCATTTGAAAATCAAGCCAGCTCTATCACAGCCCTTATCGCCATCGGTCACCGCCTCCTCATTTACTGAAATAAAACAAAAATTTGTATTTTGGCCAGTTCATCAATACGCAAAAATTTATTTGGACTGGTTCTCTCTCAAACACCTGGAAATTTTAGTGTTTTTTGTTGCTCGTAACTTATCTGTGCTCGTAACCGAAGCCGACATCCGAAACACGGTAGAACCCGAAACATGTGAGACACAGAAATGGACACCCATCCAGTACTTGTCTCGGTCAGATGTTGGTCGGTACCCGCACGATCAACATTAACATTTACATACAGGCACATACATTGCTTCTGGCCCCACACTAAGATACCCTGTGTTGTGAGTACCAGAAACAGTGACATCACAAACATATAAATATCCAAGACCTGGGTTTTTTTTGTCCCCAGCCGGGATCCAAACCCGGGACCTCTCACATGGTAGGCAGTGCAACCGCTGCGCCACAGAGGTAGTCAATTTTTTTCATCTATATGATAATTTAATTTTATATGTAAGTAAATAGTTTAATTACTTTTAGAACAAATTCCTACAATCTTCTTGCCGTTCTCCACTCTCTTTTGATCGTCTCCTCCTATCTTCTCGGCTGATTTGAGCGCGTTTTCAATATCATACAACCCCGTCGCGTTGAGCTAAAAACCACACATTATTATTATTATTATTTAAAATTAACAGTACCTACTAATCAATGCCTGGCTACCCATGGCACAGGGTATCCTAGTTTGGGAGCCAGGAACCCAAAATGTAAACTAAGTAGGCAAATAAAACGTTTTCATTTCATTTCATTTCATTTCATCAACGGAATTCGCTGAGCTGGAAACTAATTTAGTAAGTGGGCTGGCTGGCCCACCTTTCTGTTTCTGACACCGCATTGATCTGAGCGAGTCTTGGCACAGGGAACCAGTTATGAATGAGCATCAAAGTCGACGGTTTTGTACAGACCATTATTTAAAAAAATGCTACGAGATTAGTAAAGCGAGTATAGATATAAGAAATATACGAAATGAAAATTAAAGATTTAGAAGAGAAGGAGAACACCATAAACATTTATACAGGTAGGTACATTTATAAGGTGTATATGGGTATCAGAAACAGCGACATCACACAAACATCCAAGACCTGGGGGTTATTTTTTTTTTCATTGTCCCCAGCTGGGGATCGAACCCGCGACTTCTCGCATGGTAGGCACAGCCACAACCATAACCCCGGGTAAGTGACATCTCAGAGCTCGGAGCGTCGCCGCCGCCGTAATTTCAGAGTATTCGGAGCGGCGGCGGGCGGTCCGGCGCTGCAAGCTCCGAGACGTCACTTAGTCACAACGCCACAAAGCTCGTCAATCTTACTCTTTCTTTTCGGATGACACGTTAATCTGAGGTCGCTAACCAATCGCTACTCGGTAGTATGTAGTAGTTAATCTGAGGTCCCGGCTACAATCGCTACTCGGTAGTATGTAGTAGTTAATCTGAGGTCCCGGCTACAATCGCTACTCGGTAGTATGTAGTAGTTAATCCGAGGTCCCGGCTACAATCGCTACTCGGTAGTATGTAGTAGTTAATCTGAGGTCCCGGCTACAATCGCTACTCGGTAGTATGTAGTAGTTAATCTGAGGTCCCGGCTACAATCGCTACTCGGTAGTATGTAGTAGTTAATCGGAGGTCCCGGCTACAATCGCTACTCGGTAGTATGTAGTAGTTAATCTGAGGTCCCGGCTACAATCGCTACTCGGTAGTATGTAGTAGTTAATCCGAGGTCCCGGCTACAATCGCTACTCGGTAGTATGTAGTAGTTAATCTGAGGTCCCGGCTACAATCGCTACTCGGTAGTATGTAGTAGTTAATCGGAGGTCCCGGCTACAATCGCTACTCAGTAGTATGTATAGTA
This sequence comes from Argyresthia albistria, assembly GCA_963457715.1. Taxonomy (NCBI): domain Eukaryota; kingdom Metazoa; phylum Arthropoda; class Insecta; order Lepidoptera; family Argyresthiidae; genus Argyresthia; species Argyresthia albistria. Next base: position 7,763,722 of record OY735269.1, read on the forward strand.
GTTGTAAAATTCCTCCACCAACCCGCACTACGCCAGCGTGGTGTAATAAGGCTCAATCTCACTCGTATCCGAGTAAAGACTTGTGCCCCTCGGTGGGGAAATTAATGGACAAAATGTACTTTTTATTTCTTACCGCCCCGTCAGCCTTATACGCACAGGCCAGCAGACACTTGGTCTCCATCTTGGTGGGAACCTGCATCATCTGCAGATTCACCAGCTCCGACACCTCGACTGGGTTCTTGATGGTGCAATTCATCACCAGCTTGGTGAAGCTCAGCTTCACTTCCTGGTCTGTCATGGACTGTTGGAAAAGTATAAAGCTTTATCAAAGCTTTTTTGAGCTCGTATCAAGCCTTCTTTTCACAAGAAAGACAATAAAAATTAAATGGAATAGGACTCGCGCGCCAAGGGTTCCGATGTCAATTTGTAGATTTTTACCTCTTAACTGGTGTAATTGTGTTTATATTCTGCATTAAAAAATAAAAGTATGATGTCACCCATGTAAATTAAATTACATATTTTAGCAGAAAGACTGTTTACATTTTCCAGACGATCCTATCTATACAATGATTGCAAACAAACTTACGATACCATACCATGTTGCCAAACAAACTTACACTTAGAACATTGGACCAGCTTGCTGCCAAAACACAAAAAATTATAAACCTCATAGTCTAACTTTTGTTCAGAGATATCAACTATTGTAATGTTAACACGAGAGTGGCCTCAGAAACAGCGATATTAACTCTAATATAATGTAGGTAATTGAAAGTTATTTCAACTGATCTAATTTAGATAACCAAATACAACTTTATCTAAAATTATTTAAATTTTTTAGATACTTGTTTACAAAATATAATAGAAACAGCAATTATGTACATCATACAGCAAGCGTTTCCTCTAGTGGTTATCGTAAAGATTATAATCAAAAATTGTTAAAATTAATAGTATAAAAATAACTAGATAATAATTCAGGGGCAGGTATGGCTGTAAAACTATTGGGGGGTTGTTGTGCAAAATATAATTTTGTTAGAAAAAAAATTCAGTAGTTGCAAACTTCTTTCATATTGTTATTATGTTAGGTTAGTTGGGTAGGTTAGATAAGGTTATTTTGGGTAGTATAGGTTAGGTTAGCTTAGGCACAGATTAACAAACACAAATCGCTCGGAATGATGAGTATTAATGCTGTACGTTTTTTCACTGGCTTGTTTATCACGAGTGTCAGCGTGACTTCGCTTTCCCCTAAATGTTATTTTATTAATTTTGCTCGATAGAAAAGAAAAGCTTTTGTGGACGTTGGACGATTGAGTTGAAACCCCTTTATATCCAAAAGACCATAAGAGAAGGTCACGAACGTGACAGATTTCCATTAAATGTTACTACTAACAACCTACAAATCACCAAATTTTAGATTTGAGGCGATAGCTCTGGTTGGATAACTAGCTAACTTGGCTCAACATTCGTCAAGCGTGTAATTAACCACAGTATTAGGCAGCCTTGCGTAGTTGTTGACCTCAACACAGATGACCTTGATGGTCCCAGACACCATAAAAGGTACAAAAACAGGATGTAACAGAAAGGTGTGGTCAATTTGATTCCGAAAATCTTCACGGTGAATCTGTACGTACAGTTTCAGCAGCAAAATATGCATGGTGCTACAGGTATTTTAATAGCACCTACACAAATTTTATGGAACGGCTAATCTGGGGGCGCGGCAGCGCCCCCAAGCCAAGACGAGCAAAAAGCAAAACATACGGGCGCAGCAGTAACATCCTTTACAGGAAGCCATTCAGAGCATATTTGACCTACCTGTTACTCCGTTGTGGATAAAGATAGAAACCTGAATTCCCGGCGGCTAAAAGGCACCATGTCATAAGACATATTCTCAAAATTTCAATAAATTTGAACCAGTAGAGTTGAAGGTACAGCAATTCAAAGTTCCTCAATTTTGACACTCACTGACTCACTGATTCACGATCATGAAAACTCAAAAGGTTACTTCTAGCGAACCCACAAGCTTAAAATTTTGAGCATGGTTAGAGTTTAGCCTGCAAAGCCAAGGAAAACTCAAACATTGCGCAATTTTAGCCCCAATTTCATAATATATTAATTATCAATAAGCTCAGTACACGACTACTTCGATTCATCGCTATTCCCCATTAGATGTCGCTAGTCGCTATGTGTATCTTGAATCGCGGTATGGTTTGGTTCCAGCTATGATTTAAATAACCGGCCAAGTGCGAGTCGGACTCGCGCACGAAGGGTTCCGTGCCATTATCTATAAAAAACCGCAAAAAAAATGTATGGGAGCCCCCCTAAATATTAATTTAATTTTAATTTAATTATTTATTTTTTAAATAAATAATATACTCAATATATTGTGAACACTTTAAGCGTCTACCTGCTACCATTATCAATATCGAGCAAAAATGAGCAAAAAAATCACGTTTGTTGTATGGGAGCCCCCCTTAATATTAAATTTCTTTTGATTTTTAGTATTTGTTGTTATAGCGGCAACAGAAATACATCATCTGTGAAAATTTCAACTGTCTAGCTACCACGGTTCATGAGATACAGCCTGGTGACAGACGGACGGACGGACAGACGGACAGCGAAGTCTCAGTAATAGGGTCCCGTTTGGCACCCTTCGGGTACGGAACCCTAATGAAGCGGTTACAATATTGTCTAATATCGCTATTCCCCATTAGATGTCGCTACACTCTCAAAAAAATATTGCCATTGCTACAAAAAAGCTTTGATGCTGGACAGTCGTCAAAGGTGCATAGTAATGAAGACAACGTTTTTATTGTTACTCTTCAATTGCTAATGCAACAAATTTACCAACATTGATGTAACAGCAATAAAACAACTGTTGAAATTACAATGCTAAAATTGTTCATGTCACAATAGGATTTCATGTCCTTTTGTTCCCATGACAAATTCCTTTAACTATCATATCAAAGTATATTGTCCCTACGTCTAATTTCCCTTAGCTACAGTATCAAATCTGCTTTGTTCCGATGACAAAGTATTTTGCTACTCTAGCAAAGTAACATTGTTGATCTGGATACCTGCACTTTGTTAATGGTACACCATGAACAAAAATTATATACTCCACGAAGCTACTGCCTATTATTCCAGGAGCATGCGTACCCTGAAATATGCTTATTTTGTACACCAAACACCATACATGCGTATGGTGCATACATAGAGAACTCCGGTCAAAGTACGCATACCTCTAATAATAAAGGCACAGAAGCTTCGGGGAATATATAATTTTTTCAGTGTACCATTTACAAAGTGAAGGGATCAAAACCTACAATGTTACATTACTCGGGTAGCACAAGATATGATAAAGAGGATAGCGGTATTTGAGAATCCTAAAAGAAAAAACGAAGACATTTCTATCAAAAGTATGGTATATTAATCTCTACTCGAGTCACACTAGGATTACAACAAAGAACAAAATATTTAATACCGAGTGTTTGGTGTATCAAGTGAAAACACTTTTTGGGGAGTAGGAGACATTATCCTGACAACTTTTACTGTGAAACCGATTTGATCGGAGCATCTTTATTTTCCACTTCTCCATACAAATTAGCTGATGACTGCTAGGTGCTTAAATTTTCTGCAAATCCATATTTCTTCACGCACGACGACGGCACGAGCACAAACACAGGTGTTCTTTGCACGAAATTCACGTTGAAACTGGCAGAGTCAGAGAAAAGGTTTGCGCTTGCGACGAACAAGTACTTTGAGCTACTGCCGCATCAAAAACACACTTAGCCGTATCAATAACACAACTAGCCATAGTAACAACGCCTATTTTGATAGATTAAACTTTGCTACAACATCACTTCATAATAGGTGATAAGTTGGCAACGTGCCGTAGTTATCCCGTTTAAATATTTTTAACATAGTTACCGTATCTACGTGTCTTTAGCTGAAATAAAAAAACAATTTCAACAATAAAAAAGATGTCACAGGCACTATGGGCCTATAGCTGCAGCGACGATGCACTTACCTAACAAAGCATTTATTGTCGCTTTGTCAGCCGATTTTTCTCTGAGTGTAGGTGTGCATTTCCTGAATCGCGGTATGGTTTGGTTTGAGGTATGATTTATATTTATATAATTCACCGCCCAGACTTGTCACAAATCGTAACATAAAAGCCACAGAGAAGAGCCCATAGAGATAGGGAGTGGGCTTTGAGAAAGTCGGTAGCTAACGCACAAGAAATAGTACCCGAAAAGAAAAAAAGGAAAGTTACTTACAAAAAGAAATGAGATCCCAACAAAACATGCATATGCATATACAAAAACGCCAGTCTCGCAGCCTGCGCAGTTTATTCTACCGTAAAAAGTTGTGAGATCTAATTTTAAACCAAGTCGGTTAATTTAACCAGTATCTGTGTATGGTAGAATCTTTCCAACAACTTTATTATCGTATACTGTTAAGTACCTACCTAATTAGTTAACTAATAACATTTATAGTGATCGGATCAATATAAGACATCTTTATTTCTTCAATAATAATTAGAATAACTTGGCAATCGCGCTCAACTGACCACTCTATAGCACCCAGAGCACAAATGAATATTATTACTCAACACAACATATCTCTAAATAAAGATAAACTTAACTAATAAGAAAACAACGAATTATTTCGGAGCGAGAGCAATAGGTACATTACGTTGCACACACGGTCCTATAGTCGACAACTTTTCTACGTGCGATTGCCAAGTCATTCTAATTATTATTGAAGAAATAAAGATGTCTTATATTGATCCGATCACTATAAGGGTAATTCTACCATCCTTCGATTTTAATGTTCGCGTGACATAACTCTTAGGATATTATACCTAGACACTAATAATGTATCGTCAAAAACAAAAATGTATCGTGTTCTATATGATTACCATAAAATATTGTGCAACATTTCATAATTTGTTGAAAAAACCACGTCGACACTACGTGATTTGTCACGTAGTGTCGACTGTTCGGGAGCATGGTTGCAAGGTTTGAGTATCAATAAAAAAATATTTCTTAGTGATAGGATTTTATTTCGTGACACAAAATGAAGTACACTACTTTCAGTGTTACTAAGTTAAATATCAATTTTTTTCATTAATAAAATAACAAATTACAGACAGTTCTACAACCGTTATAAAAAAAGAATCACAAATGTCGACGTGTAAATATCACGATGCTAGAAAAGTTATACTTTACTATAGCAACATTTTTTTCCGTTAGTGGCCACACTCGACCATACCTGTCATCCCACAGTAAGATTTTTTTCCAGCGATAGATTATTGTTCGAGAAATTCAAAATTCAAAACCTGTTCTACACCTGTGTAAAAGTTAACGTGTCACTTATTCGGAGGCTGTAGAAACGATATGGATCATACTATTATTATTTCAGTTACTCGACTCAGTGAATATGAGAGTACTTATCACATTGTTAAAACACGCACAAACATAACCTCACATTGAGGCTGATACGGCATATTTTTTCGATGTTCTCACAAGTGTCGACATCACGCGTGATGACACTTTTGCCGACACTTGTGACTTTTGATCGACGCAAGTGACTATTGCTTCTAGTGCGTTGTTAAAATAGCTATTCATTATGTACCACTACAAGTATTTGTTACGCTAACCTAAAAAATTGTGTTCCTTGTGCCTAAATGCCGAAAAAAGTTAACAAATGTAGAAAATCACGCGTGATAAAAAAATTGTCGACACTTGTGACTTTGGTCGACACAAGTGACCGTTGCTTCTAGTGCGTTGTTAAAATTGCTATTTATTATTTACTACTAAAACTACTTGATACGCTTACTTATACATTTGTGTTCCTTGTACCTAGATGCTGAATAAAAAGTTAACATATGAAGGAAAAAAGAAAAAGCGCAGGGAGCAACAACGACAGGGTTAAGGAAGAAAGTTCTAAATGAAGTGAAGCAATGTTAGTAGAAAGAAGAAAAAAAGTAGGGAAAGGTATGCAAAAAATAAGTCATCTGGATTAGTGAAGAGTATTCGAGATCTTAAACCAAGAGCCCCAGAAGATATTCGAAAAAAATTGAAGGAACAAACATTTTAATGATCGACGACACATTAATTAATATTACAACAATTCTGGAGAAAAACACAAGCTTTCAGGGGAAAAAACCTTTCAGGGTAACGCTCTCTATTCGGCACCTGTCTTGAAACAAAAGAAATCCGGATGTCATACACGCACGCAGCTTCAGTTGTGCTGTTTGCAGAGGATGTGATAGAATTTGTTTTCACAACATTATTGGGAGGATATTTTTGACGTGCCATATAGAAGATGAGCCTGTTGAGCCTACCAACCTACCAAAAACACATGAAACATCTCCTCCCAATCATGATATGGAAGATGAGCCTATCTACCTACCGGAAAGACCAGACACATCTCCTTCCAATCATGATTAAGAAGACGAGCCGATCTACCTACCGGAAATACGAGATACATCTTGTTCCAATCATGACCAGCCAAGTCCGTTACCCCTGTCACCATCAACAGAAGCGTTACCATTATCAAAACGAAACATAAACAAACTAGACTTTTACAAAATGTGCTACGGATCTGACAAGGATGAGGAAAGTGATGATGAGATTTTTCCACAAACACAGAAGGAAAATGTTTGAAATGACGGTCCTAGAGGAAGGCATGTTGTCATTCAATATAATTCAGACGACACAGATTCCTTTCTTGTTGTGCACCCACGTCGTTCACTTAGTTAAAACTAAGATTCTACCACCAAACAATGTCGATATTAGTGAGGTCACTTTTGTCGACATTTTTGTTCTATTTTTTTTTAATGTAGTTTATGAATATTATTATAATATAAAAACCAATAATGTGATTCATAACTTTGAGAATGATATTTTAGAATAACGTTGTGACGTTTTGATGATTGTTTTAGGATTAAAAACTTGAATCCCGTCATTCCTGTCGACTTCCTAGTCACTCGTGTCTATTGATCAAAACTAAAAGTTAGTATTATTTGATAAACCACTACCGTGTGATCTCTAATTTTTTTATGTAATGTTCCTATTGTTATAATAAAGACTGAAAACTATTGGAATTATTAAAAATGTTGATTTTATTTTTATTTATTTTTTAATGCTGTACGGTAGAATTACCCATAAATGTTATTAGTTAACTAATTAGGTAGGTACTTAACAGTATACGATAATAAAGTTGTTGGAAAGATTCTACCATACACAGATACTGGTTAAATTAACCGACTTGGTTTAAAATTAGATCTCACAACTTTTTACGGTAGAATAAACTGCGCAGGCTGCGAGACTGGCGTTTTTGTATATGCATATGCATGTTTTGTTGGGATGTAGTTGACATAAGTAAATTATAAAAAATAGAGAAGAGGGTCTTGAACAAGTATATTATGCAGGTATACTGCCGTCATACCGAAGAGGGCGGCATCTACAGATGACGCTGTTTCGAGATAATTAGCAAAACGTAACTTTTAGATATTTCGTAGCTCTGAGATGCAAATACCTATCTTTTTTGGTACTGGTAGGAAGGGACTAATTCTCTTGTACTACAAATAATATGTATATATAAATTTTGTAGAAATAAAAGAAGTAATGATGAAAAAACCTAGTTGCCGCTATTAAAATTAGCATTTTAATAAACTTAAACTATATCAATCCTACCGAAAAGGCGGCATCTGCGTAGAAATTATCCCTAATTTAATTAGTTTTATATCATAATTAAGCCAATAGCATTATTGACAATAAAACAATATTTTGAATATAATTACAGGTTTATTGAGATCAAAAATAAAGCATTATTTTTCCTTAATCAATCGCGGCGTCGTCGCTGTCGTGGTTTTTTTGTAGAGTTGGGTGAGGTTCAGGCAAATTCTTCCAGAACTCCTTTCGGTTTTCTGGAAGTATTTTCCCTAGACTGCGGAGGATGTTTTCCTTTTTTTCTTTTGGAAAGCCAACTGGACCATTTTGCACATCCGGTAATGGTGTACCATTCTTTTTCATACAGGCGGCTTTCAGAAAGTTTAAGTCCTTGTATACCTCATCGTCCTCATACGTTAGCTTATATTTAAGCGTAAATTCCTCCCGAGTAGCCTTAAGGCACACAATTTTTTTGAGATGTGGGCGATTCGGGTTCTTTAGCTTCAGGGAAGAAGAATTGTCCAGCCACTTTCGAAAATTTGCCGGTAGCATCTTCTTTGTGACGGTGTTTTTGCTAGCTTTCCGCACAGCTTTGCCGAAGTCTTCAAAATCAAAGACTTTCTTCATTTGCTTCATAGACAACTCTATCCTGTGGTGAAAGCTGTCAGCACTCATGAATGTATGGCCTGGTTCGAAGTAATGTACTGTTAGAGTTTTACATGTAAACTCACTTGAATTTACCATGTACACGAAAAAACCGAGAAGGCACCAATTTTTGTTCTGGCTGGAACAATTATCCAACCAAAGTACCAGCTCTTCGCTGTCTCTTTGCATCAAAAAAAATTCGTAAAAAGTGCTATTTATTTCTTCTTTGCATCGTCCAGCGATAGCTTCATGCCAAATAGCTGCAAAGGGTGGAGTAGCTGACTGCGCTGCGGCCAGCTAAGAAAGTGTAACAAGTCAGGGCAAGAAATCGACACGTCTTCGTCACTTGTCGTTCGGCAACTGACTGACGTGATAATGCCGGATCTGCAATTACAGCGGAGGCGTTAAAAGGTAAAAAGGCGGCATGTACAAAAACAGAGAAGAAAGGCGGCATCTACATGTCGATGCCGCTTTTTTGCCCTGTATTTTACAGACGCCGCCTTTTTACTTTTTATCAAGTACAGGTTATTTGCAGAAGCCGCCATCTTCCCATCTCGAAACCATAGTTCCAGTGTAGTTACCGCCTTTTTTTATATACAGAAAGATGGGAAATTTCGTACTGATTCCAACGGTACCAAAAACGCATTTTTTATTTTTTTGTAGATGCCGCCCTCTTCGGTATGACGGCAGTATATGTCCGGATTCTACAAGGGGTTAAATATTTTGGTTCTTCAAGAATTAATTTTACTAGTCGAAGACTTTATCCATTGTTGGATCCTCATTATTTTAAGAACTCTACAACCACAATGTAGCAATAAATACTTAATTTGGAATTTGTCTTTTCCAAGACTTAGCTATCCATATTCATGAAGAGTTGGGTGAGATCAAACTTACCATTCCACTCCTCTATAGACACAAGCAAAGAGACACTTGGTAGGTCTACAGCTGTCCGGCATGATCCTGATTCGCTAAGGCCATGTCTGCATCTGCAACAACGTAGTGTTGGGCACATTCTGAAACTAGACTCACTAATACCTGTTTTTCCTCCTCTACTGTTATTGCCTGGGATTATGAAGATATCTCTTACTATTTTTTAATGTGTACAGTATGCAATACCTACATAGCCTGGTAATGATAGCTTATAATGCTTAATGCTACGTTGTGTGTCGCTAATTTGCTATCTCCTGTTACACTGCAAAACCTATAGCTCTAAAAAAAATGGTTTCGTTAATTGAAGGTCAGGGTCTACTAATAACCAAGGAGCCACAACAACTAGTATAAAGTTTGGGGCTTACATCCGAAATACATCAAAGGTTTTCCACATTTTGAAGCCTCCTGTTGTCTTGATATCAAAACAAAATTATAAAATGTTGCGTTCAATGTTAGTGTTCTCTTTTTACTTGTTTTCAATAGCAAATGTGAGTATAAAATACCTTTTGGTTATTCACTTTTTAGGGTTCCAATCCTTAAAAGGAAAAAACGAACGCTTATGCCTTATAGGATCACTTAGTCCGTCCGTCCGTCCGTCCATCTGTGTGTCAACTGCAAATTTCTGTTTTCTGCAAAAATATTTAATTTGGATTACATGAATGACATTATACTTTAGTTTTTTTTATGTGGAAACCTAATTACACGTGTAACACTCTCCAAGCGTGATCGGAACCCTTGGAGCACTTGACCGTTTATTTTATTTTGCGACCGTATCTTGGAGAATACTGTTCATAATTATTGGCACTATCATTCCCCAAAATATGATAGATCAGCCAATTAAATGTCACCCTCTAGACTATACGTCGATATGGCTGTGGTTTGCAGAGGTAGAGCTGTTTTATGAGTAGTAGGTATGTTTTGCTGTATTTTTGTTTCATTTACTTGTAATAAGAGTCAAATCGACGCACTATATGGTGTAGATAGGTATAGCGAGAATACCATGCTTACCAAATTGTATTCCTTCACAAGGCGATGACTGCTGACCAGAAGGCGATGGTTCACCAACACTTCGAGGAAATCGGCATGGAGTGTTTAAAGGGTAACCCAATAACCGCTGAAGACATCAAGAGCATAAGGAGCAAGACAGTGCCAGCTGGGGAAAATGCTCCATGTTTCTTGGCCTGCGTGTTCAGAGGGACTGGACTGGTAAAGAAATTAATACTTACCAATAATGCACATTATTGTTAGCCTACCTTAGACATCAATACTTAAGCTGTAGGTCCCGGCTACTATAGCATTGTAGTAGTAGTGAGATCTAGAAGTAAGTTTAATAAAAAAAAACTAAGATTCCATTTTTGTTAGTTCTATGACACATGACAGAGTTTGGTTTTCCCAACATGCCCTGACCATCTAGACAAGATTTTAAAACCAACATTACATTTAAGATTACTGTTCATCTATAATTTTTACTGATTCATAACTTAGTTCCAAAAACTGTCATAAGAAGTGTGTAATAATTACAGCTTGACGCCCAAGGAATGCTTTCACAAACATCAGCTCTCGAAATGGCCAAGAATGTGTTTAACGATGATGAAGAAGTGAAACTGATCGCCGATTATATCAATTCATGCTCTGGGGGTAAGTTCACACTACATTAAAAAGTTCGGGGATGGTGCGCCATCCCAAGAGCACTCAAGCGGTTAATAATAAAATAATTGAAGAAAATATTCAAGAGCCGGAGTACATGGTGAAGCTACATAATCGTAATGGCATTCAAATCGTCTACCCGTTTAAGTGCCACAGACAATTCACATAGACATGCCTTAAATGTAAGTATAACAGAACTCTTTGTTGTCGTGGGTGGTAGCCAGTATAGCCCATGGAATCAGTAGTTTTTTTTATGAGTTGGTAATGATGAAATAGGTAATTACAAATCCAAGTTTTCCACCTCGAAAGCCATCCGGATCATAGTTAAAAACTTAACCATAAACCCATTAGGGGCCCTTTTGGGGTCAAAATTATCGAAAATTAAAAAAAACTGTAGGTAAACTTCCTTTTTCAACCGACTTCAAAAAAAGGAGGAGGTTCTCAATTCGACCCGTATGTTTTTTTTTTTTGTTTGTTACGCGATAACTCCGCCAATTATGAACCGATTTGAACAAATCTTTTTTCAGCGTATAGGTAATACCTCAAGGCTCAAGGGTGGTCCCATTGACACCAGGTCAGGATCTGATGATGGGATCCTGGAGAAATCGAGGGAACTCTTCAAATATTATAGGCAGACCTATAGTGATTTTTGTGTTTTTCATAATAACTCGTGCAAATGCACATGGTAAGCATAATATTGTGATGCGGAACTGCTCATGAAGACCACATATGGCCACCAGATCTGCTCAATACTAGGTACAAATACAATGCGTGGCTGGCGGGCAGGCAACGCATAACCTAAGCCGGTGGACCTAGAGCCATGAAACTTTGTACAGAGGTTCCTTAGTAGCGTGGGGTAGCAGTGTGATGGGATTTGACAAAATTAATTACCCAAGGGGGGGGGGGGTAAGGGGTTACAGTTTGTCACACCTTGGACACTCCATAGAACGCTCGTAAAATAATCACCTGTTACTACTACATGACCAAATGATGTTTGTATACGTGCAAATGTGTGCGTAAATATTGCTAGGGCTGGTAGCGCGGCAAATGCAGCGATTTGCGTCGGGCGAACCGAAAGACGACGACGGCGCGACCCGAACACAAGCGTTTGCATTATTATGAAGTGACTTTGTAGGGGCGCTGCCGTTAACAGGTACCTAGTCGGGTTCTCATTGAAATAAAAATATATATTGTAATAGGTAGTTATTATTTATTTAGCAATGACAAGATAGGTAGGTAACTAAATAAATATTGCTTACACTAAATGCGATGTAAGTAATAATCAATTATTTAGATTATTTAGAGACTGACACTAAAATATATATCTATCTGCAATCAATAAATAACAAAATAGGTAGGTAATGGAGCCTATTTTCTAGGAGACCCACACTAAAATTACTTGACAATGTGGCCGATTCTCTAGGTTACACTCACTAAAATTACTTGACAATATTAAGTCCGACAGCTCTTATGCGGTCGCCATAGATTCCATTTTCGAACTCACTTTTGAATTATTTTAAGTGGGCACAGTGCCTTTGCCACCTCTTATGGGAAAAGGCGTGAAGCTATGTTATGTTATTGTTACCTACTAGGTATTACTTATTCTGAAGTAGGTAAGAGACACTTGGCGTGAACTGTAGGTAGGTACTCGTACCTACCTATGTAAAGACATCGTTAGGATTGTACAATATTCGAATTTTATGTTAAGTAGGTACCTAGTCTCTAGCTCGCTGTATGTGGACCCAGCTAATGGCGGCGCGCCGCCGCCGCCGCGACAAAGTTAGTGCGTGCGTACCTGGGTCAATCAACTTAACCCACACTTTTCTGTCAACGCACGCACTCCCTCTGAAAGTTCTTCGAGGACTAGCAGCTCAACGGCACTATCAAAGGACACCATACCGCGCCATGCGAGCAAAAAAAAACACAAACGAAGATCTTCGAGAACGAAATCAAGTTCCCCGTACCTAGTGCCTGCTAGCTTAGATACTATTGTTATATTCGTCAATTGTGTAACCATTTAGCGTATTTTAATAATAAATGGTCGGGGACAGCAAAGTGTGGGTAAAATAGTTGATTGACCCACCTGCTAACTACTTTTCAACTCGAAGTGCTTCGTTCGCGTTGTTGAATCGCACCAACAACGAATAGCACGAAATGAATCTATAATAAATGTACTTAATTGATAATTATGTATTACGGAAGGTTACTAGGTATCTTAGAAAATAAAATATGAAAGAGAACCTTTAGAGAACCTCTCCTTTTTTGAAGTCGGTTAAAAATAAAATATTACGACACTGACTTATTATCAATTATCGTAGTCAGTAGCTAGTAAGTACTACAAACACATAACTCTGTCTCTGTCTCGCACAAAGTATGTCCTTGTGAGAGAGCGAGACACACAACAAACGCTGACCAAGTTACATTCCGGGAGTTAAGGTATTAGAATTTTTATTTCTCAAAAGAACAACAATAGAGTTGCTGTTGCTTACCTTCTTTCATCAGTCGGGAACTGAAAGAATCTCCTGTCTTTGGTGTTTCTAGTTGACGACAGATACCCAAATAATGCACAAAACTTCACCATTGCCGGTTATTATTCACCGTATACGTGCGGTCACTCGTCAGGCGTTCAGCCGCGTCTATTGAACTTTCAACCAGTCCCTAGACGCCAGGGGTGGGGTGCGGTATCTGAATCAGCGCGGGGAAGGGAGTGGCCGTTCTGTACGGAGTACTATTATCTCTTCTGTGAGTTTGTATTAAACTCAATCTAATCAAATAGGGTTTGTGGAAGTCGGTTTTTTCTAAAGTTTACTTTTTGTTTCAATTATTTATTTTGCAAATCTTTGAGTGATATTGATAATGATGGTGATGTTGACGATTATGAAAGAAGATACTACCTCAAAGATTTGTGTGTTGCCAATACATTCTTCTTTTTCTAAATGGTTTTTTTTTCTCAAAAATATTACAAGTACCAATAAATGTTAGTACAAAGTATCAGTATTTCAGAAAACACATTATTTTTACAGTAAACTCCGAAGCAGTTAGCGATGGCGATAAAGGTTGTGAAAGAGCTGCTAAAGCATTCAAGTGCATGTCTGAAAATGCAGGCCAGGTCTGTATACAGGGTGTAGTCATATTTTACGGGGTTGATAAGGAGACCATTCTGGGCAACTTTTACTATCAAACCGATTTGATCAGAGCAACTTTATTTTTCATTGCTCCATACGTTTTGGTCTGGGCGGCCACCTGATTTGTATAGAGAAGTGAAAATTAAAGTTGCTCAAATCGGTTTCATAGTAAAAGTTACTCAGAATGATGTTCCTAACAACCCCTTAAAATATGACTACACCTTTCTGTTGCACCCTGTAGTATACTTATTATACTTACTTAGTATTTAATGGGCAGACTACATGCCCGATGGTCCGACAATATCATTGATCAAGCAACGTCACGGATACGATTGGCTCAAGGAGTATTGGCGCTGTAGTGAAGAGGCCTATAATAACATAATGCCCAGCAGTGGATAAATTTTGCCTGAGTATGATGTTTTTAATGTTTCGTCAGTTAGCTCCGGTTAACTCTGATGAAGACTAGTGACTTTGACCGATTCGAGTTTGACTTTTGATTTAGACTATAATCTGACGATGAGGAAAGATTGATACTTTCGCGACGGCGAAAGCCTACCTACTTATATTTAAACCACTCTCACTTATTGTGAATATTTATGAAACTGACTTCTGATTGTATTTATTTTTCAGTTCGGCTTCGAGGTCTAACTTCTATAAGATGGTTAAGGTGAAACTATACCGGCGAATCAGCGACAAAATTATGACATATCTGTTATTAATTTTATCTACCTAATGCATGTATTAATAAATGCTGCATTGACTACAAACCATATTTTTAACTCAAATCTGACAGACACGATTTAACCAACTCAGTGTGTAGCGTTGGACCAGAAGCAATAAGTATATTTGCCCGTATACTTACTAATGATCATGGCTTTCATTAGATGCGAGTAGCATAGAACCGTGAGGAATGGATCTATCCACTGTACCATGCAACATCCTTAGAAGGGCCTAATCTGTTTACAGAGAAGCAGAGGATCGAAGTGGACTGAGCATCATTACTTTAGTTCTCGTCTCATTTCTCGTCTACCCACTGAATGATAACCATCGACAATTTGCCAAAACTTTGCCAAATTTGAACTTTATTTAAATGATTTATTGCTCGGAGGAAAGAAATAAAAAAATTTAAACAAAGAGTTTCATTAATCTGATATTTATCGCACAAAGTAAAAACAAATTACACTAACTACTCGTGTGTTTAATATTACAATTGTTCGCTATTGTTAGTTTGGCCCGCTCTCCTTATGCAAGCGAACCGATTAATCGTTAAATCGAGTAATCGACTCTACGAGATAGAAGAGACAATCAAGCTGCACAGTGAGCTGACTTGATTGATCGGTATGAAATCCGAGAGTATCTTCAGCGGGAACACTTTTGCAACCTTCACAACTCCGAGGCAGGTGACCTGCAAGAGGTTGTTTACAATCGAGCCCAGGACGCGACGGGCTGTGACTCTTCGGTCCACCTGGAATTAGGGAAAAAGATATATTTAGCTCATCTGTGTTTGTAACAGTTACTTTTAAATTGGCTGATTCCGCCATTTCCACTGACAAGGTGTTAACAGCGTAATAGGCCCTTTTCCCCTATGCAGGGTGACAATTGTTTTCTTTTTAGCCAGTGATTCAATATATTGCATGATAGGAAGCCAGCCCAAAGCCTATGGCAATAATGTCAAACACAACTACGTTTGAATATAGCCACATATTTTAAATACCTGTATATTTTTAGATGCAAGAACCTACCTAATCAATATTTTCAGCCACTATCGTGTCGCTATTTTGGATCGGATATGACGGCACAAAAAGGAGGCTTATACCATTGAATAAATTAACGATCTAACCGGAATAAATCATCGATCGAAATGAGTATTTTTTTCACATTCAGCACAGGACCATGAGGTAACTAGCGGGTCATTGTCTGCTAAACATGAAGATGAAGATGATGATTAAGACGAAATATGCCACACTGTTGTTTCCTGCATACCATGGCATCATCGACACCTGCTGCAGCGTAAGATGCATCATCAGGCAAGGTGGACTGCTCCGTCAGACATGTGAGAGCCAACATAGCGCGATCACAGCCCTTAGTACCGTCCGTAACTTCCTTCTCGTTCACTGTAATTGTAAATAAATACATTTAAATATAAATATTTTCAGTTGATGCCAATGGCTCAGGATGAAGTCCAGGATTCACAACCGAACACTTATAGTTTGATGGACTCGCGTTTTTACCGTCTCTCTTTTAGAAATGACAGCATTCCTCATAAAATAAGGATTTTTATCAAAATACCTTGGAGGATGTTAGATGATTTTGATAAAACCAAGGAGATGAAAGATGAAGCACCTTGGTTTTATTAAAATCATCAATCAATTTAAAACGTCATGGGTCCTATTTTCTGGGGAATACTGTAAGTAAGTACCTAATGCTGAAATGTAAGTAAGTAAGTCATCAAGTCATTAATAATGCGGCACTTTACTTGCGCAAATGGCTTGTGCATTCAGCTGTAGGATGTGGCCCCTTTAACCCGCCACATGTCAGTGAGACCGGGTGGTCCGAAAAAGTCAAATAATGTTTTATCGAGCTATCGATTTGCCAAGTTTTGGAGTTTTGTCGCGTAAAATTTACAAGTAGTTTTTTTTAATACGCTATTTATTTTCTTTTTCTGATACTTTTATTGTGTGATTACATAATTTCATGATTAGTAAGCTTTGAGCCATTTTAAAATATTTAATCAAAATAAGTACGCATTCGTTTTTATGAATGAATGAATGAATGAATGAATTTCTTTATTTCCAATAAAAGATTCACATTTTGGTTAAGCCCTAGATCCCACACTAGGATTCCCTGTATCGTGGGGTCTAGTCTCTTCCAGACCATTTACAAATAAAGTTGTATGGAACTTAATTATATAAAAAACAACAAAACATAAGAAAGTACTAAAAAGCATTTTGCTGATAAAACAAAAGTAAGAACAAAAATCTAAAGTGTTTAGTGTTCGTGTACCTGCTGTCGGACGTTATGATTATTAAATTACCTTGTTTCAGCATGTCTTTGATTTTATCTGTTTCAGCATGCCAGTAAGTAAGTGTCGCCTGTATCTTCAAGAACACACGCCAATCTGTATTAGTATGCCAGTAATTAGTGTAATTTGTCTGTATTGATGTGCCAGAAAATGTCACCTGTTTTGTGTGTGATAAATTTTGATTTTAGAGGGTATGTTTTATAATTTTTTTTCACTGAAAGCATATATTTTTTTAATAAGTTCCTAATGTCATAACAATGAAAAAATGATGATTAAGTAATAAAACTAAAAACGATCGTTGTGGTTTTAACTTTTATAAGGACAGAGGAGAGATAGGTAAAAAACATTTTATTTTTAAGTGTTCTAAGTACCAATGTGTAAAGACTAATGAATTACTTTGTTTTAATATTATACAAATATATAATATTTAAAACTAAATTAATGTAAAGTAGCACGTATATATTATTATAAGAAGAAACTTAGTTTGTAAAACCCGGCCCGTGAGACCGGTGTCACCGTTAGTGTTAGTCAAATTGACGTCACCTTTGGCGGGTTAAAGCTAAGTAAGGAGGGCATATCCGTAGGACTAGGATCACCAGTTTGACAATTAATTAGCGATCTTTTGACTATGAGTGACGTTTACACAGGGGGGCGCCACTACTACGCAACCTGCAACGAACGTCATCAACACCGTTATTTTATTCCTCTTTGGGCAATTGGGCATCAACCGTTAGTTGCACCCAGAGACTATATATCCAATTGACTGCGCCTGCGGGGGAATGCGGCTCGCCAAACGTTTGTTGTATTCAACAAACGCTCGCATACGCAACCTATGTACGATGACGGGCCGCCAGACAGTTTCGCAGCGGCTGACCAATCACAGCTCTCTTACCTCGTCCCCGCCGCCCGTAAATTGGTGAGTTGTGTTTCAAAGGAAAATGTATCTATTCGCTCTCCACTGGATAAGTGCTCCCTAGTTACACCTGTCATCGCACGCCAAAAGATCGTTGAAAAGCTGACACTCACACACACATTATTCACACACATATTTTGTACCCACCGTAAGCACATGACGCGAATACTTCGACCGCGTCATTTAGGTCCTTTGGATTGTCGAAAACCTTCCTGGCCACCGTCAGTACAGCTTCTGGGGCTATTTTGCCTTCTGCATTCATCTGGAATAATGGATACTTAGTTTTTGAAGTAAAACTTCTTGGGGCACGGGGGTAAAATTTATTTAACCTCTCAACTGTGGGTTATTCATATATTTGCTTTTCAATTGCTACTAGCCGGGTGCTATCACGAGTGGCTAAGAAATGTAACGGAAATTGGAATCGGTGACGTCAGGGTCGGCTGAAGACTTTTAAAACCGCAACTATTTTCAATACGGTTTTTAACTAATCAGATAAGATAATAATACATTCGTACAATAAAGAATGTTAATTAGTGAGAGAAAAACCTGATGAAACGTTAACAAATAAAAATTATTTTAAGCATTCTTCCACGAGTTCTTGATTTCCGGTATGGCCAAGATGGCGCCGCCGCCGCCGCCTGACATGACTCAAACTACTTCGTTCAACCTCTTTGTTGGAACCGGAACTTATGTTTGACAGCTGTGCGATGCGATCCATACAGTTTGTAAGAAAAGAGTTTCATCAATGTCACACGGGTCGATATGGATTTCTAAAACAAGCAAAGCAATGCATACATTTGAGCGAGACGGCTTAAAGACGTGACGTCAGATGGTATATAATCTGAGCGAGATGCAAATAGTAGTGACACTATTGAATGAGTTAAGTATATCACCACGAGCGCGACAAATTGTAGATAAGGAATGGTGGGAAATAAATGACATGACGTATTAAAAGTAAGTACAAGTATAAAATAATTTCAAATAATCGGACGTCTGAAACTTAAAAGTAACTTGAAGCAGAGATTGGATCTCAAAATTGGAAATTTAAATCTCTTTTAGTATAGGTAGGTATAGGTGTATAGTATAGGTACCACTTAATGATCTAGCTACAGAAGTTTTACTTCTAACACGTGTACGGTGCTACACGCGTATATTTTTAATAGGACCTAATGTTACAATAGGCTTGTGGCCTGTCAAGTCAAAATAGATACTTTTTATAAACTGTGAAAACGGAACTTTTGTTCCTGAGTTCTATGAAATATCAACGGGATGACGTCATGTAAAAGTGCCATCAAATGCTGTATTTTTTGAAGTAAAACTTCTTGGGGCACGGGGGTAAAATTTATTTAACCTCTCAACTGTGGGTTATTCATATATTTGCTTTTCAATCGCTACTAGCCGGGTGCTATCACGAGTGGCTAAGAAATGTAACGGAAATTGGAATCGGTGACGTCAGGGTCGGCTGAAGACTTTTAAAACTGCAACTATTTTCAATACGGTTTTTAACTAATCAGATAAGATAATAATACATTCGTACAATAAAGAATGTTAATTAATGAGAGAAAAACCTGATGAAACGTTAACAAATAAAAATTATTTTAAGCATTCTTCCACGAGTTCTTGATTTCCGGTATGGCCAAGATGGCGCCGCTGCCGCCGCCTGACATGACTCAAACTACTTCGTTCAACCTCTTTGTTGGAACCGGAACTTATGTTTGACAGCTGTGCGATGCGATCCATACAGTTTGTAAGAAAAGAGTTTCATCAATGTCACACGGGTCGATATGGATTTCTAAAACAAGCAAAGCAATGCATACATTTGAGCGAGACGGCTTAAAGACGTGACGTCAGATGGTATATAATCTGAGCGAGATGCAAATAGTAGTGACGTAGTGACACTATTGAATGAGTTAAGTATATCACCACGAGCGCGACAAATTGTAGATAAGGAATGGTGGGAAATAAATGACATGACGTATTAAAAGTAAGTACAAGTATAAAATAATTTCAAATAATCGGAAGTCTGAAACTTAAAAGTAACTTGAAGCAGAGATTGGATCTCAAAATTGGAAATTTAAATCTCTTTTAGTATAGGTAGGTATAGGTGTATAGTATAGGTACCACTTAATGATCTAGCTACAGAAGTTTTACTTCTAACACGTGTACGGTGCTACACGCGTTTTTTTTTTGCACAAAATTTACTTTATAAAATATATCTGCTGGAAATATACAATTCTGAGAATGTCAAGCCATTTTGTACATAATGCTTCAACTTAAGACTTGTTCCTAGATTTATTGGATTACCTTGGCCACAAGCCTATTCGGAAAAGAAATACTTAAAGTTTTTTGAGACCGGTATCTTGCCTTCAGACACTCAACTCATGCTATGAAAGTGACTCAGCTGCCAGAACAACAATTTGCGTTTATAATATGAACATCTTGCTATTTTCTATACAGCGTGGCAGGATGGCATTCGACAATAGTCCTTTCTGCGTGACATCGGAAATGTAGAATGACAGGCTAGCGGGGATAGAACGCCCTGACATGAATCCAAGCTGTTATGCAAATGACTTAGAATATGACAATTCGGAAAAGATATACCTACTTTTTGAAGAAAGTTTTTGTATATAAACTGTTATTATGTGTTCTATATAAATTATCCAAAGAAAGTTTTTAGATATGGCATTCGACAATAGTCCTTTCTGCGTGACATCGGAAATGTAGAATGCCAGGCTAGCGGGGATAGAACGCCCTGACATGAATCCAAGCTGTTATGCAAACGACTTAGAATATGGATGTTAGCTCTAAATCATAACTTACCAACTGAGACCTCTTCAAGATGCAAGCAAAGAAGCATGGCGCTTCCGGACTCTTTGGTACTTCAAATGCCCTCAAAGCCCTGATGTCCTCAAAGTTGATTTTGTACTCGCCGATACAATCCACGCCGTGGGTAGTGAAGTGGTCGGTTAGCTTCGTTCTGTGTACTTCGGATAGACGGGACTGGGGCGGAGCCTGCAAGATTGACTTTGTTCATTAGAGGGACGTTATGCAGAGGATAAAAAAACGCTGTAAAACTTGATCAAACTAAAGTAACCCGCCTCACCACCGCAATACACACACAAGCATATCGCTAATAAAGGAGCGGGTCATTTCAGTTTGAACAAGCTATACAAAAGCAACTGTTCTCTCTTGATTGTTTGCCTTGACTTTTGTGCTTCTGTGCAGATAGTCCCCGCCTCAAATAGTTCACTTTAATGCACGTGAACTGTTTTCTCGTCTAGACTGCGTCCACTCTTATATTGCGCGCGGAGAGAGGCGGAACCTAATTTGACAGGTAGGCATTTTGTCGTTCTATGGTATTGCCAATAAAAATACTGGCAGTACCATAGAAAGACTCGCACGCTACCGTCACGCCACCCTTCAGGTGCATTATAATCCTAGACGCACTCTATCTAACTTTTGACATTATTGTTTATTGCGCATAATAACAATGATAACAATAAGCTCCGTGAGAGCTCCGTGCCGTGGTCTAGTGGGTTTCGTGCTTGCCTCTCACTCAAGAGGTGCAGATTCGAATCCTGGTGCTGACCATGTACCAATGAGATAAGACATTTATCTTAAGTGCGTTATACGGACACTCTAATGGTGATGGAAACAATCGTGAGGAAACCTTCATTACTCCATAGCTGCGGCGATGGGATAGCCCCCTGTAACGCAAAATGGAGTATTGAATCACTGGCTGAAAGTGGGCACAATATTTCGCTACTTTTGATGTGTCACTATGATCATTATTTTATATATGACGGCGCGTAATGAATTGCGCCCGTCATAACACTATTTTTTTAAGTATCAATTTGGTATTTCCGTTTCCATTTCAACATTTTCCAATAAATAACCGGAATTACGTCATATTTAAAGCAACAATATTCTGTTAGTAGTAAGTCAATTCTGATTTCAATTTCCGTTTCCATTTCTTTATTCTTTGATTTGAAACTTGTCACATCCGCTGTAAATTAAATGATTTTTAAAAAAATACGATGGGCGCGAACGGAAATGGGTTTCAGTGGGAAAATAATCCACGTGAGCGATGTTTTGAGTTGAGGAAGGCATTATCTGTTGGATGGCTGAAGTGTAAAGTTCTGTGTAATCTGAAGTAATAAAAATACAGTGGTCCAGAAAGTTATACTGCGTTTGTTATAAAGTGTTAGGTGTTATCCTGTTGACCTACGATGCCTATAGAGGATCACAACCTATGTTGGTCCACCGTTCGGTAATCCGTCATCAGAAGTGGTCGCACAGCAGGAATTCCAGGGGGAAGATTCAGGACCACAGCCGCTTATCCAGGACGAAGTTTTGGTCGCCGAACAGCAACGCCGGGAGGAAGTGTCAAGCGCACAACAGCAGTCTCAGGATGAAAATTCAGGTCAGAGTGTTGATAATGATTATTTCAAAATGCTAATGGGCTATTCCAGAGTGTCATGTGCCCTTGGAACTCGGTGCGAATTTGAACTGCAGTGGAAGTACGCCGGATTCGTCAGAATGTGCCGACGACGGCTCTGGTGAGAATCGACTTTAATGCCTTAGTTTTCTTTGATTATTGAGAATTCTGTGTGGCAATCATTCTTTGTGTTGAGAAATCTGTGTAGCTATGAATTCTGTGTGGTAATATCATGACGAATCTGTGTGGAAAAAAAAAACAAAACTAATCTGTGTGGTAAAAGTAAAAAAAAAAACTGTGTGGTAAAAGTAAAAAAAATAAATCTATGTGGCAATCATCTAGAGCAGTAAAAAAAAAACTGAGTGGTTTATAATTCTGTGTGGCATTCATCCCGTGTGTGGTGAACATCATTTTAAGACAGCTATGCAATTAAGGGAACAGGTCTAGGTATGCCAGCTTGTACAAGTCATCTTATTTACGTTTCCTGTACATTGGTCAGACAGAGCCTTGTTCCTGAACTTTAATCAGGATGACCGAACTGGTACATAACTGAAGTATGTTTCTCTTTCATTACAGCCACAAGTCGCCCGAGGACGTGCGAAGAGCAGAATGGCCGTGACGGCGCGTAATGAATTGCGCCCGTCATAACACTATTTTTTTTTAAGTATCAATTTGGTATTTCCGTTTCCATTTCAACATTTTCCAATAAATAACCGGAATTACGTCATATTTAAAGCAACAATATTCTGTTAGTAGTAAGTCAATTCTGATTTCAATTTCCGTTTCCATTTCTTTATTCTTTGATTTGAAACTTGTCACATCCGCTGTAAATTAAATGATTTTTAAAAAAATACGATGGGCGCGAACGGAAATGGGTTTCAGTGGGAAAATAATCCACGTGAGCGATGTTTTGAGTTGAGGAAGGCATTATCTGTTGGATGGCTGAAGTGTAAAGTTCTGTGTAATCTGAAGTAATAAAAATACAGTGGTCCAGAAAGTTATACTGCGTTTGTTATAAAGTGTTAGGTGTTATCCTGTTGACCTACGATGCCTATAGAGGATCACAACCTATGTTGGTCCACCGTTCGGTAATCCGTCATCAGAAGTGGTCGCACAGCAGGAATTCCAGGGGGAAGATTCAGGACCACAGCCGCTTATCCAGGACGAAGTTTTGGTCGCCGAACAGCAACGCCGGGAGGAAGTGTCAAGCGCACAACAGCAGTCTCAGGATGAAAATTCAGGTCAGAGTGTTGATAATGATTATTTCAAAATGCTAATGGGCTATTCCAGAGTGTCATGTGCCCTTGGAACTCGGTGCGAATTTGAACTGCAGTGGAAGTACGCCGGATTCGTCAGAATGTGCCGACGACGGCTCTGGTGAGAATCGACTTTAATGCCTTAGTTTTCTTTGATTATTGAGAATTCTGTGTGGCAATCATTCTTTGTGTTGAGAAATCTGTGTAGCTATGAATTCTGTGTGGTAATATCATGACGAATCTGTGTGGAAAAAAAAAACAAAACTAATCTGTGTGGTAAAAGTAAAAAAAAAAACTGTGTGGTAAAAGTAAAAAAAATAAATCTATGTGGCAATCATCTAGAGCAGTAAAAAAAAAAACTGAGTGGTTTATAATTCTGTGTGGCATTCATCCCGTGTGTGGTGAACATCATTTTAAGACAGCTATGCAATTAAGGGAACAGGTCTAGGTATGCCAGCTTGTACAAGTCATCTTATTTACGTTTCCTGTACATTGGTCAGACAGAGCCTTGTTCCTGAACTTTAATCAGGATGACCGAACTGGTACATAACTGAAGTATGTTTCTCTTTCATTACAGCCACAAGTCGCCCGAGGACGTGCGAAGAGCAGAATGGCCGTGACGGCGCGTAATGAATTGCGCCCGTCATAACACTATTTTTTTTTAAGTATCAATTTGGTATTTCCGTTTCCATTTCAACATTTTCCAATAAATAACCGGAATTACGTCATATTTAAAGCAACAATATTCTGTTAGTAGTAAGTCAATTCTGATTTCAATTTCCGTTTCCATTTCTTTATTCTTTGATTTGAAACTTGTCACATCCGCTGTAAATTAAATGATTTTTAAAAAAATACGATGGGCGCGAACGGAAATGGGTTTCAGTGGGAAAATAATCCACGTGAGCGATGTTTTGAGTTGAGGAAGGCATTATCTGTTGGATGGCTGAAGTGTAAAGTTCTGTGTAATCTGAAGTAATAAAAATACAGTGGTCCAGAAAGTTATACTGCGTTTGTTATAAAGTGTTAGGTGTTATCCTGCTGACCTACGATGCCTATAGAGGATCACAACCTATGTTGGTCCACCGTTCGGTAATCCGTCATATATATTTTTATCCCCATTACCCAAATGGGTTGGCAGGATATGTGTATACTCCACACACATACATTTTGTGTGACAGCGGGGGGCTTCTTTAGTTTCTGCTCAATCAACAGTAAATCTGGCTTCCTATCAGTCTAAGACCCTGTTTCAATTATAAATGTGACATTTTACGTACAAAATTTATTATTTATTAGTTCCAGGTTTATCGAGAATAATTATTATTGAAACTGGGCATAAATCTAAATGCACTTCAAAACTATTAGTCAGATATTTGGTACTTACAGCACACCTCGGACACTCCATAGAACGCTCGTAAAATAAGCACCTATTACTACTACATGACTAAATGATGTTTGTATACGTGCAAATGTGTGCGTAAATATTGCTAGGGCTGGTAGCGCGGCAAATGCAGCGATTTGCGTCGGGCGAACCGAACGACGACGGCGCGACCCGAACTGTCCCGAACACAAGCGTTTGCATTATTATGAAGTGACTTTGTAGGGGCGCTGCCGTTTAAACATACCTAGTCGGGTTCTCATTGAAATCCTAAAAAATGTTAATGTTCACTTTGATCCTTCATACATTAAGTTACAAAAATAGAGTAGGTAGGTATCGAATAACTGTCTAAAAGTGGGCACAGTGCCTTTGCCACCTCTTATGGGAAAAGGCGTGAAGCTATGTTATGTTGTTGTTACCTACTATTACTTATTCTGAAGTAGGTAAGAGACACTTGGCGTGAACTGTAGGTAGGTACCTACCTATGTAAAAACATCGTTAGGATTGTACAATATTCGAATTTTATGTTAAGTAGGTACCTAGTCTCTGAGAGATTCAAAACAACCAAACCACTACAGGGTTCGAGCGAGACCCGGCCGAAGCTCGCTATATGTGGACCCAGCTAATGGCGGCGCGCCGCCGCCGCGACAAAGTTAGTGCGTGCGTACTTGGGTCAATCAACTTAACCCACACTTTTCTGTCAACGCACGCACTCTCTCTGAAAGTTCTTCGAGGACTGCAGCTCAACGGCACTATCAAAGGACACCATACCGCGCCATGTGAGCAAAAAAAAACACAAACGAAGATCTTCGAGAACGTAATCAAGTTCCCCGTAGTGCCTGCTAGCTTAGATACTATTGTTATATTCGTAAAATGTGTAAATTTAACCATTTAGCGTATTTTAATAATAAATGGTCGGGGACAGCAAAGTGTGGGTAAAATAGTTGATTGACCCACCTACTACCTACTTTTCAACTCGAAGTGCTTCGTTCGCGTTGTTGAATCGCACCAACAACGGATAGCACGAAATGAATACCTATAATAAATGTACTTTATTGATAATTATATAATTATGTATTACGGAAGGTTTAGTACTAGGTATCTTAGAAAATAAAATATGAAAGAGAACCTTTAGAGAACCTTTCCTTTTTTGAAGTCGGTTAAAAATAAAATATTACGACACTGACTTATTATCAATTATCGTAGTCAGTAGCTAGTAAGTACTACAAACATATAACTCTGTCTCTGTCTCGCACAAAGTCTGTCCTTGTGAGAGAGCGAGACACACACAGCAAACGCTGACCAAGTTACATTCCGGGAGTTAAGGTATTAGAATTTTTATTTCTCAAAAGAACAACAATAGAGTTGCTGTTGCTTACCTTCTTTCATCAGTCGGGAACCGAAAGAATCTCCTGTCTTTGCTGTTTCTAGTTGACGACAGACACACAAATAATGCACAAAACTTCACCATATTATATTACCGGTTATTATTCACCGTATACGCGCGGTCACTCGTCAGGCGTTCAACCGCGTCTATTGATATTTCAACCAGTTCCTAGACGCCAGGGGTGGGGTGCGGTATCTGAATCAGCGCGGGGAAGGGAGTGGCCGTTCTGTACGGAGTACCGTAAAACGGGGCTATTTGGAAAAAAAAACCCATTAAAATTGTTGTAACTTTTTTGATCCTATAAAATGATTGCAATACAAATGATTTAGCGTAGATCTGTGTCCTTTGCTGCTGACCAGTGTCATAAAAATGCCTTTGATAGCACAGGAAACGAGAAATCTGACATATTATACGCCTTCCAAATTACCCTCCTTGGAGGGATATTTGGAAGACATACTTTCTAGTGGACGAAACCCAACGAAATATGAAATTTTTCAATGTTAACCATCTTTAAGCTAATTTGGAACTAAAAGGATAGTTTAAAATTTATTGATTTATGTCGAAAAAAGTCAGAAACTGCTGGGAAAAACTTTTTATATATTATTTTTAATAAACTAAACAGTCGAACTAAATCATAAGTGAGATCAAATAGACATTATTAGGTATAACAATTATAAAACAAAAAAAAAACAGTTCTTAAACATCTCTGGCATAATTACAACAAAAAACTGGTGTTAAAAAAAATCTTTGTCGTCAGCGTCATACAATAAAAAGAAGTTTTCTTGGTTCTCAATCAGGAGGCACGCTTTAATTATTTCTTGAGCTGTCACCTCCTGAATATTCGGTTTCTTCTGTTTAAAGAAGCGAAGACACCCTTTGATCTTCTTTTTTCCAAAACATTCTATGGTGTATTTTTCTGATTTTTTTACAATTGTAGCAACATAGTGTGTCCCGTTTATCTCAACTAGAATTGTGTCATTTATAAAGGTTCAACCAATCAGTAAGGTTGGTCTCATCGTAATTGATGATGTTTGCAGCCGGTACGTCTTGGGCAACCTCTTCGTAATTTATGAAAAAATTTCGAATCGTCGGCGGATCGATTGCGGCTCGACCTGATGAAATGTTTCCGGCCTTTCGCGTCGATAGCTCCTCGTGATGTCTTCGTAAGAAGTTGTGAGCCCAGTCCTTACCCGGTACATTATTTTTTAAATAAGGAACAGTTCTTCCGATTCGTATGAGGTAACTGTTAGCCATCATTCTTATATCTTTGATATCAAAGGGGAAACCCCATTCAGACAAGGCTTTGATATGTTCAACAAATACCTTCTCTTCTTCCTCGCTGAACAATGTAGGGCGACCCGCGGACATCTGAGTGTTGTTGTAGCCTTTAAGTTTCCTACACAGGGTCGATGGAGGAATACCATACCGGCTTGCTGCTTCGGTTAACGTCGCGCGACCTAGACGCACCAGCTGCATAGCTTCTTCGAGAGCATTATCATTGTACAGTTTGTACGGTTTATGCTGTTTACCATTTCTGCTGTTTCGAAATGACCGAATATAGCTTCGGACCATAGCTGCCCCTTCCTGTTGTTGTCCTGAAAGAGGACGAAAACAGTATAATAATTGAAAAAAACATCTGCGTGTGCTGAGAGGGTAATTTGGAAATAGGTTAATTTGGAAATTGGAATTACCCGGTTTTACCTTCCAAATAACCCCTCAAAGAAAATTATATTCTAGCTGCTCCTCTAACAACATTTACCGTCTATAAACCATTTATACTTGATCATAACTAAACAAACAATTACTTTTATCACTTACCAGATCGAGAAAATGTATAGTTTTTATTTTCCAAATAAAAGTATGCAGCTCAACAATTACGCACGCACGAAGTAGTTTCACAAAAGTTCGGTTTTTCTTCAAATTGTCAGTAATTTAAAGCTGCCATTGGTTTAAACGTTCTGTACATAGACACAGCTAGCCAATGAGGGCACTTTGTTTTAGATGCGTTCACAAATTAAAAATTAGGATGCGTTCAAAATATTTTTATTTTTTTTCCAAATAACCCCGTCGATTCCAATTAAGCCGGTTTTACGGTACTATTATCTCTTCTGTGCTTACAGTGACATCTCCCAAAGACACTAAATACAATAAATAGTAAAATACACTATTATTTGCCACATACATGTTAAACCAAGTTGACGATTCAGAAAAACAAAGGATTACCAACATCCTCAGTGACCATGTTTTGCAACAAAGACCTGTCAGTTCAGTAATTTGGCTTGTCATAAGCATGACTGGTCACTCTATTGAATTGACAATGACTGGTCATAAATCTAACATGTACTTACCCATACCTGGGTCGATTTCACATCTCATCTCATCTCATTTGTGTGACACAAATATTCGTGAAACCGACCCTCGTAGAAGATTCGTAACGCTTGCAACGTAATTTGCAGCGTGCGTAACAACGTTCGTAGCAGATTCGAAATGCTTGCAACGCTATTTGCAGCGTGCGTAACACCGTTCGTGGGTCGATTTCACTTCACACGAATGAGTCTCGTGTGACACAAAAATTCACGAATTTTTGTGTCACACGAGACTCATTCGTGTGAAGTGAAATCGACCCACGAACGGTGTTACGCACGCTGCAAATAGCGTTGCAAGCATTTCGAATCTGCTACGAACGTTGTTACGCACGCTGTTGAAATCGACACACCTGTTCAAGTATGTTATATTAACAGGACTATCTATTTGGGCTTGAAGAATATTTCCTGAGCCTAGAATTGCGTATTGAATAGAGAGCAATAGTGTGCCGATGTTCCCAAGGTGGTATGACATGTTTGTTTGGTACAACTTTAGAAGAGAGTTCTTCCAGAAAGCTATGTTTGCATAGGAAATAGAAAGTTTGGTAAATCGCATACTTGACATTACACATTTGTATTCAGAGTTTTTATTATGTATAAGTTGAGGCCAGAACTGGATCAAGTTTCGGAGACTGCTGAACTGTCTGATTTTCTAGCTGAAAAAAACATAAACGAACTCATGCAGTTTGAGATATGTTATAAAAGCGTCCCTTGGCTAAAAATTTTGTGTTGATAACATCATAATGTCTGTCGCTGCGGTGCGCGGTGCCAGGGTGGACCAACTTGGACACCACGGCCTCCGTCAAGCGCAGCGCCGGCCGGTGGTCCCACCATGCCAGCCTTAATGACGTCATCCATCGGGCCCTTGCCAGCTGTGGTGCGCCGGCCGTTCTCGAACTTAAACGACGCAAGTTGCTGCACTTGGCGACGAACATATTTTTGTATCGTTCGGGTTCGAGCGAGACCCTCGGGCCGTGGCGCCATGACGCCCGATGCCCTCTAAGCGGCTCATAGAAGCGTCAGGGGACCAGAGAGCTGTCATCGTCATCAGCATTGCGATACAGCGAGGTAACGGCGCCAGCGTTTTGGGGACCCGCCCGCCTGGCAGCGATCTGGGCGAAATTTTCCATCTAGTTTAGTTGTACTTATAATTATTAATTTGTAAATGTATCATAATTAAATAAGTTGGTTTATCTGTAATAAAATAAAAATAATAAGTAGTTATTTTTTACCGAAAACGAGTTATTCCAAGAGTTCTACAAGGAACCCTGGAATTGTTTTTATGTCTAAAAATCGTTAATCAAAATATCTAAAAAAAATTGTTATCTATCATTTTAGAAATCATCAGCGTTTTTTGTGTGTTTAAAAAAAAACACACTATTTTGCACTTTTCTGCCACAGCGACGAACGTAAGGTTCGCGTTGCAGTTTACGCCATTATATACTTTATTTTATCATATTTATTTTATAATTTGTGAAAATTTCAACCACCACAAATCCAGTTGCTAAGAACATCGAACATTTTTGTATGGTACTAGGGTACTTACTTGCATGCCCTAAAATTTCCCTGTTTAGTGTACACTTATAAAACATAATGTCCATCGATAGAGAATGTAATTACAAACAACAAAATATTCTTTAACAAAATATCGTAAATAGCGTAGCGTTTCTGAGATACTTCAGTATGAATGTGTAATTAAGACATTTATTTACATATTAAAACTGATTTTTATCTCAGAAACGCTACTATATATTTACGACATTTTGTAAAAAAACATTTGTTGTTGGTAATTGAATTTTCTATCGATAAATATATGTTTTATAGGTGTACACGAAAAAATCGTAATTTTTAGGGAATTTGAACTGTAGGTATCTCATAAAGATTCAATGTTCTTTGTCGATACCGGGATGCCTTAAATACTCTTACATCTTCTGTTCGCTATTGTTAGTTTGGCTTTCGTGTGTCTTGTCTTGCGCGAGCGCACCGATTACCAATGATGACTATATTGATCCGTCCCGCTACCGACCCGCATTCCGGCCGTAAATAGGTAACAGATTTTATTTTTAGGGTTCCGTAACCGAAGGGTGCCAAACGGGACCCTATTACTGAGACTTCGCTGTTCTTCCGTCCGTCCGTCTGTCTGTCACCAGGCTGTATCTCATGAACCGTGGTAGCTAGACAGTTGAAATTTTCACAGATGATGTATTTCTGTTGCCGCTATAACAACAAATACTAAAAATCAA
Organism: Argyresthia albistria; assembly: GCA_963457715.1. Classification (NCBI taxonomy): domain Eukaryota; kingdom Metazoa; phylum Arthropoda; class Insecta; order Lepidoptera; family Argyresthiidae; genus Argyresthia; species Argyresthia albistria. The sequence goes on from OY735269.1 coordinate 7,794,742, forward strand.
AAGAAATTTAATATTAAGGGGGGCTCCCATACAACAAACGTGATTTTTTTTGCTCAGTTTTGCTCGATATTGATAATGGTAGCAGGTAGACGCTTAAAATGTTCACAATATATGGAGTATATTATTTACTTAAAAAATAAATAATTAAATTAAATTAATATTTAGGGGGGCTCCCATACAAAATTATTATTTTTTTGCGGTTTTTTATAGATAATGGTACGGAACCCTTCGTGCGCGAGTCCGGCTCGCACTTGGCCGGTTATTATTTTCTTCTGTAATTCTCATCTCATTATGATGATTGATGATCTTTGGGACACAATTTTCGTAACTAAAAACATCTACCGTATCCTCTTTTTTTAACCGACTTCCCAAAGGAGGAGGTTTACAATTCGCCCGGATAATTTTTTTTAGAGGTTTAGTTAAGACAATAAAAATGTAATGTAAGTCAATATAAATAAATGTTACCTGTCTCAAAGCCTTCGCTGCTTTGGCAAAGCATGAGAACAATAGTTTTGCTCGGTCGCAGCCCTTCTTGCCATCTGACACAGGTGATTTGTTTACTGAAAACAACTCTAACAATGTAAAGGCGCCTTCTCAAAAGCACAAGGCAGAATGCGTTGGAGTAATTTCGTACATTTGTTTCACGGACCTGAAAACTAGTCCTTTTAGGCCTGGATGATATGCAGTAGTCCGTCAGCGGACTCTATTTTACGAACCGTAATAATACCTAGTAGAAGTGCTATTGGTTTCAAATCTACACTTCGTGACGAAAGTGTGGAACTTTGCATAGTTGTTCTCCGGATAGAACTGAACCATTTTGGCCCAGTTCCCTATCGCGCCAAGCCTCAGGGAGGACTTCCTATGGGAGGGGGGAAAGTTTGGTTCCCCCGCGCCTCCAACAAAAAATTCTCGCTAATCTAGTTTTATTTCCCCCCAGCAAGGGTACATTATATGTAATTCCGAAAATATTTTGACAACTAAGGTCTCACACTTATATATATATACTACCTACCTGCCAAAAATAAGAGATTCATAGGTCCAGTAGTTTCGGAGTTCGATACAAATTGTAACAGTCCAATTCCCCCCTTGGGAGATAAATTTCGCCAAATTCCTTCTAAGTGGATCCGTACGCTGCATAAGGAAGACCTGTACAAAGTTTCATGATTACCTATAGGTCCAGCTGTTTAGGCTGTGCGATGATATGTCAGTCACCATCCAATGTCTGGGATTTTTAAGTTTAGATTGTCTATCCTCTTTCCTCCATATTATATTAAATAATATTGATCCTACCGAAAAGTTGTATATTTTTTTTGTAGAGAATTTTATGTGGAATACTTGATACTAAGAACGTTTTTTGCTATGGGCCACTGTTTGCGAGTTTTTTATGAAAATTAAAAAAATCGGTTAAGTGCGGGTCGGTATCGCACACGAAGGGTACCGTACCATCGTACAACAAATCAAAAGCACTCAAAACAATAAAAAATAAACAAAAAGAAAATTTAAAAAGTTTATGCCTTCACGAGATTTGAACCGACGACCTCCGGATTGAGAGTCTACATCATACCGGCTGAGTTACCACAACCATGTGGGTTGACGCGAAATATGCTATCATATTTAAATGTGTAGTATATGTGTCTATGACATGGTTGCTATGACAATAAATAAACAGTTTCAGTCAAGATCTCCATTTTGAAATGCGTAAGTGTATCTAAACACGTCTCTTGTATCGGGGCCCCCTTTAATTTGCAATATCTCTCGTATTTCAGTATTTGTGGTTGGTGCGGCAACAGATATACACATTCTGTGAAAATTTCAGCTTTCTAGCTATTACGGTTCGTGCAGACGGACCCGGTGACAGACAGGACGGACGGACGGACGGACGGACGGACGGACAGACGGACAGCGAAGTCTCAGTAATAGGGTCCCGTTTGGCACCCTTCGGGTACGGTACCCTAAAAAGGGACCTTTACACCCACAATTATATTCTTTAAATATTTTGCGGAACTGATTTGTAATAAACAGGTATCGGAATTGAGGTGTGAATTTACCTAAAGTTTGCAGTGAGACATAACATGGAGCTGCTTCAACCACTTGAGTTGAACCGGTTTGAATTTAACCGATTAAATTTCGGGTTTTTTGTTTTACCTTTTTTTTGTTTTGTTTTAGTTTTACATGTTGCTTACATTTGAAACACCGAACTATCAAAATTTTTAAGCTGCTGATTCCCAAAAAAAAACGTAACTTTTTATTTTTCAAGCTTTCGAAAAAAGAAAAAATAATAAATATACAATTTCTAGAAACAATAAAATAAAAAATATAATTTTAATTTTCTCCAAAATTAATAAAATCAAACCGGTTCAACTCAAGTGGTTGTAACAGCTCCATTTTATGTCTCACTGCAAACTTTAGGTAAATTCACACCTCAATTCCGATCCCTGGTAATAAACTTAGTTTTATTGATATGGTAGAATATTAATTAACCAACTTCCCAAAGGAGGAGGTTTACAATTCGTCCGGATGCTTTTTAGGGTTCCGTACCCGAAGGGTGCCAAACGGGACCCTATTACTGAGACTTCGCTGTCCGTCTGTCCGTCCGTCCGTCCGTCCGTCCGTCCGTCCGTCCGTCTGTCACCGGGTCCGCCTGCACGAACCGTAATAGCTAGAAAGCTGAAATTTTCACAGAATGTGTATATCTGTTGCCGCACCAACCATAAATACTGAAATACGAGAGATATTACAAATTGAAAGTGGTCTCGGTACAAGATACGTCTTCACAACACGCTTGAAAAGTTTATACCAAGGCCATTTTGTTTTGGTAGGTAAGCCTTCTTTTAATGAAACTAAATTTAAATGATATGGCAATGTCGTCCCCGGACTTCTACAAAGACTTTAAATATTAATTGATGAATTACGACGTCTCTATTTAAACTGTAGAACTTTTAGAAAATAATTATAAAATTAATAGTTTTTAATTACTTTTGTTTTCATACAAATCTCAGAGCTCAGAAATTATTTTTTTCCTTTTAGCCACTTCAAGTTTGGCTGCCAGTGATGTTTTAATTAAATACTCTTTGGTGCGTTAAAATGATGTTTTGCAGTCTGCATGACATTGACATAATGAGTGAGTGAACCTCATTGTACGGAAATTGTAGATGGGTGTCTCACGTTTTCCAGTAGGAGTAGGTTGTAGACAGTGCTGCTTACGGCGGCGTTTAGTAGGTACTAAAGGCCCTAAAAGCGCGGCAAGCTTTGAATCAATTCAAATGTTATTTTTCAACTAGCTACAAGTTATTCTGACATAAGATGATAATTTGAACAAAACTTTTTGGGTATTTCATGAAAAATACAGTTACAGATCACACATATACAGGGTGGAACAAACGAATGGGCCCTGGAGGGAAAGTACCTTAAAATCTCAAGATATCCGTCCGTCCGTCTGTCTGTCACCAGGCCGTATCTCATGAACCGTGGTAGCTAGACAGTTGATATTTTCACAGATGACGTATTTCTGTTCCCGCTATAACAACAAATACTAAAAACAAAATAAATTTAATATAAAGGGCGCTCCCATACAATTAACGTGTTTTTTTGCGGTTTTTTTAACCGACTTCCCAAAGGAGGAGGTTTACAATTCGTCCGGATGTTTGTTTTTTTTTATTTATTTTTTTATGTATGTGCCTCGATAGCGCCTAAACGGATGGACCGATTTGGAAAATTAGACCGATTAGACCTATAGTGATTTTTGTGTTTTTCATAATAACTCGTGCAAATGCACATGGTAAGCATAATATTGTGATGCGGAACTGCTGATAACATATGGCCACCAGATCTGCTCAATACTAGGTACAAATACAATGCGTGGCTGACGGGCAGGCAACGCATAGCCTAAACCGATGGACCTAGAGCCATGAAACTTTGTACAGGGGTTCCTTAGTAGCGTGGGGTAGCACTGATATGGGATTTGACAAAATTAATTCCCCTGGGGGGGGGGATAAGGGGTTACAGTTTGTATTAAACTCAATCTAATCAAATAGGGTTTGTGGAAGTCGGTTTTTTCTAAAGTTTACTTTTTGTTCCAATTATATAGATAATGGTACGGAACCCTTCGTGCGCGAGTCTGACTCGCACTTGGCCGGTTTTATTTTATTTATTTTTTATGTATGTGCCCCGATAGTGCCTAGACGGATGGACCGATTTGGTTTTTTTTTTTGAAAGGGTTTACCTTCTTATTGGTCCCATTGACACCAGGTCAGGATCTGATGATGGGATCCTGGAGAAATCGAGGGAACTCTTCAAATATTATAGGCAGACCTTTAGTGATTTTTGTGTTTTTAGTAATAACTCGTGCATTTACTCACGGTAAGCATAATATTGTGATGCGAAACTGCTGATGAAGACCACATATGGCCACCAGAACTGCTCAATACTAGGTACAAATACAATGCGTGGCTGGCGGGCAGGCAACCTAAACCGGTGAACCTAAAGCCATGAAACTTTGTATAGAGGTTCCTTAGGAGCGTGGGGTAGCGTAGCACTGAGATGGGATTTGACAAAATTTATTTTGTCAACTACCTAGGAACAATTCCGTGTTAACTCTAATTTTTCCATTATACTTAATACTTACCCCATTCGCATTGTGCGTTAGTCGAAATTAAGGCCGTGACATCTTCCATCCTTCCATCATCTATTGGATAGTTTTTTGCAAACTCAAGTCCTTTTTTTGGACTGAATAGCCCTTGTTCGTCCAGCTGGTGATTGAGAACAGCTTAGCCCCAGTAGATAGAAAGCGGATTAGCACTATTCTCTAATTAACTTTGACAACTCCATACAAATTAGTATGGAGTTGTCAAAGTTAATCGGAGAATAGTGCTGATCCACTTTATAACTAGTGGGCCTTATGGGCCTATTAGACTACGCTGTCGGCAGGGCCCGTTCCCCATTTAAACATCTCCATCTCCAGGCCAATTTCGTGCGTCATAGGACCAGTCAGAATCGGACCTCGAACAAAATATTACAATACAAAATTCATGTGTAGTAATCAGGATGAACGAAAATGAAACCGACAAATTGACGAATGATATTTATTTAGATTCTTTGTTCCTGGGTTTTCTGATGGTGATCTGACAGCGAATCATTGACCGTCCAGCTTTGACAAAATCAGTATCGTATTTCTCCGTGACCAATTCAACCTGATGCTAATCACAACTCAGCATGTAACTTGAGAATGCTCCTTTGTATTTAGACGGAGGATTCTGAAATAGATAAAGATATATAGTGATATGCTTATTGAACATAATATTATATTATCGTTATGTAACTAATTATTACATCCCTACATACAGGTTTCTTTGGGAATTTAGGTGTAAGATAAATTGGTTAAAATTTGTAAAAATATGATATGATATTATGTTTCCACGTCTGTAATCACTGGGTTTTGTCTTTATCTAACGAATTCTACAAAACAATGCCATAAGTTGAATATTATACTTACATCATATGAAAAACTCCTACGTGATAACTCTAACCTTTGAGTACCAATTCTTTATGTTTACGGCAAAATTTATGTACTTATTAAAGTAATACACGACATATATTTACTTTTGACCTAAGATTTTCATAGGTTTAACTTGGCAAATATCACAAAATTACTTCCCGAAAGAAAAATTTGCATACGATTCAACGTTTTGTTTACAATGCATGACAGAACAGCTGTCAGTTATGTGCACTAGTGTTGCCGAACTATCGATAGTTTTACTATCGATAGTAAAACGCCAAAATCATCTATACAATCGATAGGCCTATCGATAGTATCGATACTATCGATAGTATCGATAGTATCGATACTATCGATAGACTATCGATACTATCGTTGTGACGTCAACAATCGATAGTCTATCGATAGGCTATCGATAGGGCACTATCGAGCGGCAACACTAATGTGCACTTCCTTTCTCTGTCTACGGCACAGAGAAATATTACTCACAAGGAGGTTATCTCCGTAGAAGTTCAAGAAAAACATGGAGATGTCGCAACGTTACCGAAATATATTTTATTTTACTGCTCAGGCTCCTATTGATGATAGCGTGATGATATGTACCGCAGATCCTTCCCAGGATCATTTATTTAATATTTATCGGTAACCCCATTTCGATAAATTGCGCGTAATGCCTCTTTCATGTAATTGCTGTCAAAAGCCTCATACAAAATATTTTCTAGTGAGGAGTTTACGCTTGTTTAACCACAGGAAGCTTAGACATACGATGTATGGTAACTCATCCGTCAAGATTGCAATGCAAAATTTTAAGCATACAACTATCTTAAAGATTCTTAGTCCAGACAGACATCTTCCTAATAAGGCTCAATCTTACTCGTACTAGAATAAAAGCCTGTGTCCCGTAGTGGGGTCATTATTAGGCTGAAGCCTATTATTTGTCTAATCACTACAAAAATGGCGCAGTCTGTTCCTCTAGACTTGCTTAGCTTGGCTTTTTATTTTTTATTTATTTAAATTCCTCTAAAAATAAGTTAAGGATGAAATTCTGATTGCCTAGGGCCCGCCCTTAATAAGAACATTCTAGAAGTGATTTACGGTTATTTAAACGTCTCTGAGTACGACGACGCGACGTTTAAATACTTACTCCATTCCGTATAAATTCGAAGAAGATTTATTAACTTTTTTTCTTCATTGCATTGCGTTTTCAGTGTAAGTAAGCCTTATCTCCTATACTGATTTAACTGAATTATGTGAATAAATGAATAATTATTAATTTTATAATTTTAAATAATTTCTTTTTAATTACTTTCATTTTTATATAGATAATGAATGTGTGAAAGAACAGTTGAAATATTTTCCAATGGTATAAGAAATTGTGGTAAGTCGACTCTGGTGACCAAACACGTGGAGAGAGATAAATGCCTGCGATTTGGGAGGCGACACGAACTATACTAACTAAAATAACTAAAATGGTGTGTTTGAAAATGAAATCTATGGCCACCGCGCAAGAGCTGTCGGATTTGAAGATTATCAGTTTAGTTAGTGCATTTACTTCCTCTAGTTTAATGGTTTTGACACCTCCCAAATAGCCCCCAGTGTCTATCTATCTTAAACATTATTTTGTTGCGGGCCACAGCTAGTAAAAGTTAAGTAATTAAATACAGCCCATTAATATCCCATCCGTGGGGCACAGTAGCTTAGCGGAATTACACTGATCTAGCGGCGTGTATATACTTTATAGTGGCTCGATATGTTGAAGACCTAGCCTATTATTTAATCTACTATGTAGATATTCTGTAGGATATACTCACAAAACCAATATCCCTCAAGAAACAGGCGAAGTAACATGAGTTAGAGTCGTCGACTTGTTTACGCTTTTTGCCCGCTTCCATTTCAAGCAAAGATGGATAGAATTCTCGTTTGCATTTTGCTCCAACGCCTGGTATCTGATGCATTTTAGTTCCTAAGGGACCAACATTTTTATCAAGCCAATCCTGCGTTGGCTCTTGCTGCTGCTGTGGTCCCTGGTACTGCTTTGGTACTTGTAATTGCTCCTGTCCTGGATATTGTTGAGGTCCTGAATATTGTTGTGGTCCTGGGTATTGAACTGCTTTTGGAGATAGTTGTGGTCCTGGGTACTCTTGTGGTCCTGGATATTGTTGTTGTCCTGGATATTGTTGTGGTCCTGAATATTGTTGTGGTCCTGGATATTGTTGTGGTCCTGGATATTGGTGTGGTCCTGGATATCCTTGTCGTCCTGGATATTGTTGTGGTCCTGGATACTGTTGAGTTCGTGTATATTGTTGTGGTCCTGGATATTGTTGACGTCCTGGATATTGTTGTGGTGCTGCATATTTTTGTGGTCCTTGTTGGTACTGCTGTAGTTCTTGGTAATCCTGTGAATTTATTTTGCTGTGAAGGCCTTGCTTCAAACTTCATGACTTTTGGCAAATGGGAAGTGGCCTATAGCAGGAGTGGCCAACTTGGTTATACCCATGATCGAATTTTGACTGATGAAACCCTGTGAGATCGATCTTTTACATTTTTTCTTGACATGTAGCGTTAGCAAGTTGAGCAGTGCGCAACATACACAAATCTAATATTGTATTGACCCTAGCCTTTTTCACTATGCCCTCTAACTTTACCAAACCCATGCTAAAATATTTTATACAAGGTGTAAATGAATTAACGCAAAATGTGTAAATGAATAAAATAAAATAAATCTCAACAAATTGTATTTACAACTAGCTACCCGTCGCGCGACTTTGCAGCGCGTTTTAGGTATTCTCATAGTTCCCGGCCACAAAACAATTCGTTCATCATTTTGAAAATACATTTATCGACCCGTGTTGGGCATAATACGCATCCACTCCGCACCACAGACTATTTAGGGATACTGATATTTACGAAACTCTTTGCTTACAAACTGAATGGGTCGCACGCAACGCGCAGCTTTCAAACATAAGTTCCGGTTCCGCTTCCAACAAAGCGGTTGAACGAAGTAGTTTGAGTGATGCTAGATATATGGCTACCAACGCCATCTAGCGAAAAAGAGTGAACTTCCTGTACAAAAGTTATTTAGATTTTTTTACTGTTTTCTCTACGTTTTTTCTTATTTTTTAACCGACTTCCCAAAGGAGGAGGTTTACAATTCGTCCGGATATTTGTTTTTTATTTTTATTTTTATTTTTTATGTATGTTCCCCGATAGCGCCTAAACGGGTGGACCAATTTGGAAAATTATTTTTTTGTTTGAAAGGGTTTACCTTCCCATTGGTCCCATTGACACCAGGTCAGGATCTGATGATGGGATCCTGGAGAAATCGAGGGAACTCTTCAAATATTATAGGCAGACCTATAGTGATTTTTGTGTTTTTCATAATAACTCGTGCAAATGCACATGGTAAGCATAATATTGTGATGCGGAACTGCTGATGAAGACCACATATGGCCACCAGATCTGCTCAATACTAGGTACAAATACAATGCGTGGCTGAAGGGCAGGCAACGCATAGCCTAAACCGGTGGACCTAGAGCCATGAAACTTTGTACAGGGGTTCCTTAGTAGCGTGGGGTAGCACTGATATGGGATTTGACAAAATGAATTCCCCAAGGGGGGGGGGGGATAAGGGGTTACAGTTTGTATTAAACTCAATCTAATCAAATAGGGTTTGTGGAAGTCGGTTTTTTCTAAAGTTTACTTTTTGTTTCAATTATTTTATTTTACCTAAACCTCCTCCGGTCCGGACTGACACAAATAAAACCCAATAGGCATTATACACATCGGTGGGGCCAATTCACAGGAAAAGGAAGACTAATGCCACAGAAGAGATAATCTAACGCACAACATTTCATTTTTAACCGACTTCCCAAAGGAGGAGGTTTACAATTCGTCCGGATGTTTGTTTGTTTGTTTTTTTTTTTTATGTATGTGCCCCGATAGCGCCTAAACGGGTGGACCGATTTGGAAAATTATTTTTTTGTTTGAAAGGGTTTACCTTCCCATTGGTCCCATTGACACCAGGTCAGGATCTGATGATGGGATCCTGGAGAAATCGAGGGAACTCTTCAAATATTTTAGGCAGACCTATAGTGATTTTTGTGTTTTTCATAATAACTCGTGCAAATGCACATGGTAAGCATAATATTGTGATGCGGAACTGCTGATGAAGACCACATATGGCCACCAGATCTGCTCAATACTAGGTACAAATACAATGCGTGGCTGACGGGCAGGCAACGCATAGCCTAAACTGGTGGACCTAGAGCCATGAAACTTTGTACAGGGGTTCCTTAGTAGCGTGGGGTAGCACTGATGTGGGATTTGACAAAATTAATTCCCCAAGGGTGGGGGGGGACAAGGGGTTACAGTTTGTATTAAACTCAATGTAATCAAATAGGGTTTGTGGAAGTCGGTTTTTTATAAAGTTTACTTTTTGTTTCAATTATTAGAAGTATAGCTTACTTGTAACCTTGTAACTAAACTTTACAACTTACAATATCCTTAGTCCTGCTAAATGCTAAGCTGAGATTTATAAAAGTTACAAACAAGACCAACACTTTGCAAAATGAAAACACCATTTTATCAACTTTATGCCGCAAATTCAATTCTCATTCTGCAGTTCAGACAGCTGCCTCACAAGATAATTGAAAATAATGATTGATTATCTCCATCGTCATGGTATTTACACATGTCAAATTCTGAGCACGCGGGAGGAGAATCACTAGTTAATTAGCCACTTTATAGCGATTCATATTAGGGCAGGCCCTAGGCAATCAGAACTTAGACTTTCATCCTTATCACGTTCCCGCGAACATAAGCGTCTCCGTGAGTATGAAAAAACCCACAGCATTTCTCGACCTACAAAATGTTTGGGCGTCTGTAGACGTTGTGCTTTATGACACATCTTGCCTACCATTGCTACTTAGCACAACGCCTATGAACGGTCGACGTTTATAGACGCTGTGATCTATTTAATTGTAAACTACCTGTTGAATTGTGCAACAACGTTGACAAACATTCTAGAATATTTCATAAATAAGAGGTTATTTAACCTGTCAACGCCCGGAACCCGCAAGTACTTATTTTTCCCATGGTCCGGACCGAATGGCGGTTGGCGGCGGCTATGACCACGAGAATTGAAAGTCGAAATGTGTTGAAAATATAGCACCTTTGTATGATTGTTATATACCATTAGAAAGATAATTTATCCACAAAGTGACCTTGAAGTCATTTAGATTTATTTTGATTAGGAATTCAGAAACAAGACAATCTAGTATTTCAAACGATACCAAGATTACACTCAAATTCACCAAATTTTTATCAAATTAAAAATATAGCACCTAAATTGCTTTATCGCGCTAAACAACCCTGATTCACTGAGCTGAGTTGAAAACTTGTTTAGTTTCAATATGGCAAGCATTTGAGTTACTCTCTGAATGTAGGTGCAATAATATAGATATTAGTTAAAGATATGCCTCTGGCACCACAATGGAATAAGCAACTCCCCTTGCAAAGATATCATATATACATATATATAGATACGTTATACGTTTTCTGAAGAATTAATTACGAAGTAAAGGGTGAAGTATAAATATTATTTCCTGCTACTTACTTAGGTGTCGGAATCAGTCTGTATTCGTATTCAAATCATCCAATAGCGTGGAAAGCTAAGCTTTGTATGGATTATCTAGATATATTAGACGATAGCTGAATGCGGAATGTAATTTTATATTTATCGCCCATACACTTCTTGTAGTTTATAGGCTGGTGCATGAATTAAATATTTTAGGATTCCCAGAGTAATATTTGTTAGCATGCGGTCAAATTATAATATTGGCGCATGTTTCAAAAAGTCCCGAACTACTCTGCTTATAAGTTCGGGGGTTCTCAGCTGGAAGAAATGTTTACAAAAAAATTTCGAGGTATTTTTGTATGAGTTTCTAGTGCAAATAATATTTTTTTAGTTTACAGATACACACATACACATCACATACATACGTAGGTAACAATATAGTATCGTCCGCATTTTGTTGGGTTAAATCAAATCGTTGTCAATGCAAGGCCGCACCCTTTATTATAATGTGCGACCTTTTCACATTCGTTGTGCGTTTATCGCTGCTCGCCAAACGTGACGAGAATCGGATGCGTAATGGGCTCCACGATGCAATCTGACTAGCATGTTGCTGCAACTATTGAAGGCAGGTTGCATTGCAACATATAGAGAAGGACAGAACAGGAAGACAGACAGAGAGAGTAGGACAAATTGCAGCAACAGATTGCAAGCCAGATTGCATCGTGAGTAGAGCCTTTGGATAAATAGGGTATCTGTGTGCAATATACATGTCATTACTGAGATCACATGAAGCATTGCTTGATTTCATGGAATTATTTTAATCAACCAGTCAATTACTGTTCTGTACTGGGATTAAAACGACTCTCGTGCGTACAACCGCCTGGGTGCGGGACCAAAATATCGCTACTTCCCTCTGGTGCGGAGGTCGTATCTAAGGAACCAGTAGGTGTAGGAAAGAGATAAAAGTACACTTATGCATGTCTACTTCTTTTTAGTAAGAATAACAAAAAAATACATTATTGAAATGTTTCAACCCCTCTTTGCACCAGGCGTAAAATAACTAGATTCAGTGCGGGCGAGAGATGTTAGCGCCTCTTGTGGCGGTTACGCTTGTCCCCGCATGTTTGTTTACCTTTATCGACTAACGTCCGGGAAACGTTTCATAACCATCCAAATGATTTTCGTATTACTAGAGTTAGATTTGACAGTTGCGCTATGTAACTTATGTCAAATTTGACCCTATCTATCTGCAGATTGAGGATAGATAGGTTATTGAAACTGCACGTTAGTGAAAGGCCGCGCTTACGCAGTGCAGACAGTTTTGGCATTCGTTTTATCACTCGTGATTATTCGATGTTTTTGTGTGGTAAAATGTTTCCCTGAAAACATAGGTACAATAATGATTTTGAAGTACTCGTAAGTATAGTAAGATCTCTATGTTTTGTACAAATATTTGTTCACATACCTGGTCAAGTACGTGTGTTAATAAAGTTCAAAACCTATGAAAAAATAGAACAAAAAATTTGGGTATTTTGGGAAGCTGGACGGTAGGCATAACAAGAGTTTTTAACGTCAATTCTAAGAAGAGATTTCTTCCAGAAAGCCATTTTTGGTTAGGAAGTAGATGGTAAATCGAAAACTTGACATCACACATTGGTATTTAGAGTTTTTATTATGAATACGTTGAGGCCGGAACTGGGTGAAGTTGCGGAGATTGCTGAACTTGCTGATTTCGATGCTGAGAAAAAAAACATAAATGAACCTTTTACCGAGAGCTGAGACTATTTAAGAAGTTTTTTTACACGACTGTGCAAAAGTAAGTATTCGTAGGATTACTTTTCTAATACTCGTACTAAGATGTAAAAATTTTGTATTCCCACCGAGGGGTAAGTAAAAATTTAGTGTAAGTAAAAATTTTGTATTCCCACCGAGTGGCACCGGCCTTTACCCGAGTACGCGTAAGATTGAGCCATACTCTACCACGCTGGGTCAGTGTGGGTTGATGCTTGGTGGAGAGGTTTTTACGACTACTACCTACTACCAAGTAGCAATAGTATAGCCAGGACCAACAGCTTCACGTGTCAATGGAAACACGGAACATCCGCGTCCGTTAAAATGTTCTTAAGATAAATTCATTATCTAATCGGTACATGGTCAGCATCGGGACTAGAACCTGCATCTCCTACATGAAAAGGAATCGTAAAACCCACTAGTCCACGGCGCTATTATTGTGGTCCTACTAAGACGGTACCTACGTTGTATAACGCAAAAAATTATGTGAGACGCGTTCTGTTTCACGCAGTACACATGTCTGTGACTGCGCTTGTATTCTTTAGCAAATTTTAAATTAATGATTTTCGGGGATCTTTGTAGTAAAATAGTTTGAAACATAATGATAATTGGACTCAATATGTCTCAATGTCGGTATAGCAATACATTTTTAGAATTAATCTCATACTGAGGCAAAAATGGTAGCTGAATGATTTTGCGAGAAACGAAGCGTGGCATGGTCGTCTGTGAATCTTGATTCGTCTTTCGATTTTCCTGAGCTAGTGTTGAAAGTCTACCATCGAATTTCTATCAAACAAGACAGCTATCCACCTTCAAGTAAGTATTTTCTTGATCTCCGGATAGCGATTATGCGGGTCTGCATATTTGTTTCTACAATCAGACAATTTTATTACAGGTTTGGGGATCGAGTCATTGTGCTGCTGACGTGATGCAAATTCTTCCATGAAGGCGCCTTTCCCAGGCTAAGTAGGTACGTAAACGGAATCCCGTTTTGAGGACTCTCCTGCAGCCGATATTGGTTTTCATGGTAAGACGAACAAAAACTTTAATTTCAGGCTTCCAATTTCGGCGTGGGCGCGCGAGCAAAATGGCGTCCGCCAATATTTTGTGAATCGATGAATCCTGATTTTCCCGTTTGCAATGGCATAAGCCACTCCTAGTTTCAAATCACATTTAACGGTATGTAACCTTTTTTATATATTTACCTATATTTATCCGGCTCGAAGGACCAAAAGATGTGAACGCCAGGTCCTCTGGACCGTCCACGGATGTAGTGCTGATGATGGGATGAGATGAGGAATGATGAGAACTGGGAAAGTAGACCAATGGGAGGTTATGGGATGTCGATGAAATGGGTACCTTGTAGCTCCTGGGCGGCAGAGGTTTAGTTTAGACAATATAATATTACAATATTATATTTAAACAAATCAATCGAAGGTCAATATAAATAAATGTTACCTGATACATAGCATTAAATCCTTGGGTGAAGCATGAGTACAATAGTTTCGCTCGGTCGCAGCCCTTCTTGCCATCTGACACAGGCGATTTGTTCACTGAAAACAACTCACAATGCAAAAAGCAAGCTTAAAATCACAAGGCAGAATGCGTTGGAATATTTTGTCTACTTACAATTGAAATTGTCACAGAATGTGTATCTGTTGCCTCTACAGCGACATATATTGAATAACCTACCTTCACAAAATAAAAATAAATAGAAAAACCCATATACAAATAAGCTGCAAAGTCCGAGTTGGACTCGCGTTGAGAGGGTTTCGTACAACAATAATAGGACTAACACCAACAAAATATCCTAAAAGTACCCTAAAATTCAGTTTTTAAACTTTGCACGCCAGATTTAGGAGGTTAGGGGGTTAAAATTGTAGATTTCGGAGTTTATATGGGATATGGGTGCAAACATGTACTTGCATACCAAATTTCTTATTTTTAGGACTTCGGGAAGTACCCTAGAGGTTTTGATGACGTGCGAATCGTTCATATTATTGAGCACAACTTTTTCAAAATTAGTCTTAAAAATATTATAAAAATAAATTTAAGATCCTCGCACTATGTGCTTTCTTTCATTTGATATATCACACGGCATATTTTGATTTTATTTTATTTTATTTTTCTTATTTGGCCTCTCAAAAGTGACCCCCATGTTCCATATTTAAATATTTACATTACACCTTTGTCTTTGGGTCACAAGTTGCTCTGATCAAATCGGTTTCATAGTAATAGTTGCTTAGTCCTAACAATGTCCCTAACAACCCCGTGAAATGGGTTTCACAGTCATCCTGTATACGAGTACTTACCCCATTCGCATTGTGCGGTAGCCGAAATTAAGCCTATGATATTCCCTAGCCTGCGATCAGCTATTGGAAAATTCTTTGCAAACTTCAGTGCTTTTTCTGGACTGAAAAGTCCTTCTTCGTCCATCTGGTGATTGAGAATAGCTTAGTGACATATTTCACAGATATCGTTACAAAAGATTACATAATTATTTCATTTACCGCCCCTGCACTCAGAGACATTTAATGAACCATTCCAAATTTAAATTTACATAAAAAATCGGAATCGTTATACTTCTCTGGGTACTTCTGGAATTATACTGTTCTTTATACGTCTCTGATATTGCATTCCATAATAAATAACATTGGAAGATTTTATTGAACTTTTCTTCTTTATAATTTTCTAATACAGATTAAGTATAGTATAATCATTGCTTTGCTTTGTCTTACCTCCCATACTGCTTTAATTGAATTCCAAGAATTGGAAAT
The DNA here is from genome assembly GCA_963457715.1 of Argyresthia albistria. Taxonomy (NCBI): domain Eukaryota; kingdom Metazoa; phylum Arthropoda; class Insecta; order Lepidoptera; family Argyresthiidae; genus Argyresthia; species Argyresthia albistria. Next base: position 7,810,379 of record OY735269.1, read on the forward strand.
ATGAAATATTTTCCAATGTAATATGGAATGGAAAGGAGTATAGTGGTGACCAACCGCGCTGGTTGGAAAGACAAGAGTGTCTATCTTACAAATTCCTTTGTTGCGGGCCACAACTAGTAAAAGTAAACTAAGTAAAAGTAGCCCATTAATGTCCCAGGCGAGGGGCACAGGCCTAGGCCACAACTAGTAGCATAGCGGAATTACACTGATTCAGCGGCGTGTAGTGGCTCCATATGTTGAAGACCTAAGCCTATTATTTAGTCTACTACGTGATATTCTGTGGAATATACTCGTACTCACCAAACCATAATTCCTCAAGTGACAGGCGAAATAACATGAGTAATAGTGGTCGACTTGTTTACGTTTTTTGCCCGCTTCCATTTCAAGCAAAGATGGATAGGATTCTCGTTTGCATTTTGCTGAAAAATCTGGCATCCGATGCATATTAGTTGTACCAGTATGATCATCTAACCATTTAGCTACTTCTGCAGATACGTCATACTTTTTGCCTTCAAGAAGAGGGTTTCGGACCTTTGGTGGCCCTGGGTGCTGTTGTTGTCCCTGGTACTGCTGTGGTGCTTGTAATTTCCCCTGTGCTGGATATTGTTGAAATCCTGAAAATTGTTGAGGTCCTGGGTATTGTTGTGCTCTTGGATTTAGTTGTAGTCCAGGATATTGTTGTGGTCCTGGATATTGTTGTGGTCCTGGATGTTGTTGTGGTCCTGGATATTGTTGTAGTCCTGGATATTGTCGTGGTCCTGGATATTGTTGCGGTGCTGGATATTTTTGTGGTCCTGGATATTGTTGTGGTCCTGGATATTGTTGTGGTCCTTGGTACTGCTGTGAATTGATTTTGTTGTAAGCCTTGCTTGGTGTCAAACTTCATGACTCTAGGCAAACGGGAAGTGGCCTATAGCAGGGGTGGCAAACTTGGTTATACCACAAATACTATAATATTATACTAACGTTGAGTTTCAGGAAATTATTTTTTTTATTTAAGCAAATGCTCAGCAACTGAAACAAATGACTATCCTATGAGATTCTCGCGATTAAATTAGTTAAGTGACAGCTTAAACAAAATAGTTTCGTGAAACTCAGGATTATACAGATAGACCACTTAGAACAAAATAAACTGATATGCTACGGAAGCTTCTTTAGTTCAAGGCCATTATCGCTTGGTGCAGCACCATCGAATAATTGCAAATACCAAGAGATGGCGCTAAAATATGTAGAATGTATTCTAAGATAGAATAAAGAAGAAGTGTGTTAACTGAAACCATGGCGTTTAAAGTACAAAACTTACTCGTCACGCCATCTTTTTTTTACGAAGGGTTACTAATTCTAATTTCTATGGTATGAGCACCCTGTGGTTATACCGAAGATCCACTATTGATTGATGAAACCCTGTGAGTTTGACTTTTTACGTTCCTCTTGACACATAGCGTTAGCAAGTCGATGTGCGCAACATTCACAAATCTGATCTAATAAATGAATTAACGCAAAATGAGAAACTGCTTTGTTAGGGACATCATTCTGAGCAACAGTACATTTTGGCCTGAGTGGATCAGCTGATTTGTATGGAAAAGTGAAAAATAAAGTTGCTCTGATCAAATCGGTTTCATAATGAAAGTTGCTCAGAATGATGTCCCTAATAAAGAAGTTTCTCATTTTGCGTTAATTCATTTACACCTTGAATATTGACCCTAACCTTTTTCCTAACCCTTTGCATACATACCCTTTGCATATTGTATAGTGGTCCAAAAAGTGACGTCAAAATTTATTTATTTTTGATTCCTCATGCTTGGGTGAAAATACCCCATGTATGTTCCACGATTTCTAGCGGTTTAGAAGTTATGATTTTTTTAATGTGATTTGCGAATTTTCTACCGGAGTAACTTAAAATAATCATAACTTTTTTAACAGTAAGATATTTTGTATTATTTTTCGTCTAGCATTATCGTCTTGAATTACTTATTTATACTTTATAATCTATTACATAACATTTTTCATTAAAAGATACCGAAAATACCCCAGGTTTAGTTATGTCAACGTGACAGCTTTTCAGAGATCAAGCTATGTTTTACAAACTATAAGTGGTGTAAGAAAAAATGCTGAAAAATTGTATAACTAAATCCTATTACTTACAACTTCCTTAGTAGATAGGTATTTTGGGTACTTACCGGAAATGCTAAGCTAAGATTTATAAAAGTTACAAACAAGACAGACAACTTGCAAAATGAAAACACCATTTTATCAACTTTATTCCGAAAATTCATTCTGAAGTTCAGACAGCTGCCTCTCAAGATAATTGTAAGTAATCATCGATTATCTTCATCGTCATGGCAAGGGCGCATTTACACACATGACGAATCACTTGTCGAATTCTGAGCACATGAGAAGACAATCACTAGCGATACTGGTTCTATTTTAAATATTTTTAGTCTTTAGTTTTAACTTAAATCCTGTAGACTGGATTTCACCAACAAAAAGTTATACGAGAATCTTCTTCTCAGTCGTATCACTCTTGACAGAGTGGTCGTGGTCGTCATTTCGGTCGGGTGACCCGCCTTACAATTCGTCGCCATTCCTCCCTGAGGGCTGCTTTTCTGGTGCATTGGTACAGGGGGTCATCTAGTGCTGCCTTGATCTGGTCCGTCCATCGTATTGGTGATCTACCACGCATTCGGGTGCCCTCTACTCTGCCCTGTACCACCAGTCGCTCAATGGACATACGGCCGCGTCGAGATACGAGATATCCCATCTCGACGCGGCCGTATACAAGAATATCCCGATATACGAGAATATCCCAGGAATAACTTGTATGACAAATGAATGACAGTTCAAAATTAGGTGATCTGGATCTAGGTGTCACTGGTGTCTATGAAAAAGTAGAAGATACTCTCGAGTAAAAGTTACTCTTTCGTTCGTAAAATCCAGTCTTTGGATTTAATAAATGTTCCATCTGTCGCAAATGTTGCGTCACAAATCAAAATACTTCACGTCTAACGGGCCTATTAGACTACGCTGTCGGCAGGGCCCTGTCTGACTCACTGTCTCTTTCTAGTCGTTCCATATGAGTGAGACGATACAAATCGTGCCCTGCCGACAGCGTAATGTAATAAGCTCTACTAGGGTACAGCTGTCCAACGATCTTTTGGCGTGCGGTGACAGGTAGAAACTTGTGAAACTACAACGAATTTAAGTTAAGTTAAGTTTTTTGATCTGTGGCTTCTATCGTGTGTTGCCACAATAATTTCGCCAATGTCACGTGATGAACCCTGCACACTGGGGATCACGTGGTACAGTTATTAAAACGACTCTAAGCTAAGCTGAGACTATAATCTAATATTGTTAGGAGATATAAATTTGTTTAGTAAGTTTACAGATGATGGATGAGTAAGGGAAAGAAGAAAGTTTAGATTGACAACGAATTTTGAAAAGATCATTGCATGAGATTGCGTAGAAGTGACACCCAGGCGGTGTCCCCTGTAAACATTATTTACACGCCAAAAGTTCGTTGGACAGGTATAACAATGTTATCGTCCGCATTTTATTGGCGCAAATCAAATCGATGTCAATGCAACGCCGCACCCTATAAAATAATGTGCAATCTTTTCACATTCGTTGTGTGTGTATCGCTGCTCGCCAATATGACGAGTATCGGATGCCTTAATTGGATATAGTATCTGATCACATAAAGCATCGCTTGATTTCATGGAATTCTACTAGTCAACCATTCAATCACTGTCCATAAAGATAGATCTATCAGAACGTTCACTATTCTGATCTTCTGAAACAAGTATGTGTTCTCCGTAAACTTTGACAACTCCGTATAAAATTTAGGTGTGAGAATACCTAATTTAATAAGCCCAAAGTATTAAATAATTGCTTTTATTTCATAAACTCACAAATATACATTATACTTAGGCACTACAGACTATAAATGCTTAGAATTTGGACTAAAACGCTAGTCAGTAATTTAATGAATCACAGATGTCAGTTCCCCTCACGAAGACAATCCGAAGCCCAACTGAAACAAATAAGAACTTTTGAAAGAAGAAAAAATGAACAAATGTTTTGTAAAAAAATTACGAATGAAACGAAAGATATTGAATTGACCACAGTGCTATGTAAAAAAATAAGAGAGCGCGATTAAATAATAATACTATCGGATTACAGTCTCAAACAAAGTCCAAAATGTATGACATAAAGGAAACACACGAGTCTTTATTCTAAAATGGGAAAATATTAATAAAACCATTTGAATACGACGACCTCTGTGGCGTAGCGGTTGTGCATCTGCCTACCATGCGAGAGGTCCAGGGTTCGAATCCCGGCTGGGGACAAAAAAAAAGCCCCCAGGTCTTGGATGTTTGCATGTTTGTGATGTCGCTGTTTCTGGTTCCCACGACACAGGGTATCCTAGTGTGGGGCCAGACGCAATGTATGTGCCTGTGTGTAAAAAAAAACTCAAAATGAGAAACTACTTTATTAATACTAATTAGGCCATGCACTAAAACACTGACTGAGCCACTCGCTCAAGACCTTCTAAAATAATTAAGTTCCTAGTATTCGATACTGATTTAACTCGAACATTATATTTAATATCTGGTTACCGAGTTTCGCTCGGCGGTTGGTGGTACAAACACAATAAAACATTATATTCATATCATCAGACTGCATTAACATCGATTAATATGCTGCTCTATTTTTGAACAGCTGTAATGTAAACGAGAAGCAAGCAAGAAGGTTGAATAGCAGATGATGAACTTAGATTCGACCTTAATGGAACGAAACTTTTGTATGAATTTTCCGAAGACGCGCCAAAAAGTGTCACATGATCTGAGGTCGCAATGAGTTAACTTACTTTTTTATTGTCACTGGAATTTATGCCTTATTTTCATTTTACTAAAGTGAAATTGCCAATCCTATTGCGCGGCAATGAGAAAAGAATAAAAACCGCGGACACCAATTGGGGGATATTGTCCGTATTATCTATACCCTATCCAACATAGGATGATCTCTGACAGCTGTCAGTGTCAAAACACGCCTATGAAGTATCGTATTTTTCGACGGTAAAAAGACATCGACAGAACAAGAAAATTATGGATGAAGATTGGGAGCGTGACGTACGATTCGACCAATCTACCCAGGAACTGATTATAAATCTACAAGACTGCTCCAGCGAGTCCGAATCAGACTTTGATGATGGTGATTTGGGCTGTGAATCGATTTAACAAGAATAAAAACATGTTAAAACATCCTTTTGTTGGATTTGCTTGAAACATTCAGAAACTTTAGTAAGAATATCGATAATTTGTATCGACATTAACCCCATGCCTAGTAAAGTCACAGTGTCAAGCTGTCAGAGTTCATCCTATGTTGGATAGGGTATATAGCTTCCTACCTACATCTCTCCTTTACAAAAAACAAAGAAATCTAATTGCGTAGGTAGGACCATAAACTTAATATTGGGCTCCCTGACTGATGATGACTCATGAGTTTCGTACCTTATCGGCTTGCTCCTTGATGCAGTTGAAGAGCAGCTTCGCCCGATCGCAGCCCTTCTCGCCGTCGGAGAGTGTCTCCTCGTTGACTTGAGAATGCAAATAACATTATTATAAGTATCTAACTAAACTGTAAGAATTTAGTAATAAACCTAGCAACTAAACTAATAACCGAGCCATTAGGACATAAGAGGGCCTTTATTTAGCAGTCTCGTTAAATCTTATTGAACACATAAATATAAGGTCTTCTAATAAGTAGGTATATTGTTTAAGTACCTGAATTGCAGGTCTTGGCGGCTTCCTTCACTTTGTCCAACTCTTCAGTACCGTCCAGGTATTGCGACGATTTTTCAATAGTCTTCTCCTCAGAGTACATGCCCTTTTCGTCGATCTGAAATAATGATTCGTATATTTTTCGTATATTATTTATTGCACATAAAAGACAAAACACAAAAAGATACAGAGAAGGAATGTACAAAGGCAAGCTTATCTCTAAAAAGAGATCTCTTCCAGCAAACCCAGGATGGACGGAGAATATTAAAATACAGAACAGGTAGGCCTATGTGCTCAAATAAGTGAAAAATTAGTGAAAGTGATTCCCTTGACATTATTTCGATTCCTGGTAGTACCCCGGAATTTCTATGTTGCAAGATTATGTTACGTGGTCGATATGTTTGTCTGCACAAATATCGTAATCCCATTCTCCTCCTGAATTAGTAAATTCATGATTGTTATTTTTATTTTTTCCAGCAAAACCACATCACCGTATAAAGTGAGGGGTAACGAGTTTCCTGCCATCACTGTAAGCTTCTGCCATGTGCTAAGATTATAGGAGGCAACTAATGAAACTGATGAAAGACCAATATCGTAGGACAAAACTGGCATGATTCTCGCGCTTTCGATTTGTGGATATCGAGATCTATATTGACAGATTCCCCTACAAAATCACTCGATATAGATGTAGATATCGTATATCGAATACGCAAGATTCATACCAGATTCGATTGACACAGGACTGTTGTCAAAAAAAGAGGGGGAATATCTAGCAGTGGGCGGAAACAAGCAATTGACGATGTTGACAATGAATGAAACTGAGGGAAATGGGAAACAAAATAACTGGCAATTGGGACCTCCTGACCTCCTTCATAACTCCATAGCTCAGACTAATAATCCAACTCCTCCAAGCTCCATAGCTGCGGATAGACTATCCCACTCTCACGCAAAATGGAGTAATGAATGGAGTTTACATTATTTATGTATTTTATACATATATATATATATATACATTTCATTTTTAAAATATTATGTATGGTTTTTATGTATGTATGTACTTATTAGTAAGTAGTCTATTAATTTAATATTTATCGTTGTGCACATATGTAGGTCTATCTTTTGTTAATTAATCCTGTCCATCCTAGGTTTGCTGGAAGAGATCTCTTATTAGAGATAAGCTCGCCTTTGTACATGTTTTTTTCATTATTAAGTGTCTGTATTCTGTTTTTGTGCAATAAAGTATAAAGTAAAGTAAAGTAATGAAAAACTGGCTAAATGAGGGCACCATTGTGCCTCTGGAAAAGGTTTGATGCCATCTGATATGTCTTGCGTCGAAATTAGGAAAACTGTGCAAAGCTAGAAAAATATCAAAAGAAAATACCATCCCAGTCTTCTTGAAGATACAGGCGAAGAAGCAAGCGTTGGCGTCATCGACGGTGGGAGTGATCTTCTTCTCCTTGAACTCCTTGATCTTTTCAATCGGGATCTGCTGCTCGGCTGCGCAGCCCGTAATGATCGGCAGCATATTCTCACGGATCTTGGCTCTGACCTCCTCGGATACGGCGGCCTGGAGATGTTAGATGGGACTTTTAAGACGATTGTCCAGCAAAATACCCATCTTTAAAAAGTTATTCCAGCAGTTTGAGATACTTCCTGAATCCACAAAAATATATGTTATAAAACCGTGTCCCTTAGCTAAAAATTTTGTATGCCATTGGAAACTGTTGAAAAAAAACTAATAAGTAGTTGTTTTTTACCTAAAACGAGTTTTTCTAGGAGTTATACAAGGTATGGTTGCTATGTGTAAAAATCGGTAATCAAAATATCAAAAATTTTAGTGTTTAATATTTTAGATATCATCAGCGGTTTTTGTGTAATTTGTAAAAAACATACTTTTTTGCACTTTTCGCACTTTTTGCGCGGACGTAAGTGTCGCGCTGCAGTTTACGCCATTATGTACTTTATTTTATCATTTTTCTTTTATGATTTTAGTGTTACCAGGCGCTTTAACTATATTTTACGTTAGATCAAAGTTTTTCTTAGACTGAATAGAGTATGGCTGAATATTACTCGTACCTAGTTAAAGGCATGTGCTCCTCAGTTCATTATACAGGGTTATTTTTGGACGCCTAGCCTAAAGTTACTTTTATTTTAGGGACATCATTCTGAGCAACTTTCACAAAGAAACCGATTTGATCAGAGCAACTTTATTTTTACCAAGATACCATGTGTCGTGGGAACCAAAAAGGATATTTAACCACTAAGTGGGAACAAGACATAACGAAGTCACTCTTATAAAAACAAGCCATTGGGATTTTTCTTCCTTCCTAGGTAGCTGGGATTCGAACCTGGGACCTCTCTCATGGGAGGCAGACCTACCGCATTGCCACAGAGGTCTTCATTAATTATAGAAAGGACAGTTTGTAAAATTAATATGTTAAAGCCATTAGGACTTTACTTACTTAGGCCAGTAGGTACTAACTTACCTACTTTGTAAAAGTAACACATGCAGGTAACTTAAATCAAAATATCCCAAAAACTTATACTTACATCAGCCTTCTGAAGGTTTAGAGCAGCCATCACAAACAAAAACACGTAACATAAAACCGCCATTTTTAAATAAAATTTAAACAAATTATAATGCCGATTGCTCTTAGATGTCCTCCTGATACGCAGAACTAGGAAACTGACGTCTAAAAGAACGCCCACCACATTTATATACTGTGTATTTTTTATTCTAATACGGTAATTATAATTACATGCTCTTGGTAATGAACTCGGTTTGAATGGAGGCTGTTTTTTTTCATGCGATTTCGACTTTGACTGCGATTACTCAATTTCCCACATGAAGTGTCATTGTGTTTGTATTCAACGTCAAACACGGGTGAATGGATAGTCAATTTCGGGGATTGCAGTTTGATGGTCCATCGACCACCGACATTAGTTTGATGGGCCATCGACCACCGACATTAGTTTGATGGTCCATCGACTACCGACATTAGTTTGATGGTCCATCGACCACCGACATTAGTTTTGGCAAGATTTGCGACCAATCAACGTTAGTGTCAACTAATATAAGGATTTTTACCATAGCAACGTCGTCGGCCTGTTTATGGAAACAGGCCATTGTACACTAAATAAACACTTGACAATTACAGGTGCAACCGACAGCCCCCTATGCAGGGGTCGCATGGAAGTGGAAGAGACGGTCGAGCACATGTTGCTGGCATGTCCATCCACAATTGAAACCAGGATGGCGATTCTGCGAGAAGCATCATCGACCCAGGAGCTCCTTGAACATCCAGGCCTCCTACTCGAAGTTGTGGATGAGTTGGGTTGGCTGAGATAAGAGAGTGGGAGAAGGGGACATGCACAAAGGCCCCGCACATGTGGGCCACGTGCAGGCACTTCAACCCCCTTACAGAAGAATAGAAGAATAGAACGTCGTCGGCACAAGTAAACATCTTTAGTTGAAATTGAAACCACAATGTAACCAATGTAATGTAACCCAGTAAAGCACTCAAATTGTCCGAAATACGGAAACTCATAAACTAGACTAACCCCCATAAACTAATAATAATTGAAACAAAAAGTAAACTTTAGAAAAAACCGACTTCCACAAACCCTATTTGATTAGATTGAGTTTAATACAAACTGTAACCCCTTATCCCCCCCCCCCCCTTGGGGAATTAATTTTGTCAAATCCCATATCAGTGCTACCCCACGCTACTAAGGAACCCCTGTACAAAGTTTCATGGCTCTAGGTCCACCGGTTTAGGCTATGCGTTGCCTGCCCGTCAGCCACGCATTGTATTTGTACCTAGTATTGAGCAGATCTGGTGGCCATATGTGGTCTTCATCAGCAGTTCCGTATCACAATATTATGCTTACCCATGTGCATTTGCACGAGTTATTATGAAAAACACAAAAATCACTATAGGTCTGCCTATAATATTTGAAGAATTCCCTCGATTTCTCCAGGATCCCATGATCAGATCCTGACCTGGTGTCAATGGGACCAATTCGAAAGTAAACCCTTTCAAACAAAAAAAATAATTTTCCAAATCGGTCCATTCGTTTAGGCGCTATCGGGGTATAGACATAAAAAAAACATCCGGACGAATTGTAAACCTCCTCCTTTGGGAAGTCGGTTAAAAAAGGTATGGCGCATTCGATAAACGGATATGAACACCTCTAAAAGCGATTCCCATACAAAATCTATCGATATCGCATATCGAATGCGCGAGAACCTACGACTGATCCTTAAAATGTATCCTTAAACTATTAAATAACTTACTAACAATCAACCTGTATAACCATTAACTACTTGTGCAAATGCATCATAGTATTATGTGGTATTATGTTGTAATAATGATCACACGTCCACGATTCCCAGATCTTGCTGATTATGGAACAGATTAATACTCATGATCATCATGGTAATATTGGTAATCATCATCAATGAAGTCAGTATCGGAACAGAAACATACAAAAAATATATTATTGTTTAATCGGTATTACTCTCGGACATAGGCCGAACAAACTTACAGTGAAGAACAATAGACGTCGTCGGAGCGAGAGGGTTAAGCTGACTTTAAACCAGTGCCATGATTCTCGCGCCTTCGATATACGGATATCTAGACCTATATTGACAGACTCCCATACAAAATCACTCGATATAGGTGTAGATATCGTATATCTGTCGGCGGCCGATCGTAGAATCGGGCACATCATGATGTGCCGTCTGTGCCCCGCCATTTCATGAAATGCCCAAGCAATTACTGTGGCGGGTTTTAACGAAAACATGTATTTTTAAAAGCCTTTTTATTCAGCACTACGTGATGTTTTTTGTGTAATACATGTCAAACGAACACGAAGACTATTCGGGGGCTTCGCTGCGCTCGCCCTCTTTAGTCTTCACCTAAGCTACCGCAGTGTTTGCAAATCCCAGCTTTTCTCACGTTGGGGAGAGGGGGGGTTTCGAAAGATCTGAAAACTGCAAATTTCTGTCTTTCTGCCAAAATATTTAATTTTGTTTTCTTAGATGACACGTGTAACGCTCTCCAAGTATGACCGGAACTCTCAGTCCGCGAGTCCTGCTCGCACTTGACCGTTTATTTTTAAGAAATTCAACACCTTTACAATAGAAACTCATTTTTCAAAATCTCACGTGTGATTGTGGGATGGGGGAAAGGTTGGGTAAAATCTCACGAAATCTCACAAGGGGGGGGGGTCAGAATATCCCTGAAAATCTCTCGCGTAATTGAAATAGAAATGAAACAGAAATTGTTTATTTTGCCTAAAAAAACAATACTGAGGAAAGCGAATGCGTAGGTATATAAGACAAAAAGGGAACAGTCTCAGCGTTTGCTGCAATTAATGGACGCCCCCTAACGCTTCATGACCATGACCAATGAGGAATGAAAGGTCTGTGTTGATGACAGGTTCGTCGAGCTGGCGCCCTCTGTAAACGTCACTCATCAGCCTAAAGATCGTTGGAAGACTACTTCGTCAAGAAATGCTAGACATTAAATTATGGCAACATTTGAACACTATTTCTATTCTATTTTAGTTTATGGCACTTTGTTGCCTATCGACAAATTCTGCCAGTGTCAGGTGTAAGGCTTGACATAGACAAGCCGCGAGGTTAACAGGTTTAGGGAAATATATCCTTGCTATTTGAACACTACTGCGTTATTTTTTTTATTACACATTTGGTTTGTCAATCAAAACACGCAGTGGTGCCCTAATAGTGTCACATATGTTGCCATTATTATTTGTCTAGCATTTCTAGACAAAGTATAGTTGCTTAATAGAAAAGATGGCTGAAATGAGAGTTCTTTCAAATGTCATAAGGAAAGATAAATCTATCGATTGTGTGTTGTTAAATAAAATTAACAAAAGACTGTGTTGTTTTTGTTGAATAAATGAGAGGTTGGTAAGAAAATCTCGAGAATTTATTATGAGATTCTACTGTAACTTTGTTAATGAGTTTTGGATACTTTCATATATTTATAATTTGACACCCAAATGCGAGCTGCTTTCTATAGAAAGATTTCTCCAGAAAACCTAGACAGGACAGGAAAGCTAACAATAATAAACAAGACGACCTTTTCCCATACGGGGTGGCGGAGACACAACTGTGGCCACTTTTAGCCAGTTATTTGACAAATATTCAGACAACAGGTAGACTTATGTGTGTATGTACAAGACTCAATTTTACTCGTATCCGAGTAAAGACCTGTGCCCCTCGGTGGAGAAATTAATGGGATACATTTATAAATTATTATTTTTTTCACTCCATGGCTGCGGCGATGAGCTTGCCCTCTGTCACGCAAAATGGAGTACCTATTGAATCACTGGCTAAAGGTGTGCCTCTGCCACCCCGTATGAAAAAAGGCGTGACGCTATGTTATTTTATGTTTTTTTTCATTTCCTCTTAGAAGAAGGAAAGATATAATCCTAATTACTGGCTCGATTCCTCTGCGCATTACCGTGTCAGCATAGTTATCCAGCTGTAATAACTGTCCGGTAATGAATGTCCATTGTGGTGGACGCTAATGAGCGTGAGGTGACTTGGCGATCATGTTTCCTCTCAAACGTGACTTGAGGATAATACATATGACAGCGTTTTCTTGAGGGCTTCAAGTATGAGTAAATTGTCCCGGTAAAGTTAACTTTAGACCTGAATCGTGGCGTCTCATTACGGCGCTTTTAATGCAATTGATTGTAAGCGAAGTCTCAATTTACTCGACCGGGTAGTAGTTGCTAATCGAAACTAAGTATAACCTGAAGGCATTGTACCAATAAAATAATGCATCACGTCATTTTTACTTTCGGATTGACATGGCAGAGGGAAAGAGAGACGTAGCACCGAAGAAACGTAATAAAGTTTTCCAAAGGGACAAAGTAGAGATAGAGGGTTTTACTAATATTATAGTATCTGTGGTTTTACATAACTATCCAATGTTTGTCATGCAGCCTCAACGTGCAAATCTTCATACAGTTTTGAGTATTCTCTCCATTTATCAGACTAAATTTAGATAGTACCGGTTTGAAATAAAAGATTTCCCAGCTTTCCAAATATTTATTCCAGTCTTAAGCCCACTTTAACGACACTCGCTAAATCAGTAGCGTTTTCATACATTTTTCAGGTGCTACATCGACTTATAGGCCTAAACATAAGTGGCCTATAAAGCGAACAGTAAATTAACTGTACTAGGCAAAAATAAAGTTCTTAGGGTCGTCTTCGTAAATGCATTTGGCTGTCCAGTAAGAGGCTTCACATAAATCCTTGTATTTCTTTTCTGTAAAAAAAACAGCGGGTGTTGGAGGATAGATAGGTAGATAGATAAAAAAAACTATTACAATCGCATGATCGCAGGTCGCATGTAACTACAATTAGTATCTTCATATTTCAAAGATTTTATTTTTTATTCATTGCGGTGGATTGAAGGTCGCCCAGGGCCCGAATTCTTCTGTACACAAGCATACCACAAGCCTGACACAAACTTGAATACGAGGCATTTGGTATTCTACTAAAACCGGAATCCAATTCACAAGGGCCAGCGTGACGCCAGCCTACTTCGTATTCTACTATCCAAACTTCAAACTGGCGCCAGCGTAAGAACGCTTTGGACAGTAGAACAAAGTACGCTGGCGTCAAACTGGCGGCCAGCGTGAGTACGTTTTGGATAGTAGAATACGAAGTAGGCTGGCGTCACGCTGGCGCTTGTGAATTGCGATTCCGGTTTTAGTAGAATACCAAATGCCTCGTATTCAAGTTTGTGCCAGGCTTGTGGTATGCTTGTGAACAGCAGAATTCGGGCCCAGATTACTTTCAGGTACACCATCTAAATGTTCTTCATGAACTGTCTATTATTGTTTTAATAAGTATAATATTACTAATACCCCTATGTAAGTATCTAATGACTATTATAGTTCATATCGTCAATTAAATCCCAACAAAACATGCATATGCATATACAAAAACGCCAGTCTCGCAGCCTGCGCAGTTTATTCTACCGTAAAAAGTTGTGAGATCTAATTTTAAACCAAGTCGGTTAATTTAACCAGTATCTGTGTATGGTAGAATCTTTCCAACAACTTTATTATCGTATACTGTTAAGTACCTACCTAATTAGTTAACTAATAACATTTATAGTGATCGGATCAATATAAGACATCTTTATTTCTTCAATAATAATTAGAATGACTTGGCAATCGCACGTAGAAAAGTTGTCGACTATAGGACCGTGTGTGCAACGTAATGTACCTATTGCTCTCGCTCCGAAATAATTCGTTGTTTTCTTATTAGTTAAGTTTATCTTTATTTAGAGATATGTTGTGTTGAGTAATAATATTCATTTGTGCTCTGGGTGCTATAGAGTGATCAGTTGAGCGCGATTGCCAAGTTATTCTAATTATTATTGAAGAAATAAAGATGTCTTATATTGATCCGATCACTATAAATGTTATTAGTTAACTAATTAGGTAGGTACTTAACAGTATACGATAATAAAGTTGTTGGAAAGATTCTACCATACACAGATACTGGTTAAATTAACCGACTTGGTTTAAAATTAGATCTCACAACTTTTTACGGTAGAATAAACTGCGCAGGCTGCGAGACTGGCGTTTTTGTATATGCATATGCATGTTTTGTTGGGATCTCATTTCTTTTTGTAAGTAACTTTCCTTTTTTTCTTTTCGGGTACTATTTCTTGTGCGTTAGCTACCGACTTTCTCAAAGCCCACTCCCTATCTCTATGGGCTCTTCTCTGTGGCTTTGATGTTACGATTTGTGACAAGTCTGGGCGGTGAATTATATAAATATAAATCATACCTCAAACCAAACCATACCGCGATTCAGGAAATGCACACCTACACTCAGAGAAAAATCGGCTGACAAAGCGACAATAAATGCTTTGTTAGAAATTTATTGTTACCACACGTAAGTGCATCGTCGCTGCAGCTATAGGCCCATAGTGCCTGTGACATCTTTTTTATTGTTGAAATTGTTTTTTTATTTCAGCTAAAGACACGTAGATACGGTAACTATGTTAAAAATATTTAAACGGGATAACTACGGCACGTTGCCAACTTATCACCTATTATGAAGTGATGTTGTAGCAAAGTTTAATCTATCAAAATAGGCGTTGTTACTATGGCTAGTTGTGTTATTGATACGGCTAAGTGTGTTTTTGATGCGGCAGTAGCTCAAAGTACTTGTTCGTCGCAAGCGCAAACCTTTTCTCTGACTCTGCCAGTTTCAACGTAAATTTCGTGCAAAGAACACCTGTGTTTGTGCTCGTGCCGTCGTCGTGCGTGAAGAAATATGGATTTGCAGAAAATTTAAGCACCAAGCAGTCATCAGCTAATTTGTATGGAGAAGTGGAAAATAAAGATGCTCCGATCAAATCGGTTTCACAGTAAAAGTTGTCAGGATAATGTCTCCTACTCCCCAAAAAGTGTTTTCACTTGATACACCAAACACTCGGTATTAAAAATTTTGTTCTTTGTTGTAATCCTAGTGTGACTCGAGTAGAGATTAATATACCATACTTTTGATAGAAATGTCTTCGTTTTTTCTTTTAGGATTCTCAAATACCGCTATCCTCTTTATCATATCTTGTGCTACCCGAGTAATGTAACATTGTAGGTTTTGATCCCTTCACTTTGTAAATGGTACACTGAAAAAATTATATATTCCCCGAAGCTTCTGTGCCTTTATTATTAGAGGTATGCGTACTTTGACCGGAGTTCTCTATGTATGCACCATACGCATGTATGGTGTTTGGTGTACAAAATAAGCATATTTCAGGGTACGCATGCTCCTGGAATAATAGGCAGTAGCTTCGTGGAGTATATAATTTTTGTTCATGGTGTACCATTAACAAAGTGCAGGTATCCAGATCAACAATGTTACTTTGCTAGAGTAGCAAAATACTTTGTCATCGGAACAAAGCAGATTTGATACTGTAGCTAAGGGAAATTAGACGTAGGGACAATATACTTTGATATGATAGTTAAAGGAATTTGTCATGGGAACAAAAGGACATGAAATCCTATTGTGACATGAACAATTTTAGCATTGTAATTTCAACAGTTGTTTTATTGCTGTTACATCAATGTTGGTAAATTTGTTGCATTAGCAATTGAAGAGTAACAATAAAAACGTTGTCTTCATTACTATGCACCTTTGACGACTGTCCAGCATCAAAGCTTTTTTGTAGCAATGGCAATATTTTTTTGAGAGTGTAGCGACATCTAATGGGGAATAGCGATATTAGACAATATTGTAACCGCTTTATTAGGGTTCCGTACCCGAAGGGTGCCAAACGGGACCCTATTACTGAGACTTCGCTGTCCGTCTGTCCGTCCGTCCGTCCGTCTGTCACCAGGCTGTATCTCATGAACCGTGGTAGCTAGACAGTTGAAATTTTCACAGATGATGTATTTCTGTTGCCGCTATAACAACAAATACTAAAAATCAAAAGAAATTTAATATTAAGGGGGGCTCCCATACAACAAACGTGATTTTTTTTGCTCATTTTTGCTCGATATTGATAATGGTAGCAGGTAGACGCTTAAAGTGTTCACAATATATTGAGTATATTATTTATTTAAAAAATAAATAATTAAATTAAAATTAAATTAATATTTAGGGGAGCTCCCATACTTTTTTTTTTTGCGGTTTTTTATAGATAATGGCACGGAACCCTTCGTGCGCGAGTCCGACTCGCACTTGGCCGGTTATTTAAATCATAGCTGGAACCAAACCATACCGCGATTCAAGATACACATAGCGACTAGCGACATCTAATGGGGAATAGCGATGAATCGAAGTAGTCGTGTACTGAGCTTATTGATAATTAATATATTATGAAATTGGGGCTAAAATTGCGCCATGTTTGAGTTTTCCTTGGCTTTGCAGGCTAAACTCTAACCATGCTCAAAATTTTAAGCTTGTGGGTTCGCTAGAAGTAACCTTTAGAGTTTTCATGATCGTGAATCAGTGAGTCAGTGAGTGTCAAAATTGAGGAACTTTGAATTGCTGTACCTTCAACTCTACTGGTTCAAATTTATTGAAATTTTGAGAATATGTCTTATGACATGGTGCCTTTTAGCCGCCGGGAATTCAGGTTTCTATCTTTATCCACAACGGAGTAACAGGTAGGTCAAATATGCTCTGAATGGCTTCCTGTAAAGGATGTTACTGCTGCGCCCGTATGTTTTGCTTTTTGCTCGACTTGGCTTGGGGGCGCTACCGCGCCCCCAGATATATTCATACCTCCGCCTAAATGAAGTACATATATCCCAACCCAAATGACCGATATCTTTCCATAACCACACCTCGGATACTCCATAGAACGCTCGTAAAATAATCACCTATTACTACTACATAACCAAATGATGTTTGTATACGTAAACTTTGCTAGGGCTAGTGGCGCGGCAAATGTAGCGATATTAAAGTATACGCCTCGTCACTCGACAGGCGTTCAGCCCTGTCTATTGATCCTTTAACCAATCCTTTGACGCCAGGGGTGGGGTGCGGTATCTGAATCAGCGCGGGGAAGGGAGTGGCCGTTCTGTACGGAGAACTATTATCTCTTCTGTGCCATAACCTTACATGCTATAATGACGGACGACAGATTGATTAGAATGAGTTTGCTACGTTATGGGCTCTAAAGTCTGTTTCAAGTTTAAAGTCCCCTGGATCAAACCATTTTCGTACTTAACCTTTGACAATAAAGACTTCGACAAAGGAACTATTTCGTGAAACGCACTTTACGCACGATGTAATCCGTCTCGCGACTTGTTGCTGCAACTTGTATTTCTCTCTCGGTCTATCTTCCTGCTCTGTCCTTCTCTAGCGGTTGCAAGGCAACCTGCCTTCTATGAGATTCAGCGACAGATTGCAAGCCGGGTTGCATCGTGAGTAGAGCCCATTAGAGCTACACTCAAACTTTGACTAGCAGTGGTGCATTCGGTGGTTAAACTTACGGACGTCTTTGCACTTGGTGATGCTCGCTTTGACAGCCTCCTTGATATCAGGAGGGTACATCATATCCACCTGCTTAATTGAAGCCTCGTAGCTTAATTTGTTGTTCTTTATCTGGTTAGAAAAGAAAATATGTCAAAAGTAATTAAAATTCATTGCAAGTCTCAGTAATGGGGTCCCGTTTGGCAACCTTCGGGTACGGAACCCTAAAAAGCATCAGTTGCATGTGGAGCAACACGGCCTCCTAACGGAGTTGCGTGCATTTCTTCCCATGAAAGAAAAAGAATGGAAAGAAACGCGTGTGCGCTAGTTATTACTGGAAAATTATGAAAATTCGAAAAAGGAAAACAGCTGTTAGTTACTGTTTAAGGCTGGATTTTACCAACAAAAAGTTATACCGAGAATAACTATCCCGGGGATAACTTGTATGACAAATGACCGTTCAAAATGAGGTGATCATCTAGGTGTCACGGGGTCTTTGAAAAAGTAGAAGATACTCTCGAGAAAAAGTTACTCTTTCGTTGGTAAAATCCAGGCTTAGGCCAGGCTCATTCAAGTTATCCCCGGGATAGGTAAGTTACTCTCCGTAAAACTTTTTGTTGGTAATATCCAGCCTAAGTATATTTCCTTTTTAACCGACCCACAAAAGGAAGAGGTTTACAATTCGACAGGTTTTTTATGTCTGTGCCCCGATTGCGCCTAGACGGATCGACCGATTTGGAAAATGATTTTTTTGTTTGAAAGGGTTTACCTCCCATTGGTACCATAGACAGGATAGTATACCAGGTCAGGATCTGATGATGGGATCCTGGAGAAATCGAGGGAACTCTTCAAATATACCAGACCTATAGTGATTTTTGTGTTTTTCGTAATAACTCGTGAATTTACTCATGGTAACTTCGATCATATACCCATGGTAAGCATAATATTGTGATGCGGAACTGATGATGAAGACAACGAGTAGCTGACGGGCAACGCATAGCCTAAACCGGTGGACCTAGATAGAGACATGAAACACAAGCGGGCGGGTGAATAGGGGGTTACAGTTTGTATTAAACTCAAAAAGCACTGGCATTGGTTCCTAATCAAATAGGGTTTGTGGAAGTCGGTTTTTTTTGTTTTACTTTTTGTTTATGTATAGTTAGTTTAAACGTTAGTGGACTAGTGTTTGGTTGGAATGCAGAATTCAAGAACACTTACTACTTGTGACATCTGATAAATGCAGGCTATGTAGCACATCACTGCCTTGTCTTCAATGAACCTTCCCTTTTCTATATCCACAATCATGTCTGAAAACATACAAATATACCAACTAATTGATCAAACACATTCTAATCTAAGTATTTACACCTTATAATAAAATTGAAGTACAGTTTTGATTATACCAGGTATTTTATTGTATTAGAAAAACTAAAGTGTACTTTTGCAACAATCGCGCATAGTTCTAATGGCCCTAAAACTAAAATAACTACCTATATATCGTATATATTTATTGCACATATCAGAAAAAAACACAAACAATACAGAAAAGGCATGAACAAAGCTTATCTCTAAAAAGAGATTTCTTCCAGCAAGCCCAGGATGGACAGGATATATTTTAAATCTCAAAGCGGGTAGGCCTATGTGCTAAAGTAAAAAAAAATGTATATAAATAAATTATATTACTAAACTACTGAATATACTAAATACCTACACTACATGAATACATATTAATCTATTAATCTATATATATAAAAATGAATTGCTGTTCGTTAGTCTCACTAAAACTCGAGAACGGCTGAACGGATTTATCTTATCTTAGTCTTGAAATGTTCGTGGAGGTCTAGGGAAGGTTTAAAAGGCGAGAAAAAATCGAATAATTTCCGGGAAAACCCTAAAAACAGCCCTTTTCTATTTCCCATACAAACGTTTTCTAGAGTCAATTTGAACTTTATTGCTATTCAATAAAGTTCATATTAAATTGAGGCAGTACGAAGTCTGCCGGGTCAGCTAGTCATATATACAACTTTGATGGAAAACAATGAGATGAATCTTTCATATTCATTTCAGAGGACAATAATAATTGATTGTCGATGGGCTAGGCCGTCCATCGCTAGGCCTTACTGAATCCTCTACCAACCTAGATAAAGGGGGAATTAAGTCACCTACTTACATGATCAAATATCATAAACAGACCTTGAATCTACTTTTCCTTTACAGCCGATTTTTCAAGAAATTGTTTATCTGCCTGTTTATTAGAGGAATTTCCGTCAATAGTTCACATGAAATGGTAGAGTGATTTTTGGTACTTACGTCATGAAAGTCATAACATGGATATGCCTTTTTTCCGGAAGGTTCGGGATTAAACGAATTAGAATTAAAATAATGTTTTAGTAACTTGAAAAAAAACATTGTTCACACATACAGGTTAACGATGACACATCTTGGAGACTGTACTCTGATTGGTCGAAGTCGCAAACTTTGCATTGTGCCGATGCCGATGGTGCTTTTATGTTGTAAATCTTGCTCATATTGATAACGTTTCGATTCGCACTTTATACCTAGTTCCATTATGAAATTCCGAAAAAAAAACAATCATTTTAAAAGCCCGGAATCTCTGAGGCATATCCATGTTAATATATACGTTTGGGGTCACTCACCCCAAATCACTCTACCTACTCCGATTACTGGTTATCAACTAGTACGACCTACGACCCCAAAAGACCCAAATCTTTTGTTGTTTTTCGCGGGCCGACGGCCGGACGGACGGTTGTGTACTTATCCCAATGTTTATCTGGGGATTGAAAAATTGACCCTTACTTACCCTCTGCGACGTCGACTTTCCCCAAACAGTTTTTCTTGAACATTTTCGCTGAATTCTTCAACTGCGCCCGCGTCATCTACGTAATCGTGAGAAGTTATGCCTTAATGATCAATCGTTACTGATACTGATAGTAGGATTTATACTTAAATGATATTTTCTCATTAATCTACCGCCATTATCATGTTACATCACTGATGAATGGCTACTTATTAATCATGTGCATACTTGGAAATGAAAACTGTGCTCATCCGGGATGTAATATTAACAAATTATTGTGTACGTCTATGTTATACCTACTTTAATAAATTTATTCGGTCTAGGCTTGCACTCTGACAGGCAAAAAGGTTTGTACTGATCGTTCTTTCTAAACTGGATAACTTAAATGTACATCTCAACAAAAAATATTGATATTTAAATTAATTTGATTGAAATTTTCTGGAGGCGTCAACAACAAGTATATGTAACTGTTAAGTTTGTACTACTTGCTGATGTTGATGCCTCCATAAATTGTCAATCTACTAACAGCTTCTGAACCAGTCGTCAAAATCACAGCAATGACAAGCAAACTCAAATCTCTCCTTTCCATTTTGTCACCAAACCAAACACGGATTTCTTGTCGTTTCTTTTCTATGCAGATAATCAAACTGTAGTATAAATGTTTACCTAGTTCCATTTATAGGCTCTTCTTACACTTGATTATAGGAGAGTGTTGTATGCTTAGGTTCATTATGTGCATCTCTTGACAGCTTGATATGTGTACTTAAGTTATAGTCAGTGGTTAAGTCTAAGATCAGTGTTTACTGAAAGAACTCTTGTTAAAAAACTCTGATATCAGATAGGAATAAACTCATTATAGGGTATTGAGGTTTAAAATATAGGCATACCAGAAATCTACCTCCTTTCGATGTGACGTCTATTTATTTAAGTCGTATTATTATTTAACACTCATTAGGAATGAGAAAAATGTGATTCTTACTTATTTTCAGCTTTTACTGTGGTTTTGTTTTACTTGCTCGTTATTTTTAAAAGGTCTGCTATTATTTACATTTATTATCTACCTATCATGTTTTGTAATGCTAAAGGATTCCACGACATGTATTTTAGTTGAAATATGCTGCTAATTTTGGAAAATAATTAAAATAAAATATGTAATAAATTACGTTCAAAAATTACTAGATCTCAAGATTAGACTCCGGCGGAACTGCATAACAAAATATTAATTCGCGCAAAAACCTTCAAAATTACGGCTTCAACCTTCTTTGTGTATTGTAAAATGTAATTCAGCGGTTCGGCGTCACTTTATACTAAACTTATAAAAACAACGATTTGAATATTTTACTAGACTAAGGTAAGTATCGCTAAATTAGTTACCACTCGTTAGGTACGCTTATAATTTACAAAGCCCGACTTCGAGACCTTAATACTCAATCCTCTCTGCTTGCATTGCGAATGTCGTCGTAAAAACACGAAGACGAGCCTACAACTTCTGTGTTCTGTCTGTCCACACATATTACACAATATACTTAGACGAATACGACGGTCCCTTCAGTCAGCCCACAGTCACAGAAAGGAAACAATACGTGATTTTGTTTACCTTTAATTTAATACGTTAAGTAAGACATACTTTTCAGATATTTTCATGTAGTGACCTAACTATTGGACCGATTCCTGATTTTCAAAAAATGTAACCCTTTCAAACAAAAAATATTTTTTGAAATTAGTTCATAAATAGTACACCAGTTTCGAGGTAACACACATTAAAAATAATTATGATAAAAAAATCATGCAACCGAATTGAGAATGTTATGATTTCCTGTCACATTATTATAGTTGGCTATTGTTAAATGTAACTGTAACTTGATGAAAACGCCAGGTATTCTGTAAAGGAACTTGTCAAATAAGTTTATTGTTATTTCGTCTATGGGAAAACGAAGTTGACAGGGTCAGTCTCCTGGAAACACTTGGCGGTGTAGTAGGCGGCCTCGCAGATGTCCTTGTATTGTTTGGCTGAAAAGTAAACAAATACTTACTAAAAGCGTGTTATTATTACGGGCCCAAGATCCCGTTGGCATTATTTGAGCAAGTGGGTCAATCAACTATTTTACCCACACTTTGCTGTCAACGCACGCACACCCTCTGAAAGTTCTTCGAGGACTAGCAGCTCAACGGCACTATCAAAGGACACCACCGCGCCATGCGAGCAAAAGCAAACACAAACGAAGCTTCTTTATGGCAAATAGCGCACTCTATGTGTTTCCGGGTGAAATTTACAAGGGTAACTCAGCATACACATTCTTGTGAGGGACACAGTCTAGATAATAAAAAAAATGAGGAAATTATTAGGGTTATTTTTATTTTCTCATGCACGTGATAAACTATTATATACTAGCTTGTTGTATAATAAGAAGTTACTGAAAGCAAAAGGTCTACGTTCATTTAAACTTAAAGTTTTCATGGTGAATGTGGTCTTGAGATAGCAATATTTTGTATGGAGCGCATTTTTCGTGTACTGAGTTACCATAAAATTTCATGGAAATTAAAGATCTTCGAGAACGTAATCAAGTTCCCCGTAGTGCCTGCTAGCTTAGATATTATTGTTATATTCGTCAAATGTGTAAATTTAACCATTTAGCGTATTTTAATAATAAATGGTCGGGGACAACAAAGTGTGGGTAAAATAGTTGATTGAACCAAGTATGTACTTGCGAGGTACACTCTCATATAACTTATGAATAATGGTCCTCTGTCGCTCTGCATATTTTACTTGTACGCCCATCGAGTTTGGGCTCATTAGATAAGTCGTGACATGTCCTTTTCAAATCTCCTAGTGATATTCTAATCACCACCTGGTAGCCTGGCGGTAGATTGAACCGTGGGATTCTTACTTTTGAACCCGTCCACTTTTATCTGATTTAATTCACTTTGTTAAGTAAAACCTATTGATTTCGATAGGATGTTTTTAGTTTTTAAACTATATAAGCAAATTGAAATTTGCGCAAGTATATGATTGGGCGTGCAGCCGGAGCATTATGTCCCTGTATAACTCACCTACTGGTTTACACTTCTCAATGTACGCCCTGCCCGCTACTTTCATTTCAGGGGGGAACATCATATCCACCTGTTTGATCATCGCGTCATGTACGATCTTGTTGTTCTTGATCTGTTGATGGGACAAATTCATTAGAATAAGATAAGATTAGGTTTATGTTGACTGACTTATTAAAAAATTTACCATAATAATTGGGAACTATACAATTATTATTTCAGTAAGTAGCTTGTCCTAGTGGAACGAGTGAAACATGAATGTGTGGTGTAGACCTTTGTAATCAAACACCATCGCAACATTCTGGTAGGAGGAAATCAAGAAGAATGAGAATATTATTGTCGATTATAATGATAGTGATCATGACGACGGTGATGTTGATATTTATGAGATTTTTTCTGATGGTGATGTGGATTGTATTGTATTTTTTTTGTGCAATAAAAATATGAATATGAGTGATCTTGTTGATGATGAGGTTCATGAAGATGATAATGTTGCTGATGTTTATGATAATTTGGACGATGACGATGCGGATTATGACGTCATAGTTGATTAAACTTACCCCTCCGCCCATAGTATAGATGCAGGCGACGTAGCACATCACGTTTCTATCCTCGAGAAACTTTCCTTGCTCTATTTCACCGACTTGTTCTGAAAATCATTGATGTACGCCATAATGTTATAAGTACAACTTAAAAGACATTTTTTTTCAGAAAATAAGTTCGATGAACTAAGAAGAAATTGGATGGTATTGATAAAACCAAGATTCGTCGTCTTAGTTAATCTAATGATATGACTTGGTAATAAAGTTCAAAAGCTATGACAAAAAAAAACAAAAGAAAGTGGGCGTTAAGGACCGGCAGGCAAGTGAAGAGGCATGCTTTGTGTGGTACTGGCGGCAGCTTTTTTAAGTGTGCTTGTTTTCATTTTGTATTGTTCTATTGGTTCTAGATTGTTGATTACAAACGTTTGTCCAGTAACCAGGTTTCACGTTTCTTGGGTCAGTCATTTTAAAATAATTTACCTTCCGTGACGTCATTCTTGGGCATGCAGGACTTCTTCATCAGTTTGCCGGTTTGCTTGATCTGCTGGCGGGTCATCTATGAAATTTACATTATTATACCTACTTGATGTCACTCTGGCTAACATTGGGCGCAACTGTGCCTTCCTTTATCCAGTATGGGGAAAGTCGTATAACATTTTATGTTATACATATAACATCTGACAGGGACAGAGTGCCTTGATGTTTCAGTGTCCAGATGGCATCTGTCTTTCTATATATTTTTAGGGTTTCGATCTTTAAAAGAAAATAGGATCACTTGTCGTCCGCCTGTCTGTCCGTCCGTCCGTGTGTCAAGACCTTTATATCAAAAATGCGTGGACGTATCAAGCTGAAACTCATATCAAATGTTAAGGTCTGTGATCGCATAACACTGTGAGAAAATAAATCTTCTAAATCAACGAAATCAAACGCTACGACTGTTTATGCTGTAATTTTTTTGGATTTTCATAGTATTGCAATGGATCCAAAACCTATAGGGTAGGCCTACAATCATGAAATTTGGCATAATGCAAGTTCTTATAGCACAAGTAAAGGTATAAATCTGAAAAAAGCAAATTTCTGTCTTTCTACAAAACGTGTCTATATTCAAATAGGTTTACATGGATGACATCATACTGCATTTTTTATGTAGAAACCTACACCAGTTACGAGGTAAAAATCTCTAAGTGTGATCGTAACCCTTGGTCCGCGAGTCCTGCTCGCACTTGACCTTTTTTTTTTCTAAAGTGCAATTACTAGTAGGTCGAAAACTCACCGAATGAACATTAGATATCAAACATAAAATCACGAAAATCGTGACCGTGGAATAAGATTTTGCACTCAAAGCAATCATTTTGAAAATTTCTGGCCTAACAATAGTCTACAGTACATTCAATAAACCGACAAAGAGATTTAAAACAACTGAATGACTATTTAAAGACTAGCAAACACTATTTACTTGATGTAATTACTACATGTCGATGTATGATCAACGCAACCTAGTTTCATTTTAGTTATTAAAGTGACACCCTGCATGTACGATTGTATGTACTTAATAATGCCTTGCTGCTGACTACATATTTTTCTACAGTATTCTTCAGAAAATAAGTACCTACGATGACCTAAAGAAGCTATGGTACTATTTTGATAAAACCAAGGGGCTCCATCCAACTATAACAAACAACCAAAACAATAAATGGAATCATTCGGCACTCGTGAGTTTAATTAGATTTAAAATTCATAGCTACAGTGAAGACACGTTGATTTAGGGTTATACGCGATTCAAAAGAATGGTCTAGTCGCGGGGCCACGAATTCAGCAACAAATGGAAACAAACAACGAATAGTTAGGATTTATGTATTGAGATTTATAAATTGATTTTAATGAAAAATACATATTAATAATGATTATTCAATATATTAAATGAATGTTTATTAAGTTATAATTGGAAGAGGGGGAGAGAGGCCTTTGTCCAGCTATGGGAAATGATGAAGAATAACAAAATACGTTCTTAGATCGCGAGTTTACGGAAAGACGAAGTTGGGCGGATCTTTTTCGTATAAACATTTTGCAGCGTAGTAGACTCCCTCGCACATGTCGGTGTAGCCGTTCTCTGAAACAGAAAAACAATAATCGAAACTGCACTAGATCAGAATTCCAGGCTACTAACTACCACACTAAACTATTAAAATACCAGAACTACTTTAAGTACATAGTTTGAACGTAGAACTTTTAGTGACTGCAGAAGAGCTGTCGGATTTCAAGCTGTCAGCTGTTTTCTTAGAGTGAATTTCACCAACGAAAGAGTTACTTTTACTCCGAAGTATCTTTTACTTTTTCATAGACACATCAGATCACCGCATTTTGAACTGTCATTGTCATACGAATTATCCCCGGAATAGTTATTCTCGTATAACTTTTTGTTGGTTAAATCCAGCCTTAAAAGTTTTAACTTGGCGCCTTTACAATTATTAAATTTTATCACAGAAGAACTACATATAATCTCGAGTAAAAAGTTACTCTTCGTTGGTAAAATTCGCTCCTGATAAAACAGCAGTTTGTAAAAAAATGCAAATATAATAGATAATTATTTATGATTTGTATTTATATTTACTTACGGACATCAATACATTGATTTATAGTAGCTTTTACAGGAGCCCTCATTTCCTCAGGGTACAGAGCGTCAACCTGCTTAATAACCATGGCCTTATTTAATCTATTGTTTTTCACCTAGAAAAAGTAAGTCCAATTAAAGTAGGTTTTGAAGTAAGTTTTAATTACTACACAAACTTGAAAGTATTAAATTCCAATGTAATTAGAAAACTAGTGCTTGATTCGCTTGGAGGCCTAAACCAAATGTATCTTAAAATAAAGAATGAATTGCCTAGGTTTTGTAAAAAGTATATTTAATCACAGATACTATAATATTATACTAATATAGATAGACCACCTAGAACAAAATATAACACCGGCGTAAACTGAGATGCTACGATGAGCACCCTGTGATTAAACTTAGTTCCATTTGCACCAAAAATACTAATTGTGATTAGCACGCTAATCGCAATTAAGTTTGACATATTTCATAAATTTTGACAGCTGCTAAATATAATTAGGACGCTAATCGTAAATAAGTTTTTGGTGCCTTAGCATTTAATATCTTACCACTTGAATGGTCTGGTAAACGCAGGTGACGTAGCACATCACATCATGATCCTCGGGGAATACCCCCTTTTCTATGTCTGCTACTTGGGCTGATGAATTAATAAGTAGATTATATATTATTTACATGGACTTTTTTTTGTCCTATTATTATTGTTAACAAAGCATAGGTATTGACAATAAGAATTAATTTACTGTACAAGTTGTAAGTACCTAATGTACCATAAATTGTAAACGTTGAAAGTACCAATAAGTATACCCATGTTATTAGTATCAAAAACTATTATATAAATAATAAATTAATTAAACTTATTAAAAGCTTAAATATTTTGTCAAGAGTTAGTAATGATGCTATGATTTTTTACATTTCTTACTTCAAAAAACATAAAAATTGCTATACTTACCTTCAGTAACGTGGGTTTTGGGCATGCACTGTTTCTTCATGATGGTCAATGTTTTCTTCAGTTGAGCTCGTGTCATCTAAAACAAAAGACTTATGATTTTCTATCATAACATAATAAGCCCGGTACTATATTTAATGACAACACAAAATTTCAAGTATGTCGATTAAAATTCCGATTGATCCATTTAATTAGATATACTACTACAGAGGTATTTATCTAACATTTGCTTTGCGGTTTCGTTTTTCATAACGTGTTTTCCATAACCTTTGCAAAAATCAATTTTTGTTATTTTGGTACTTACGTTACGTATACAAATTATCATCATCATCACAATTGGTCACATTTTTGGGTTCTTATCTGGGTGTAATAAACACATAGTTTTCATCTGTAGTGATTTTCACCTTACTTATTTTCTTAAAATAAGATTGGTTGATCGTATCAAAACATTAGTTTTTTGTTGATATCTAATTATTAATATTATTATTATTACTATATAAGTAAGTACCTACGTGTATTACTTACAAAATATATATTTTGGTCAGTTTACTGTATGACTGTATGAATGTTAAAACCTCTGCATCTTCTCAGCACAAGATATCCTTCGTCACGTCGTCATCGTGAAAGAATTTATGGATTATCTATAAACTGTATACTAATGCTTAAATGTTGGCACTTACTCCATTGGCTATATCAAAACACCCAACTAGAAGCAGCACAGCAAACACTGGACGTTTCATTACTTTAACGTTTTTTCTTTCTTTTGCAATATTCAACTTTACTGATCACTTCTATTCACCAAATGAATCTGAAGTCAAAAAAAACAAGATTTAGGTACCAGAAATATCTCCAAGCCATAAACTGCCTAATTTGATAATAGCCTGCTATTTATTACTTGTACCATCTAATTTCAAGAGCCTAAATTGTAGCTCATCTAAACCATCGTTTAATGTATCTAACAATTTAGTTTAACAGGGTTCTATTTTTGGATTTTAGGTTTCTATTCTGTATAATGTCCATCTATTAACTGATTAATGTAGATAGATATCTGACTAAATATTTTAAAGTCATACAAATAATAAGTCAAACAGGTACATACATACATACAACATATTCTAACACCAGTCAGGCGATGACTTCAAACTCTAAAAAAAAAAACGCGTATATTTCTCCAATTATGTAATCTTTTAATCAAATGTCTGCAGCATAACTTTTGGTTGAAATTAACTAAGAAAAGAAAAATAATTCATCCTGAGTTCTAAGGGAACATGAAGCAACTTGGATCCTTTTCGTACATACATTTCGCTGTCCAATATGCAGACTCGCATAAGTCCTTGTATTTCTTGGCTATAAAAGAGAAAATGGTTATTCAATAGACATTCCCGAAAAGTGAATTTAATTCGGAGAAGGAAAGGAATTCCATAATAGCAGAAATCCGGTCTGTAAGTCATAGCCCAAAAAAATCTTCAAAAATTAAAGTATTATAATTAAGTATTTAAAGTAATTATTAAGTATATTAAGTATATTTAAAGTAGTACTTGATCATCATCATCATCATCAGGCTGTCAGGGAACCGACGGTTAAGTGACGTATAAGTACTCTACTTAGCTGAGCTTTAATTTACACACACCAGCTACTTCTATGTTGAAAAACCTCTAAAAATACATTATGACGACCTGTTGGATCTTACGTCATACCATATTTATTTTGGTATAATGGACTCTGCACAGATTATGGCTTCAGTACAGAGTCCAAGACACCAAATTCTAGTTCGAAATTTGACGTCTGACGTGTTTGTGTTTGACACACAAGTAAAGGAAAAAAATCTGAAAAAAAGGAAAAATATTTGTGCTAAACCCTCCGTGCGTTAGGTCGGTCTGCTCTCCATTATACCAACAAGATATTCATATTTCTTCTGGAATATTCTTATTTATTTAGGTATCTTAGATGATTTTACTAGGATCATACTTACTGACATCTCTGCACGCCGCAGCCGTCGCCTTTACAGGCTCCTTCAGTTCAGCAGGAAACATCATATCCACTTGTTTAAGGACAGCTTCGTAGTTCAATTTGTTGTTTTTCACCTATAAACAAATGTTAATATTTTTAAACAATCACCTTATTTATCCACATTCGATCTAGGACTGTCTCTGGGTTGCGCAAAACGATTTTGAAATAAAATCGTCACTTAAGGGGGGCTCTTCAAAATCAGAACTCAGAATTTCATCTTCAGCTTATTTTTAGAGGAAATTTAATAAAATTTTAAAAAAAGGTTTAGCAAGCAAGCCTAACTGAGCATACTGTGCCATTCTTATAACGATTAGATAAGAAGAACACAAATCAGATCCGTTGCGAAATTGAAAAAAAAAACCTTTTGACAGACAGATTTTATGGCTACTTCAGGAGACCTTTCTATCGAGCAAAATTAATAAAATTATGATTATGCGGAAGCGAAGTAACGCTGACACTCGTGATAAACAAGGTAGTGCAAAAACTAACAGCAATACTACTCATAATTCCGAGCGTTTTGCGTTTTGCTTTTTTGCCTAGTACGGCGTCTTAACTAATTTACTGGCAAGAATCTTATAGGATTGTCATTTGTTTTTAATGCTATGGATATGCTTACAAAGTTTCGCGCAACTCAGCAGGGTATGATTTCTATAAAATCCATTAATTAAATATATGGCGAACTCGGAAAAAGTGAAAAGTAAAAAGTGTAAAGTGTGTGTGTGTTGAATCTGTATGATTTCATGGTCAATAAAAAAAAATATGTTGAACTTTGAACTTGTAGAAGATCAGGTCTAATTACATGGCAATTATTTAATGATTATTTTATGCATATAATTATCTTTTGTGTCCACAAAAATGTGAATAAAAATAAAACTACTACAGTCAAACTTACAACTTGCAACATGGAGTAAATACACGCAACATAACACATTACGTTACGTTCTTCGATGAATTTACCATTCTCTATCTCTCCAACTTGCTCTGTAACCAAATACGAGTATTGCTTACATAAATTACCATACAGTTCCTCATTTTCTCACACTCTCCCTGAGTTGCATGAAACTTTGAAAGGACATTGACGTAATATCTCATTTTACTAATGCATCTATAAAATGCTCCTATACCAAAGAAAACTAATTTATATCAGTTCATTTTTTCATAGTATTTTGGAAGACATTACAGGCCACATAAAATATTTGTATTAATTTGTAAATTAGAATGACTTTCTTCGGTATTGTTCCGAGCTTTGAGGAAGGAAGTTAAAACAAAGAAATTTATTGATCTGAGGTTCCGAGTAAAAAGGCAAATGTCACAGAGTAGATTTCTTTTTTATGTAACAATCCAAATTTGCTCGAGAATTCGTTAGTATGGAGAGTTGCCGATGTCCTTAAGAGACCGGTAACCGCGTGAATTTCCCATACAAACGTAATACAAAAATGATTTGAATTTGAGAACTAGTTCAAAGCATTTAGACTATTAATCGGATTAATACAGTGTTTACGCAGGTTCCTGGTCGTATACCTAGGTTCTTATTCAAATTAATTAAAAATATTTTTAAATTGGGTCCGTCCGTCCGTCTGTCTGGCACCAGGCTGTATCTCATGAACCGTGGTAGCTAGACAGTTGAAATTTTCACAGATGATGTATTTCTGTTGCCGCTATAATAACAAATACTAAAAATCAAAAGAAATTTAATATTAAGGGGGGCTCCCATACAACAAACGTGATTTTTTTGCTCATTTTTGCTCGATATTGATAATGGTAGTAGGTAGACGCTTAAAATGTTCACAATATATTGAGTATATTATTTACTTTAAAAATAAATAATTACATTAAAATTAAATTAATATTTAGGGGGGGCTCCCATACATTTACATTTCCCATACCCTTCGTGCGCGAGTCCGACTCGCACTTGGCTGGTTACTGTATTACGTTTGTATGGGAAATTTACGCGGTCACCGGTCTCTTAAAGCATATCCTTAGCATTAGAAACAAATGACAATCCTATGAGATTCTCTTCAATAAATAAACAAAGTGACAACTTTTCTAAATCGTTTCCCGCAACTCAGGGTATCTACAGGTGTTGAAGTCATACTTATATTAGGGGGTTGTTTAAGACATAATTCTGAGCAATTTTCACTATGAGACCGATTTCATCAGAGTAACTTTATTTTTCACTTCTGCATACAAATCAGCATCGCCCGACATAAAACGTATGGAGAAGTGAATAATAAAGTTGCTTCGATCAAATCAGTTTCATAGTAAAAGTTGTTCAGGATGATGTCCCAACAACTCCCTGAAATATGGCTACCCCTTTCATAACCCCGTTTATGTCACAGTCTCAATCTATAATATTATTGTAAGTATAGTTCACCTTCCGTAACGTCGTTTTTTGGCATACAAGTTTTCTTCATCAGTTTTCCTGCATTTTTTAGTTGTTGTCTCGTCATCTAGAGTAAAACATCTGGTATTACTTATAAATATTTGGCAATAAAATAAAAATACTATTTGGTTTTATTTCTTGTCCAAATGTGCAAAAACTCGGGATTTTTAACAGGATGCCTTACTTACCGCATTAGTTACAACAAACGTCAGCAAAAACTGCACCAAAATAGGAAACCAGAAATAGGCAAACAAGTGACATTGAAGCTTCATTGTTTAAGACAAAGAAGATTCGTAATCAAACTAAAGACTAATCGTTTACTACAGTATTATTTATAGGGTTTGTTCTATAATTTTTAATGAAGACATTTTGATTGACGGATTATATGGAAGGTATCTGTTTAAAAAAGTTAATGTTTCTATGTTTGATCTATAATTGTGTAATCAAGAGTTTTGATTGACGGATAATATGCAAGATGTCTGTTTACGTTTGTTAGTACTTAAGTTTCCCCGCCCAAGCTATGTAAAATGGGTCGCTGCAAATAACATAGCTGCTCGATATCATTAAATGACAAACAGACAGGGAGTTAGCAAGACCTCATTAATTCAAGTTATCGTTATATACTCAGCAAAATTAGATGCATCTACCGTACGATCTAAATCTGAAGTACGTACCTACTGTATATTATACTTACAAAACACATTCATATACATAAATAGATAAAGGAAGCGTGGCACGTGATAATTGCACAGTAATTAACCAATTAAATCCCAGACATTTAACTTAATAGTTCACCAAGATATTGCGCGGGTGACCATGGCAGTTTAGCTAGAAATTCGCAATCACTCTATTCAAACTAAGGCTCACTTATCTTAAAAAAATCTGCCAAAAACCATTTTATTTTTTACTCCAACGATTTAGTTTCTCTTGAAATGTTAGTTATCGCTAAAATAGTTCGTCTCAGAAATTCTTGTGGTTTTATCTTCGTCTACAGCGTGGCCACACTATGGCCATGATTAGGTGTTAAAACCTCGTTAAAACACGTGTTAAATCTGTCACTAGCCATTAATCAATTACACTCCAGATATAAAGCTAAAGCATGGGTTCAAGGGCTGCAGAAAATTGTGGAGGCTACTTACGATACTACAGGTAGTTTCGTCTAAATGGTCTGAATTATGAGTGTTCAGAAATATGTCGTTGATTTCATGTATTGTAAAGTTCCTTCTCCTTGTTACATTCTGTGAAGCGGTAAGATTGCAAGGATCTTTTCGTGCTTTTCAATACTCAAATTACCTAATCCTATTTTGTTCAATTTTTATCTATTTTTGGGATCTTTGTCTTGAAATCAGATATTTTCGGTATTTTTTTGTGTTTCATCAGTTTACTTATAAAGATAAGAACTAATTGCATATTTGTATTGTTAAAGATGACCATGAAGCAAATCAGACAAACTGGCAAGATGATGAGAAAATCCTGTCAGCCAAAAGTGAACGTTGAAGATGGTAAGATAAGAATACTTCGCTTTAGTATAGATGCTGTTGGTTCCTCTTAAAATAAAAATAGAAAATCCAGAGTTTCGAGTCATACACAGTCATGATCCTTTAACTGAGAGAAAGGAAACAAGTTGGAGAAGATTCGTAATTTTTTTCAGGTGCTCAAACCAACCCAACCACTGCCTAAAATGTGGACTGTCTATGATAATTACAAGTAATTTAACCGTTCGTGTGTAGTCGCTCTAGAATTGGACTGTATTGACTTGAGTAGACTCATGCGCAGATTTCTATTCTTTATTTAAATAACGTCATAGTACTAAAATAATGTTTCATTTCTCGCAACAGAGAAAATCGACGTGTTGGCAGATGGAGTCTTTATTGAAGAAAAGGAAGTGATGTGTTACATAGCGTGCATCATGAAGATGGCGAGTGCTGTAAGTACACACAACTATGTAAATTTTTGGAGACCTAAAAAATACAAATTTCATGTTCTAATCTAGAGGATGTTTCATGACTTATTGCAAGAATAATATTAGTACATCTAGTTAGTTCTAACTGTGTTTTTTTTTACTGGTATGTCAAAAGGTGAAATGAAGCATCGGTGAAATATAATTTGTCATAATGAAGCTTAGTTCAATTCATCCTAAGGTGAGTCATCATAGTAGAAATGTAACAAGGTTAAGCGTGTTTCGAAATAGGGCGTAGTGAACCCTGTATGCAGACAGACACGCATGATTATAACAAACAATAATAAAGAATCAAACAGCAATAGTTTTAGTTTTGCTAAAGGCTGCAGTCCTATTCTTCCCCTTATCCACTTTCCTGCTCTAGGACCACACATATATAATTTGGCCTTATCTCCAGATTAAAAATGGAAAGTTGAACGTCGAAGCGGCACTCAAGCAGGTCGACCTACTATTGCCTGAGGACTTGAAGGAACCTGCGAAGGCTGCCATCACAGCTTGCAGGAAAGTTTGTAAGTGTACCCTGATGTTACTAAGAAATGGAACTAATAACTCTGGCCGTTGAGCGAATGCGATCCCACATGTCTAGGCTATGTCCCTATTGTCCCGCGCTACTTTTCACTCTATCTCACTCCCAAACCGACATGTGTCAGCATCGCATTCTCTCTACAATACGTCTATGTTTTGTCGAAAATTGGTCCAGCCCCCTGTCACGCAAAATAGAGTTACCTACAGTAGGAACTCGGCGTTTCATTTGGCACGTCTCGGGACGAGAGCGAGATATTCGGTTGATATCGGTTTCGTATAGCGTATAATGATAACAAAACGGAAAACAACCGAATGTCTCGCTCGCGTCCCGACGAACGTACCAAATCAAACGCCAAGTACGTAATACAGTTTATGTACAAAGCTACCTACTAATTATTATTTTACATTTCCTCTGAGTATTATTCCTTAACAATAAACAATTTTGTTTTCAGCCGAATCCTACAAGGATATCTGTGAAGCATCGTTCCACACCACGAAATGCATCTACAAAGAGAATCCAGGCATATTCTACTTTCCTTAAATTTTCTAGATAACATGTTACATTATAATTAGGTACATCTTCCTTCATTTTGAATTTGCAACAAAGATCACCATAAATTATGAATTTTTAGATGTTATCAAGAAGATTGAACCGCATAATTATGTTGAAGCCAAAGTACAGTGTACTGTACATAGTGCTACTTTATGGTTTATTTATATTCCCATGCGTTATTAGATTTATAATTAATGTACAATTTGATGTGTGGTTGAATGTACATTCATAATACCTACATGATTTCCTACAGAAGTCTACCTACTGCAACTAATGATACCCCATCTACTCAGACCACACACAATGGTTTGCCTCCAATTATGTAGCTTTTTAAAACATGTAATACATACATTGCATTAGCATGCATTTTTTCTTTCCGCGTACCTACAGTTTAATTCCTTTGGTGCACTGTTATTATCTATCGTTCAGTGACACGTGACTTCACGTGAGTGACACTAGATTTTAAAAATACGTCCTTTACTTTTGGGCATAAGCAGCCGGCCAAGTGCGAGTCGGACTCGCACACGAAGGGTTCCATTATCTATAAAAACGGCAAAAAATCATGTCTGTTGTATGAGAGCCCCCTTAAATATTTATTATAATCTGTTTTTTAGTATTTTCTGTTATAGCGGCAACAGAAATACATCATCTGTGAAAATTTCAACTGTCCAGCTATCACGGTTCATGTGATAGATACAGCCTGGTGACAGACGGACAGACGGACAGACAGCGGAGGCTTTAGGGTCCCGTTTGGCACTCATCGGGTACGGAATCCTAAAAAATTATAGCTATCATGATCTAAGTATAGTAAGTAGGTAGGTATAATAAAAAAAAATGGAAAAGGTATATGGCCACGGATCACCACACAAATCAACCTACCTACAGAGTCCTCCACAAACCAAAATCATCATTATAAAGCTAGAGAGAGAGCATCCGGTACAATACAATACGTACGTAGTAAGTTTTATTAGTTATTCTGTGTAATACAGTGTGTAACGGAAATGTACATTCTGATCAACTTTTAACCGATTTGATTTGATTTCTTATTTAGAGATGTATAAAAATAAAGTGAAGAGCATAGCGACGACGTCTAATATACTTACAGTACGGGGCCATTGTTTTGGCACGTCGTCGTCGGGTCTGTCTCTCTCCCGCCAAGTCAACGCCTCGAGTAGGTATCATACTCGGGGCACGTTGGGTCCCGCCCCGACGACGTGCCAAAACAATGGCCCCGTACTGTACTTACTTACAAAGTCACGCAAGAAGAACTATGTCATTAACAAAACAAATCAAAAACCAATGATTGCTGGTCCAAAACCCAACAAAGGTAAAAAGTACACTAATTTAATACTCGTATGTAATGTACTGGACTGTATGTACTTAGGTAGATACAAACAACAATGGAAGAATGGCCGTGGTGATCATCGAAACGTGACTGCTAAATTGACATTCAACAAAATTCTGCCAGCACCTAACTAGGTACCTACCTAGGTACTTACAATAACTCCCAAAATAATTATGCGAATTTTCTTCAAAGGTTTCTGTTCAGAAGCCGATATGAGATCGAGGATCGATTTCAATATAGAGAAACAGTATCACTATATCCCACCCCTAATAGATATAACTTTCGTCTCCCGAACGTTCGGAGTAAGACTTCCGTGCGCATTATAA
Organism: Argyresthia albistria; assembly: GCA_963457715.1. NCBI lineage: Eukaryota > Metazoa > Arthropoda > Insecta > Lepidoptera > Argyresthiidae > Argyresthia > Argyresthia albistria. Next base: position 7,847,212 of record OY735269.1, read on the forward strand.
CTTTGGAAGAACTGTACCTTAATGCATGTAAAATAATTATAATGTGCATTTTGCGTACCTAATTAGGTTATATGTAAGGTATTTATCTATACTAGGGCACAGAAGAGATAATGGGATTTGGAATAAAAACATCAGGAAGGGACATAGGTAGGTATGCCGGTTGAAAAGACGCAGTTTTTCAGCCTTGTGTGCCGCCTAGCCTTCAAACTTTTATTTGATGAAAATCTGCGTCGGCAATGTGAGCTAGGATAAATAATGCAACCGTCTTTTTCAACGTATTCTATAAGTTCTGGCATTATGTCTTTCGGATTATTTATACTCATTTCCTTTCAGTCCAAGCTAGCTGGTTACCTACTGAAGAATGAACTTAGATATTATTTGATGCCTATATAACTACCCCATCTTATAACAATGCCTATGTCTGTATCTCATCCGTCCCCATTAAGTATCTATTATCAGAGCCAAATGTTTACATTAAACTACGATGCCCTATGAACTACCAAAATTGCGAGAACATTTTAAAACCTTTGTCAAAGCAGGTAATCAGTTGGACAGAACGGTTATCATTATGGTGATCTGATGATTAGTGCAGACATTGTGGCAGACATTATGTTCATTTAGTACTAAAATAGGAGTATAAAAAGATAAATGCCATCATTTTTAGTGGCATTATCTTTGTTTGGTTAAAAAGGTCGATACAAAATACTTATTAGTCGCAAACAATTGAAAATGTTACACCTTACACAGTTTATTCTTTATTGGTGCGTTGTTGGTTATGTTAATGTAAGTATACAGACATATATTCTAACTGCTGGTTTATATCTTTGATACGTGGTGGTAGAGGCACCACTGTGCCCACTTTTAGCCAGTTATTCAATACTCCATTTTGCGTGACAGGTGGCTAGCCCATATTAACCCTTAATTAGTCGCGTAACTTGTGTTATTTTTTTACTTTTTCTTCTATGATGACGCGGAACCCCTCGTATGGAAGTGTGACTCGCACTTGACCGTTTTTTTACAATTATATAACATAATACAAATGATCATTTGATTGGAAAGGGCTTAATAGCAAATGTAATCAATTGTCAAGAGTAGGCATACCCATTCTGCCTCAATCGTTGCAAAAACGACTAAAACGGAGTCATCAAGATGAGGGCCATAATTCGTTTTCTGACGCTAGCTAATCGCCTTTATACAAAAGGTGTCATGTTTGTCCAAGAACCAAGGACAGAAAATTAAAGACTGTGTCCATCAAATGCCATGAACATGTGTGCAATGACCCCATGAATGTCGTATGCCAAAACTGTTTCACCGAATACCGGAAGTTTTCAAAGTTATTACTATTTAATATTAAAATATATTTTTTGACATAAAAAAGGGTTTAGGAGTCGATTAATATATAATTTTAAAAATACTTATTGTCACAAGTAAACGATGTTTTATTCATATAAACGTATCTGGGGTGTAGAACACCCCACGCGACTACTTATGTAACTTTTTTGGCGTGACTAACTAATTGTTAATATCGTCACGATGTTTTCCATCACCGTTAGAGCGTCCGTACGTATAATTAAGATTAATTAATCATCTCATGGTCATGGTTAGCACCGGGATTCAAACTTGCATCTCCTGCGTGAGAAGCAACCGTGAAACCCACTAGACCACAGAGCTCTTGACGGTGACGGCAGGAATATTTATTTAATCGTATGGCTCGAATGAATAGGCTACACCAAGCCAGTTGGTTGCGTCAGGAGGAAGGTCAAACAGATCTCGGGGGGGTCCATTGTAAGATGTCAAAGGGCAGCGCTGAACGATGTGCTCCATGGTCTGTATTTCTCTGACGGCAGCAGTGGACAAACGTCTTAGCCATAAATTAATTGTGTGCAATAAAGAAATTGTGAATTATCAAATTGAACTAATTTGAGTGGGCATCATTCCAGGCAAAAAGCGATGCGGACGTCAAGTCCTGGTTCGCGCAGCTCGGCATGGAATGTAGTAAGGACTACCAGATCACCCCCGAGGAGTTGAACAGCATGCACAACTTGCAGATTCCGGAGAGCGAGAATGCGAGGTGTCTGCTGGCTTGCGTCTACAGGAAGGCTGAATTTGTAAGGAGACTCACACCCGTTTTCAATATAACCATAGGACACGCCTAAATCAGATGCCTAAATATTTAGGAGTTGCCTAGAGCAAAAACACGTTTCACTAACCCTTAAATGACGACTTACGATGTTAGGCTCACCTAAAGTTACGACACCGATTTGGGAGGGCGTAGTGCTTAGGTGCCCCTAAACTAACAAATGTGACAGAAGTTCACTAACGCACAGATTAATAAAGAGTTAACTAACGTCGAAAATGGAAACGCCTTACTAAGTAACTCCTAATTTATAGTCATAGGTCAAGGACCTATTTTCTGAGGATTACTATCTTACCCTGTCTACCTCAACTAGGTATTACTATATTTTGGCTTTATATCTACTTACTTTTAAATATTTGTTTTGCAGTTAAACGAGAAGGGCAAGTTCGACGTTGATGGCGCTATAAAAACGATCGAAGCTCACCACGAGGAGGATAAAGAGAAAATAGAGAATTCCAAAAAACTCTACGATATGTGCAAAAAAGGTAATACAGTAAACGATACCTGGAATTGTAAGACTTAGGCCCAGTCTCTCAAGAAACGAACAAACAGTCAGATAACTTTTTTGACACTTTTTGTACGTGTAAAACGTTAAAAGCCGATAAACAGATAGATAAACGCTATCTGAGGAATGAGGGAACGGCACTTCCTTGTTAAATATTGAAAGAATCGCAACGAAATTTTCGGCACATTCATAAAATATTTAGTTAGGCAGCTATTATCATAATCATCATTAATCAACCCACACCTACCCACTGCTGGGTATAGGCCTCTTCTCTACCACGCCATCTGCTCCGGTCCTGTGCCTCCCGCATCCATCACTGCCTACCCAAGTACCCACTGCCTATGGCGGTGATGTCATTCGTCCATCTGGCTGGTGGTCTGACTACTTGGCGTTTTGCGGTTCTGGGTAGCCACTCCGTTACCGCTTTGGTCCACCTTCCGTCATCCCTCCGTTCCAAGTGTCCTCCGCATTCCCACTTCAGTCTCGTGATTCGCTTGCCGACGTCGTCGGCGACCTTAGTGCGACGTCTTATTTCTGTATTTATAGCAATTATAAGAATAATATTTACTATAGGTATGATAATAGGAATCTGTCACTTGCACGCATGGGCTAGTGGCTAAAACATCATACATAGTACCTAGTCAAAATTAAGCCAATGGCATAATTTTCAGCTCGCTTTTTATTTGCACAGTTTTTATTAGGAGGTAAGAGGGTTACAATCTGGTTACAATACAATTTACATATTTTTAGTTAAGTAGATACCTGCCGGTCGACTTAAGAAAAGCTTATTATCAAATGATTTCAGTGAACGAGGAACCTGTTAATGACGGCGACAAGGGTTGCGACAGAGCTGGTCTTCTGACCAAATGCTTCTTGGACAACTCTACCAAGGTACTCTCTCTCTGGTCTCGGTCGCGGCCTTTAGACAGTAAGGCCATGTCTCGAAGGTTCTCGATACCTAAGCCCTATACGGAGCCTCGATCACGAACGTTCTCGAGATCGTAAAACGTTTCGAGAACGCAGGAAATTATATTTTATGCCATAAATAATAAGAATCACTGACATTTGGCTTTTCGATAGTTTTCTATCGAATCTTTGTTTGCACCACAATCGCAATGCCTTGCCTTTTTTGCCTTCTTTCATATGAGTTATTCAATGATACAGGGTGTAACAGAAAGAGTTATCGAATAGGAATCCTAAATTATTATTTATCTATCTGTATGTTTTCAGTTCGGCTTCAAGTTTTGATTCGACGGTTCTTGATCAAGAATACTTATCAGAATCCTCCTCCAGAAGAAGTTAAGAAATAAAATAAAAAAATAATTTCATTACAACTGTTTATTATTCAGTAATGCCTAAAAAACTCATTAAATATACAACCTATAACATATTTTTGATATAAAAAATAAAGAGCACATTATATTTTTAAAAGGTAATCGTAACATACATAAGGTAGGTAGTTACCTATTCTTAGCTTATAATGTTTAGTACTTTATATCAATGCATGTAAACATAAAACAAATAATATCTATGTTGAAAACATGGTAATGAAATATTGTAACAAAAAACAGCCTAACGAAAAACACTTTATAATGACGGCAACAAAAACTAAGTAGATGGCAAAATAATACAGTGACTAGGGCTCTAAAATTACAGAAAATGTGATGTACTTAAATAGAAAATTTAAGTAGTTAGTTAGGAATTGCAACGCTTAACAATGAACCGTTTAAAATAGTCATATCTCACCGCCCCGCCGCACTCAGAGAGATTTAATCAACCATTAAGCCAGTTCCAAATTTGACAAAATCCTTTACTTAGTCATTCCTAATGAATCATTAGATGACTCTGGGTACGGCGGCGGCGGTCAGTCAGTTACAAAGTCCAATTAAAATTATGAGATGACACTGACACTCAAAAGCTTGAAGAATCAAATACAAGAAATGTACCTCTACTCAGAAAGCTCATGAGGCGAATGTTTAAGAGAGATTTTTTGATAAGATTATCTATACGTGTAAAACTTAAATATCAATTTAATATTAACACATTGAAAGCTTTTGATAATTTATTATTTTTGACCAACATTTGCAGATTTTTTACGTGTATCAAAAAGTGTTACCTACGTTAAAAATGAGGGGAAAATTAACATTATGGCGTATGCACATATTTGGTTATGATATTACTTCAAATATACATAACTAGAATAGATATGTCAATTAGTTACTTATGTCGTATAAAAATACTTTAACTTTAAATGTCTTTTATAGAATTATGTCCCAATGTCCTCACGTTTTAGTAAATTTTACTGAACAAACATATTTTGTATTATGATCTTTTCGTTCATCATTGGATCTTAATTACAAATACAAATAATGTTAGTTATAATTATAAGTGAACCCGTCGTAAACTTTACCTTTAGATTTAAAACAGATATAAGTTCATATAAGTAGTTATCAATTTATCATTACAATCTTACATATTTCAAACATAAATAATCATTTATGGAAAATTTAACCATACACCCATAAGCACTGTCACAAAATTGTGTTTGAGCATGAAATATCAAGTGGCGAAAGATTACTACGCCAAATTTACTGTTGAAAGGTCACCTTGTTTGTCATTTGATTGTTATTGGCGGCTGGTCAGATAAGGTGACCTTTGAATCGGACATAGAAGACATGAAATATTCAGGAAAGTCGAATGTACTGAAGTTTCAAAAGTAATGATGCAAGTAAGTATTGTAAAAGGATTTCACTATTTTAAGATTAATATCAAACGCCCCTTGCACCATATAAGGAAAACAATAGACCTACATTATAATACTCTCTGAATATTGGCACTGTGAATACGAATTCAGATTTATATATATATATATATATATATATATATATATATATATATATATATATATATATACAAAACACTCTTTGTTCGACATGGCAAGTTCATAAATACAATAGTATCAATATTAAATACCAAACAAATACTGTAGCCAAATATTTTAGTCCATATGTTTTTTTTTGCAATATTTTGCTGATTGGCCGTAATGAGTTTGACAAGAGATTAACAAGTTGTCATAGCTTTTCCTTTCGCATACCGAGCGTTTGTCATCAACATCGTCATAGTTAGCAGCACAACAAGCTATAAAAAGATTATAGCTGCAACTCTGAAGACATGATAACCATAATTAATAAAATACTACAAATTAAATACATTGATAAGACTTCAACACTAATGCTAGTGAGCCAAGTAGTTGTGCAAAAAGTGAGAAATCTTTGTATAAAATCTACACGCCTACTTATAAAAATATAACAGTAAATTATGTCGTTATCTTTTCGAGTTCTTTGGCCTCAAAGAGCTCTTTATGTTCAAAATAGTTATCAGATTTTCGAACAACTCATTCTAAGATTCCATTTACCGAAAAAGTATCATTATTGCTATAATATGTATTTAAATTAAAATGGCCAAAACTATTAAGGCGACTTTACCTTTAAAAGAAAAAGTTACCGGAAAATAAATTTAATAAAATTATCTGACACAACACAACAGAAACAAACAACCATCGAAAATCTACAAAATATACATACACACTAAAACAGAAACGGCTCAATTGAAAATAATATATTTTCACACGTTCAGAACAAAATATGGGAACAATACTCCTACTCTAAGATATCTACTTTATTTTAAAAGAAACGGTTGCCCCTATTATGGGAAATGTGCATAAATGGATGAAACTAATATTTACAACACAGACCCAAATGCAGAACTGCCAACTCAAAATTTGACACTTAAAGTCATGACTGTGTCACCTGTAATGACATTTTTAAGTATAACTTTGTTGGAGCAATGTGCAATCAGCGAAAACAGTTACTAATTAGAAGATTTAAAAAAGATTTACTAATAATTACGGGTCATACATTTACTATTGGTTACATTTACTATTGGTTACAAGACAAACATTGCATTGCATAAGATATCTCTAAATTCTCACTCCATATATAAGCTGCTTCAAAGAACACATCCATACTGAGGATAAGATCAAACTCCTCATTTCGCTGTAAATTTAAGTCTAAGGTATTTATCGACATGCAACGCAGGCAGGCACGGATATCGATTGCTGTCTAAGAAATTCCTATGGAACCGCGTCCACCATCTGTCACCGGCAAATATTAGCAATGTCAGATCCATAGCAAATTAGGAATTCATAGACAGCAATCAGGTTGCCTGCCTGTGATGCGTGTCGGTTAATCTACGTCCAGCTTTAGAAGAAGGTTGTGTTTTGTGAGGGGACAGAGCACTATAGAGCGAATAACTCTCCTCACTTTCCCTGCATGCTACACTGGTGCTGATCGATCAACGTTTTCTAAGGCGAGCTTTAAAATTAATGGTTTGAGAGCTCTCGTGATTAATTTCACATATACTTAATAGAGCTACAGTGTTGCAGCACAGTGAAGTTAATATGTACCATAGATCCTAGGACATTCCTCAATATCAGATTTTCTGTTAGACCCTTAGACCATTGAACCAACCGGACCAATAACGAAAAGTCAAAACTCAAAACCCTCTTAGACTGTTTTGCATAAATGCATGAGTAGTCGATTTGTTAAATGGTCTAAGTTAAGTTTTTGATTTGTGGCTTCTATCGTGTGTTGCCACAATAATTTCGCCAATGTCACGTGATGAACCCTGCACAACTGGGGATCACGTGGTACAGTTACTAAAATGGTCTAAGATTTCTCAAGATTATAATAACAATAACGTATCGCAGAAAAAAGAAGACTAATAAACATCTTACAGTCCAACGATCTTTAGGCGTGTGAGTGACGTTTACAGGTGGGCCAATGCAACCTCATTAGGTGTTAGGTGTTAAGACTATTTGGGGTACGTTCGAAAACGAGTAATAATCACTCCGAGTGATGCGAAAATCACCCTAGAGCGTTCGGTAACGACCCGAGTGAAACCGAGGGTAACCGAACTGTTACCTGACATCTGTCAAACAGTATTTTCGAACGGCTCATGTGCACCAACTTAGCTGCGGGTCTAGAAAGAGAAACTATTCGCTCTCAATCGTCCCGTCTTTGACTGTCAAACGAACGAATTTTCTCTGACCATCCTGGGTTTGCTGGAAGAGATATCTTTTAGAGATAAGCTTGCCTTTGTAAATTACTTCTCTGTATTTTCTGTGTTTTGTCTTTTATGTGCAATAAATATATACGAAATACGAATTCTACTGTCAAACCCGTCAAACCCAGTACATTTGACAGTCGAAATTGTTCGTTTGACAGCCAAAGACGGGGCGATTGAGAGCGAATCGTTTCTCTTTCTAGACCCGCTGTTCAGTTTATAGCGGTCGCTAGTGGTCGCTAGTAGTCTTCATAGCGGCGCTCTTTGATGGCGGATGACAAGTCCGTAGTACAAATTTTACCCACCTGAACAGCTAAGTTCTGTAGAGTGATTTTCACTCTGGCAAGTGCGATTTCTCACCCTGGTTCAGCGTACTTAAAAATTACCGTCAAGCTATGCTTATATCTTTTCATTTTCCGAGTGAATTTTTAACTAGTTCCCGAACGTAGACTTGACAGGTTCGTTGCATTCTACGAACTTGTCAAATAGCGTTATTGCCACCTGTCACCGCAACCCGAAAGATCATTGGAAAGCTGGGCCGTGAATCGCTTGGCAGCGGCTATAACGATGGCGCAAAACACCGGGGGGCAATGCTACTAAAAATAAGCATTCCATTAGCAATTTGCAAGGCCGCGAGAATGCCTCAAAAACGCCTTGCCAGTATTCTGGCAATCCATTTGCGATGTGTTACCGGAATATCAAATGACGCCATTTCGGGCGTTTTAGAAGCGGTGGCATTCCAATTTAGACGCGTTTCCCAGAGCAGCATCGGGCCCCGTTTGTTTGGCACGTCTCGGCGCCATCGAGAAGCCAAATTTTTCAAAGCGGAATTTTGAGCTCTCGCTATAGCCACTGCCATTCCGTACGCGACACACGCGACAATTTCAGGTTGCAATATACTGCAATACACGTCTCACTCTGTCTACTCTACAAAGATGAGTTGTCCTTCATTGAGGGCGTGCTCATCGGGTCTCTGTTATATGCTGTCGTAGCTGTTGGGATCAGGCGACGCGGCCGCCCCGCTCACGCCCCGCTCGGGTAGCTTGAACCCGTTCAGTGCGAACGCCCAGCCGTCCTGTAGAGATAATGGAATTATGTACATTTTGCAACGGCTGTCACGCCCCGGCTGTAATTATAGAGTAGCAGCAGGCAGTAGTTCCAAATTCGTCACTAGATAGATGTCATAGACGAGACATGGGGTTGGCTTTTTTAACGTTCAGCGAGGAAATGCGCAGTTTTTAGGGTTCCGTACCCGAAGGGTGCCAAACGGGACCCTATTACTGAGACTTCGCTGTCCGTCTGTCCGTCCGTCCGTCCGTCCGTCAGTCCTGTCTGTCACCAGGCTGTAACTCATGAACCGTGCTATCTAGACAGGTGAAATTTTCACAGATGATGTATTTCTGTTGCCGCTATAACAACAAATACTAAAATCAAAAGAAATTTAATATTAAGGGGGGCTCCCATACAATAAACGTGATTTTTTTTTGCTCATTTTTGCTCGATATTGATAATGGTAGCAGGTAGACGCTTAAAATGTTCACAATATATTGAGTATATTATTTACTTAAAAAATAAATAATTAAATTAAAATTAAATTAATATTTAGGGGAGCTCCCATACCTTTTTTTTGGCGGTTTTTTATAGATAATGGTACGGAACCCTTCGTGCGCGAGTCCGACTCGCACTTGGCCGGTTTTTCAGTATACTAACCTAACGCACCTACGGATTTTAATATTAGAGAACGTATGTCGTACGTACATATAAATACAATTTGCAGGCCACAAATTGGCTGAATGTGCCGCTCTATAATTATACTTACTAATAAGACCTATCACTGTACCACATCAACGCAAATAAATTATTTCATTTCATTTCTGGAAATCGAAAATGAAAATTGTAAAATTTTGGTGAACGAAACGTAATTTGCTGACAATATGAACAAATTTAGCTTGTGTCTGGTCTCTTTGACGTATAATACTCGTAGAAGCCGATTTTTGCGTTTTGGTAACAAATATTTTGGAAATTTTAACTTTTTTTTCCGGAAAAACTACGCATTTCCGCACAAAAAGAAAAGAACTTTGGTAATGAAAGTGACCACCATTAAACACCTTTTATAATCAAATTAAGCATGAACGATATAAAAACAGCTAACTATTTTTAGCTATCGCCTATTCTGAGCACAACAGTTGACAGTAGACACAACTATAAGCACAACTGTTAGTAAAAGTGGGACTGTGAATCTAACAGTGCGACCGGTATAGGGGCACGACGACGGGTTGTCAACTCGGTCCTGGGGTATGATTCTCGCGCATTCGATCTGTCGGCGGCCGATCGTAGAATCGGGCACATCATGATGTGCCGTCATGTGCCCCGCTATTTCATGATATGCTGCCCAAGCAATTACCGGGCACATCATGATGTGGCGGGTTTTAACGAAAATACGTTTTTTTTAAAGCATTTTTATTCAGCACTACGTCATGTTTTTGTGTTTTACATGTCAAACGAACCCGAAGACTTTTAGCCTTCACCTGAGCTACCGCAGGTATCAAAGCCTATCAAAATGTGATTTGACTCAAGGCGTCAACTTTCCTTCAAAATGACATTCCGATCTGGCTTGATGGCCGAGAATGGGAGTCGCTACTATCAGTGCATTCGTAAACTACCTTCACTGAACCGTTTTGTTCTACGGCTACTCCGTTTTTGGTGCGAAACTGCAGTTATTGTCCACGGTCCACCTCCTCTGTCTACCCGGGTGGACCGTGGGTAATTTTTTACCTCTCCCTTAGCCCGGATTTTACCAACGAAAAGTTATACCGAGAATAACTATCCCGGGGATAACTTGTATGACAAATGACAGTTCAAAATGATGTGATCTGATCTAAACTCTTCACAAAATAAAAGGCCCGTTTTGACAGTTCACGCCCATGAAGTTTTAACCCCTAATGCACTGGTAATAAAAGCCAACTGTTGCGTCCAAGCAAAGGGTACAAGTTACACCTAAAAACCGCTTCTATTACCTACGCGTTAGGGGTTAAAACTTCATGGGCGTGAACTGTCAGAACGGGTCTTTTATTTTGTGAATGGTGTAGGTGTCACTGGTGTCTATGAAAAAGTCACAAGTTATCCCCGGGATAGTTATTCTCCGGATAACTTTTTGTTGGTAAAATCCAGCCTTAGTCAGCAACTCACCTTAACAAGCAGCGGCAGTCCCACCCAAAACGCCAGATTCGGCACCACCTCAACGCCCGTGGCTCCCATGAGGAACTTCCTCGTCAGCACGCCCAGCACGAGGTAGAAGATCACGAGGCTGAAGAAGATGATGCAGAGCGTCGAGCCGAACGAGCGCCCGCCTGTCGACAGCTGCTTGAGACAGGCTTCGCGAGAGTAGAAACCTAACACCTGGAATTGTAGCAACGAAGACATTTTGTTAAGGCGAGAGGTATGAATAATTAGAAACCAAGGTCAACGAAGATTGCGGAAGTGAGAAGCGAATATTACTCGGGAACAGGAACAAGTGGGATGGCAATGGGGATCCACACTGCCACTTTATCCCTGTAGAGGGCGCATCATCGGTACGGCCAGGCTGAACTGTCATCAACTGTCATTCCCGTACAATTGATTTCACTGAATTTTCAATAGATTTCACTAATATGCCTCTTTGTGCCGTACCAGGATGTAATAAAAATAGGGTTCATCTATTTCCCAAAAATCCCGACCTGAAAATGCGATGGGAAAAAGCAATTCGAAGAAAAAACTTCGTTGCAACAATGCACTCGAGGATAAGCAGAGACCAATAAAACTAAAATTAAACCCCTATAAAACTAAAATTAACTACAAATCTGTTCTTAGCGAAAACATAAACAAAGTTTGACATTGACATGGCCAGACCGCTACTAGCGCCATCGGCGGATTCGTTTTGCCTGTGGATCGCCATTGTGTGCTCGCATCGCACCTAATCGTACGCGCCAAAACGGAAAAGAAACACCATAAAAAATAATCAATTTCAGGGAATTACATTTCATATTTCAAATCGCTAGTAACAACAATTCCCCACATATTACAATTAATAGAATGATCATATTTACTACTACTGCGGTAAATAGGAAAAAATATTGGAAAAAAGGGTTGACTTTGGATTTATTTTCTGTCGAGAAAATTTTATCCAAACAAGTTTTCCAACACGAAAACCCTAGATTATATATAGTCATAATTTTAATATACCAGAAATGTATTACGATTTGCCGAGTATTTCCTAAAATATACATGAAAAAAGCACCCCTAATTTATTTGTGAGGCGCCTTAACGGGTATCTTAATCTGGGTATTTATAACCGAAGCGTCCGTGGCCGAGCGGTACCCGCACATCGGAAACGATCGTGTGGGTTAAGCAACATCTCACCGAGACGTGTACTGGATGGGTTTTTACAGGGAGCACTTATCCAGTGGAGAGCGCATACATACATTTTCCTTTGAAACACAATTCACCAATTTACGGGCGGCGGGGGACGAGGTAAGAGAGCTGTGATTGGTCAGCCGCTGCGAAACTGTCTGGCGGCCTGTCATCGTACGTATACATAGGTTGCGTATGCGGCGAGCCGCATTCCCCCGCAGGCGCAGTCAATTGTATATATAGTCTCTGGGTTTCTATGTGGCCAGTTTCTATGTGGCATTTGTTTCCGGCGGTTCCGTGTTTGTATCTACATATACATGTACTAAGGCTCATGAGATACAGCCCGCTGATGGACGGACAGGCAGTGGGGTGGAGGGTTAGTAAAGGGTACCGTTTGGCACCCTTCGGGTATGGCGGCCCCGAGAATTTTAAGGGCCGTTTTCGTGGCGGTGGACAAACGGCCTCATTCGTTGTACTATACTTGTGTGTGAACATATGGATCCAGCTTCAATATCTATCAATATCTACTTACAAGTTTGTTCGGTTCATCCAAGGTTTCCACTTGTAGTTTGCCGTCAGTTTGTGCGCAAACCAATTTGACAGATGTAGAGCTGTAAGTTGAAGAAACAGAGTTAACATATGAGTGCTGTGCCCCTATTGATAAGACGCTCTCAACTGCTTGAGATCTGTCTCTAACGCGTACTTGAGATGCAGAAACGTAAGTAAACAGTAACTCACACATGTTGTGATGCTGTCTTCCTTGGTTTGTGCATCTCGAATCTGTTTGTTTGTTTGCTTAACTGTTTTTACAAATGAGAGTGTTTTATTAATATCGGCCTTATTATGCCCGGTTTCTTGGGCGCTGATTTACTGTTTGGTGAAATCAGCCTCAGACAATCATGTGTCGCTATTTTTCATGCAAAGTGTCAGAGTATACATTGACACAAGACAAAATATTCTGGCTTTGGTTGAGTTCCGACAACAAACGGGCAATTTAGCTAAGAACGCGTACGTCCACGAATTTGACATATCCCTTAAATATCGCTTGAACAGAACAACAATGAAAGCGTAGAGTACTGATTTGGACATCACCATTTTAAGCGCAATACAATTTTAAGGAATATTTTGATTCCATACTTCATTTATGCCGTATTTGGCATTGCTCATGCAGCTTTCGATTATTCTCTGGCTTTTAATGTAAGGTAACATTACGAATTAATTAATTGTGTGCAATAAAGAAATTATGAATTATTATAATAATTATAAGTTATTAAATTGAAGTAAATCGATTCTGATATTTGTGATATAATTACATATATGCTATATGCAAACTAACAAATAAACACTAATCTGTACCAATTAAGTTCAAATTAAGTGCAAACTAACAAATAAATACTAAATTGTATTAATTAAGTTCAAATGTTCTAAAGATGTTTCTTGTGTGACTTGTTAGTCACACGTCACACAGTACATTACCATTCCACGTTGCGTAATAACATATTCATATAACCAGTTTGTTATCTGTGGCATCGTTTGGGATGGGAGGCATAGAACTTTCGTGGAATGTTTTACTTAATTTGTTATAGGTATTATAACCTGTTATACGAACAAAATTATAGGCCATCATAAAGGGTATCCCATCGCTATTGTAAAGATAGAACTGTTAAATAAGTGTAGGAAAATTATTTACGAGGATAAGAGAACATTTGTAGTAGTTACGTAATTATAATGTGTATTATAAATATATGTAGATTGATTTCAGTGTCAATTCAATTCAATTTGAACTTTTCTAGAGCAAGACAGCATGCTATATTAATTTATCAGTGTATCAAAGGAGAAAAGGACTCCATGAATTTATCAAAGGAATCAAGCCTTTACATAAAACAAACTATGTCTAAGTTATTTATTACATTTGTTGCAGTAATTAACCGTCATTCATTACGTGTAATTTGTAGAGCATGGTTTCGAAAGGTTTTGTTAAAAGATAGAACATCAGTAAATTATATGTAGTATATATACTACTTCCTGCTACACAATTATATTCATACCTAGTGGGTTAAATAATAACAATATTTAAATTATAATAGTATTTGTACTTCTATGCTTTTATACATGGTGTAACAGAAGGGTGTAGTCATATTTTAGAAGGTTGTTAGGGAGACCATTCTGAGCAATTTTTCTATGAAACATAAAAGTTGCTCAGAATGATGTCCCTAACAACCCCCTAAAATATGACTACATGTTTCTGTTACAATGTAAAAACGAATGTAAATAATAAAGCATACAAATAAAATACTTATTCAACAAATAATGACAAAAGGACAAGAAATACATTACAGTTTGGACAAACACATGAGTCATGATGCGGTGTGTATTTGCCCTATGGCATGCAATCTATAAGCATTATTGGAATCTAATGATAAACTGCTTTTTTACGCTACAAGGACATTCACAAACATACCATACACAGACACAACATACATTGAACATCATGCAATTAATTGACTACATGGGATGACTTACACATTTCTGTTCACATCAGATGGGTCCAAGTAGTTGATACAGGCCATAAAAAGGACACAATCATGTAAGACAAAAGTTTTAAAAGTGCATATGGAAGTATATCATGTAGCCAGGCTATTTTAGTTAAAATAGCATAGGTACTGTATTTCCTATAAATAATCTACATTCTAGCTTTCATAGAAATCATTAGCTTATAGAAAACCCTTTAATAATACTATTAGTAGCATTCCTTATACCTGCTAATACTACAAGATGAATTGTTAAGTTACCAGGCTAAAACACACTCAGAACACATTTGATTTCCAGTTCAAACACTGATATTTTAGAAAATAGACTGAATAATAATAATGAATATTGCCACTTACGAAGGTCCATTCAGATATGTAATGTACTGTCCGTCGGGACTAA
Organism: Argyresthia albistria; assembly: GCA_963457715.1. Lineage (NCBI taxonomy): Eukaryota > Metazoa > Arthropoda > Insecta > Lepidoptera > Argyresthiidae > Argyresthia > Argyresthia albistria. The sequence goes on from OY735269.1 coordinate 7,862,298, forward strand.
AGGTGGTCTGATTGCTAGTACCAAGGAAATTGTATACCGCATCACCCAGCTTGAAGGTCCCTGTGGTCCCATTAATTGCTGCCATGGTGCTCACATGAAGACATATCTACAATAGAAGTAAAGGGAATTAACTTCTCATGTAAAACTTTCTTGCAAAATAACTGTTTAGCATTATGTTTGTTAACTTGTTTGCATACCTATTTAGGCAATATAATGTGATAGAGCTTGTCTAAGCTGAAATGACGCACCCCACTCCTTGGTTTTGTATGACAAGTAAATACGAAACCAAGGAGTAGGGCGCGTCATTTCAGCTTAGACGAGCTCTACATATTTAATTACATATCCACTGAAATGAGATATTATGAGATATTCTAAATGTACATAGGTTCTGACAAACATAAAGACAAATGTAAATTGTGATACACAAATAAAATGTCTATCATCTTCTTCTATCTTGAGTAAGTACCTATTACCCTAGCAAATACAATGGAATACATGAGGTGAATCATCCCACTTCAAGGCCTGATATGTTGGTTAGTTTTTATCATATTTGACGCAGAATCGTTCAAGATGAGAAAGCACTTTATTGCTTTATAAATATCTTCTGCGCACTACGATACACAAAAACAAAGAGATATCTCACCGTCAACGGTTTACCACATCCGTAGACTGCCGTATCGTTCACCCCCGGCATAGCTGTGTCAAAGCAAGGGTGGTAGAAATAAGTCTGCATCTCATATTTAGTGCCTTTGTCCTTTGCCATAAATGCCGTAGCCTGATAGAACGTCGTGCTGACCGCAGCAGCAAGGTCGATACCGGTGCCATTAGAGAACTCGCAAGAACAGGGACCCTTCGCGACACATGTGTCCTGGGCCAGGGCAGACGATATGAAAACTATAAAGAGAAGAACACTATAAACTTTCATAAACGCGTCCATATTTTTGGAATAAATTGTTGCTGAAAAATATAATAAATTTTTTCGAGTTCATCAAAAACGTCAAATCAAAATGACAACTGAAACAATGACAGACAGGTATGGTAGGTAATGGGAAGTTATTTGTGTGATGCCAGTAGATCGATCGATCGACAGAATCGAATCGTAAACTATCTCAAAAATATTTTGTCTATGGTCCTAGGTAGCTGCTTGACAAAATATTTTTGAGTTTGAGATTAAAAGGTCTAGGGCTAGGCTAGGGAGACTACCTTACCGGCAATATTGCCATAAAATTTATGGAGGTTAGTTTCCTACAAATGGCAATATTGCCGGTATAGGCCTCAGAACAATAAATAGGCACATCTTTATGGGAGACTGTCGTCGTGCGTGTCGTGTGTGGGTCGATTTCAGGTCACGAATGACGCGTCATTGGTGTGAATTAATGTTATTCATGACCTTTTATTCTTATTTTCATTTTTCATTTAATTGACATAAAAATTTGTGGAATCGCGTCAATCGTTCGAATTAATCTCATTCATGTGCGTGTGTGACACAAAAATCGTGAAATCGACCCTTAACTCGTGTGACGTGCCACGTGTCTATAGTGTGCGCTTTGCCTAAATATACTGCAAAAAAACCCTTCATCCCCCGTGGTACTACCAGTCAGTGGTCCTACCAGTATTACCACGGGTTTTATTTTTTGCCCGTGGTACTACCAACAGCTCAGCCCCTTTATTCGCTAACTCAGTGACGATCACTCAATGATGATCCGTAAAAATTAAGAAGGTAATTATTATATACCTTAAATTATACTATATTATTGCTACACGACTTACACGATAATTGAACGACACCAATAACTTAATTTTTACGGATCATCATTGAGTGGTCATCTCTGAGTTAGCGAATAAGGGGGCTGGTAGTACCACGGGGGAATTTTTGTTACCCGTGGTACCTACTAATGGCCAATGTCATGGTTGATTTCTGTGGGCCACTATTTTCACAGGTGTCACTATTTTTGTCAGGTGTCAACATTTTTGACATGTGCCAAGACTGATATCAGTTTTCACTATTTTTGACAGGTGTCACTATTTTTGACAGATGTCACTATTTTTGAAAGGTGTCACTATTTTTGACAGATGTCACTATTTTTGACACGTGACACTATTTTTTACAGGTGTCACTATATTATGGTTATAATTTTTATTTACCGGCAACCCATTAACGCCCATTTTTACACCTGTCACAATAGTCACCTCACACCTGTCACAAGTAGTCCCACACACCTAGCAAAAATGTTGACACCTGTCAAAAATAGTGACACCTGTCAAAAATAGTGACAAATTTCAAAAATAGTGACACCTGTCAAAATCGTGACACCTGCCAAAAATTGTGAAAACTGATATCAGTCTTGGCACATGTCAAAAATGTTGACACCTGTCAAAAATAGTAACATCTGTCAAAAATAGTGAAAACTGATATCAATGTTGACACATGTCAAAAAAATTGACACCTGTCAAAAATAGTGAAAACTGATATCAATCTTGACACATGTCAAAAATGTTGACACCCGTCAATAATAGTGACTACTGTCAAAATAGTGGCCCATAGAAATCAACCATGACATTGGCCAGTAGTAATAAAAATAATAAAAATTCCCCGTGGTACTACCTGAGCTTTTGGTAGTACCACGGGTAAAAAAATACCCGTGGTACTACTGGTAGGACTATTGGTAGTACCACTGGGGATGAAGGAAAAGAACTTTACAAATTCAGAATCAGAGCGCTCTGTTGGATTTGGAAGAAAACCATCAGCTATGAAAGAATCTTAGTGATGTAGTGAGTGAGGTGTTTTGTAAAATGTGGAACCTTGGTCTTGAAACACGTGGATTCAGTTTCTAAACATTCCGGATTCATAGTGGTGTGGTGTAGCGAGTAGTTATTGTTCTGACGTGGTTCTGACTCAGGTGTCACGTGCCGTGCGTGTGTGTGTGATGGATGTCACCGGGCGGGGGGACCGGGGTGTGCGTATGCGACGGCGTGCGACCCATGTGCGACCAGACCAGCCTGCATCAAGGTCGATTCACACTTATCAGTGATCCCACCGATCCGGGGCAGTCCGTGTCAGTGAAAAATATTCATTTATACATTCTCTATGATAGTAGTCACTCTTGTTCCGTGACGGCATAAGTCCGTGTCAGTGAAAAATATACTCTCATTGAGAATGTATAAAGAATATATAATTCTCTGTCGCGGACCTGTTGCCGGATCGGTGGGATAACTGCTATGTGTGAATATAATTCCTCCAAGGTGTGAATCAACCTTTATTATGAGTATTGTCGGCCATCTTTAAAGTTTGTCTAGCCTATGGTTTCGTCACATGACCCCGTTTATTGTGTTCCCGTGATCAAGCAAGTTGATGAAATTCAAAAAATAATTATTCGCGATGTCCAAAGTTGAAATAGAACAAGAAAGCTCACTTGATAACAGGTAAATGGTGGTGCCGGCTTTATTTTGCATCGCGGTGAACATTGTATTACATAATTAGTGAAGAATGAAGTCTATTGACTGAAGGTCGCCTCTTTACATTACAGTATTTTTGCAACTTGGCAAACGATGCGATCTATTTATTGAACAATACCAATTCTTCTTACTAATACCTGCATTTCACGATTCCGTTTATTGTTGCAGCGGGGACGCTAAATACCTGGATATGGTAGATGAAGGCTCTTACGGTAAGTTTAGAATGTAAACAAATACCATACTTACCTCATCCAAATCTGAAAATAAAACACTACCTACTCCGAGAGGATATTACTCCGACAAGATTATATGCCGACAGCCGACATAATTATCAGCTTTTTCATTCTCCCCGGCTGGGAATCGAACCCGGGACCTACAACGTCATAGAGCGTATTTTATATTTATGAAAGCTGAGGGTAGTCTAACATATATGTCATTTATCTATTTACGTTACGCTAATAATTACGTTTCATTTACAGAAAGTGCTGAAGAAAGAAGCAACTTAGTAACTCAATCATTTTTGGACACTGAAGACGACACGGGTACCTCATATAACTTCAAAGAATTATGTAAGTCATGGACCCTGACTGTGCAACCCTAATTGCCCTGAAAGTGCCCTGCACAACCCTACCATAACATAGGGTCAACTCCTACCATAACTAATATGCGACTGATACTGGCCGAGAATATACTGCCAATTTTTGCAAATTGACTCAATAAGAACAAAAACATCACTCACGAAAGTGAGGAACAGGACAGACCTATGCGGTATACTTATTACAATGGATACCTATTTTAAAAACAGCATGCACCACAATTAAGGCGAGGTATGAATAAATACCAAACGAGACTAACAAAGATTGCAGAAGTGAGAAGTGATTATTACTCGGGAATAGTGCAATGGCAATTGTGCGCTCGCACCTAATCTGAAACAATGTAAGCTCTAAAACGAAAAAATATATATCATAAAAAATAAGCTATTTCAGGGAATTACATTCCAATTTATAAATCGTTAGTAACAAAAATTCCCCACATATTACAATTAAAATGAATATCATATTTACTACTACTGGAAAGGGTTGACTTTGGATTTATTTTCTATCGAGAAAATTTTCTAGATTGACTATAAGACTAAAAGTCAAATAACATATACCAGAAAATTACAATTTGCTGAGTATTTCCTGAAATACACATAAAAACGCACCCCTAATTTATTCATAGAGCGCCTTAAATGTAAAAGTTTGTGACATTCTCGGCCAGAACATAACCATACATAATTTATATTATATGTGTCCTTTGCTAAATCTCTCTACATGTCATCAACCTTATTAATTTATTTATTTTTGTTTTAGCTGGAACGGTGGCGTATAGATTTGTGCCAATGTCATCAGGAGTCGACGAGACTATTAGCAATCAAACGTCAGGTTCCCCGACACATGGTATGTGTTGATAAGAATAATTAAAACATGTACTTACCAGATTACCTCGGTGTTAATCAAAAGGTGTTAAACATAACCAATTATCTCATGATAATTCAAGGACCCCAAGTTTAAATAAATTATAATGTCATCAAGATGAAATTACTTGGAGTAAATTTGTTATTATTTCAAATCAATTTTTTTGTCATATCAAATGTCTGATAAGAAATCACCAAAGCATTGCCTTGAAGGCAAGCCTATTTTATGTGAGCCTTTTTTAGTAGTTTTAGGTAGGTAGGTGTAGGGCGATTTGGGAGGTATCAAAACGACTAAACTAAGGCAATAAAATGACAACCTCAAATCCGACGCTCCTGCGCGGTGGCCACTGATTCAATTTTGAAACAATTGTAATTAGTCCGTATCAAAGAGTTTGCATCCTCCTTTCTGTTATTATTGTCTATGATTCGTATAGTAGGTTTTTTAAACATGGTAATTGCGGACATTGACCCGCTTAGAAAATGTATGCGATTTGACGTTTGCCGCCACCGAGGCAGTGGCGGCAAAAGTCAACTTTTAGTACTAAGCATTTTTTTCTACTTTTCCAGCACTTCAAAGTGGGGAGTTTTATGTGATCGGCGACAATGTACAATTATACAACCCACCCACTGGACAGAAGAGAGCCAGTCGAAAAGAACCAATCTCAGCCAAAGTTGTTACAACCAAAAGGGTAAGGTTTATTTATTATTAGCTGCTCTCTGGCTAAACTTCTTTGATAATCTTCTTGACTTGAGAATTGTAGGCTTGTAATAGGTTGTCCTTTGCCCAGCAGTGGGACTGGCGACTGTGGGATGCTGTGGTATATGCTATGTAAAACAAAAAAAGTGATGTTTTAGGTCTGGACAAGTCATGTCAATCAGGCAAAAAAAAAAGCTATAATAGTCCAAACAGTGTACCTTAATCGTCAAGGACCCTAACAACCGTCTGCTTAGTCGTTTCCTACATCGATGTACCCTAGACTTAAGCATCGCGCACATTAGGACGGGCCGCAGCGTGCCGGGTCGCAGCGCACTATCGCACACTGTGTCGGGGCGCAACAGGCCGCATGATTTCGTATGCCCAGTATGCACCAGTAGGCCCGCCTACCGGTGTGCCGTTCCCGGCAATATTGCCATTTGACCGGCAATATTGCCATAAAATGTATAGGGGCAATATTGCCTCATACATTAGTTTCCCACAAATGGCAATATTGCCGGTAATGGCACATCTATAGGTCCGCCCCGCCCCGGAACGCTGCGACCCGTCCTAATGTGCGCGATCCTTTAAGCTAGCCCGAGATATTGTTGTCTAAAATTGCATTCAAGTTGTATTCTTTGAAGACGCCTTGACCAGACCAATGGGCGTTTTAATTTAGTATTCCAGTTTATAAGCGTGCCATACATTCCCATACATTTTTCTTTCATTGCTTCGCTACAAGTCCTCAAAGAATTTTAGACATCAATATCTTGAGTTAGTTTTTGAAGTGACTAGCGCCTACGAATATAACCCATAGCGCGACGACAAGCGTCGGGCCACGAACAACAAGGAACGGGTCAACTTCAGACACGTTCCTAGATTTATTTGACGTAGTAAAATATCGTATAACGCAACCATAAAACCCTTAAGGTAGACTTTCGAAGCAAGCCTCACTGCGTCAGTGACGCTTGGCATCACCCTTATTTACTGGCGGATAAAGGCGGTCACAGCGGCACTGACGCCACGTTAGCGTCGCTGCGCTCGAAAAATATTCCATAACTTTATAATAAGGGTGACGCTTGAAAGCCTACCTTTAGCGCGACGTCATGCGTCGGGCCACGCACAAAGAGAAACGCTTTAACTTCAGAGAGGTTAGATATATTTATTTGAATAGTAACTAACTTATACGCATATAACCCGCAGCGCGACGACAAGCGTCGGGCCACGCACAACGAGGTGGAGCGGCGGCGGCGGGACAAGATCAACAGTTGGATCACGCGCTTGGCCGGGCTGGTGCCCAACGCCGGCCAGCCCGACTCGGCCAGCAAGGGCGGCATACTCGCTAAGGCGTGCGACTACATCACGCACCTCACCGACAAACAGAATAGGTAGGCTTTCATTCATTCAGGGGGAAGAATTCAGAGCCGTAGAATTGAAAAAAATAAATATTTTTTTTTGCTAAAAGTGGCTAAGTATCCCAGAAAATGCAAAGAGAAAGCGTGGCCGACCCAGGAAGAGGTGGAGTGATGAGTTGGGTCTATGGGATAAATAGTGGAGGGAGACCGCTCAGGATCGAATAGAGTGGAAGAGGGGGAGAGAGGCCTTTGCCCAGCAGTGGGACATTACAGGCTTGTAATAATAATAATAATAATTGGCAAAGTACGCCTGGATGGCGCCAAGATTAACCAGTAGGTAGGTTTTATAGCACAAGTTTAGAGTTATCGTTAAGTAGGATAGGTACAGATAAGGGCGGCATACTCGCCAAGGCGTGCGACTACATCACGCACCTGACCGACAAACAGGCGAGGTAGGCTTTGATACACACTAGGATGACCTGTGTCGTGGGAACCAGAAACGGCGTCATCATTAACATGTACACATCCAAGACCTTTTTATCCCCAGTCGGGAATCGAATCCGGGACTTCATAATTTCTTTATTGCACACAATTAGTTGCAATGACAAAAAATAAATAAAAACAGTGTACAAAGGCGAGCTTATCTCTAAAAAGAGATCTCTTCCAGCAAACCAAGTCCGATGAGAGAGTTTGATATTTATCAGCAAGGGTAGACCTTTGTGTACACTGTACAACAATATACCTACGAGTACCTACAAAGCTAGAATATACTTACATCCAAATACATCCTAAAACTAACTACCAAAATATTAAAGAATATTTATTATAATAGCCTTTTATTACAGAAAAAAAGGGTATTAACAGTGTGATTGTAAAGTTGAACAATTAAAAACAGTTTTAAATAATATCCCTAGTTTCTGTGTGCCTTTTGGTATAGGCCTCCTCCAACCGTTTCCATTCGCCTCTGTCCAGTGCCACTCTAGTCCAGTGTGGTCCCAAGGTATGGCGTAGTTCATCTTCCCATCTACTAGCCGGGCGGCCCGGTCCGAATGGCCCGGAGTCTGAACCCATACACATAGGATGCGGTGGGGTTGTGAGCATTGAAGCTGCATGAGTTCTCTGAGGGCTTCTCCATGGTAGTCAGAACCGCTGCGCCACAGAAGTCGTCAGAGTTACCGTAAAGGCGAATAGGTTTGCGCCCACGGCCAATAGGTAGATTGTATAGACAGATCACTGCTGGATCACGTATTCAACTAAGACCAAAACTTCAGCCTCATGTTTCGCTTGCGACATCATCGTAGAAGTCTATGATAGAAAAAGATTACAAGATTTATTTAACTAATACTCACATATCTTCTTTTGCAGGTCGGAGAAACTAGAAATGGAGAATCAGAAGCTTGTGAAGGAAGTGATCAGATTGACTCAGGAACTATCAGAGTGTAGGAAACAGAACGACTCACTACGAAGCCAAATCATAGACAACTGCCTAGTACCGCAGTGGCCTAAGAAAGAAAAGTCTTAGTTCGAACTATAGCCTAGAGAAAGGCCTAAATGTGTTTACCTAACATAGTGATGGCTATGTGCCTAGGTGCTATGGATTATTAGGTGATGCTCAGATTTGACCACAGCCACAAAATGTTGATACAGAGCAAGCTAGAACGAAATTGTTAGCAGGGTGGTGTCACTCCGCTGAATAGGTAACGGACGGCGCGCCTCGCCGCTGGGAATTTGTCTGGTCGCCTGTCGGCTATCGGAGCGCGCGCTAGCCGCGTGAAAACAATGACGCCGAAAACAACCGAGTGCGAGTCGCCGCAAACAACCGAGTGCGAGTCGCAACCTTGCGTTACGTGATCGGCATCGTGTCAGCGGTGTCTAACGGAATATGAACGCTCGTGTCATACGATAAGTTTCAATTTCGCATGAGAGCATGTTTTTTTGTACCTAAACTTGACTTTTGTTCGGGAGTGAAACTTCTGTTCGTAGTACCTATTAGTTAATTCTGTGGTATTAACTAGTTATTGTTATTTAATAAAGTAAAGCGTAAAGAAAGTAGAAATACGGTATTGGACAACATTAAAAATATTCGACAAAATGTGGTAATCCTATCAGATAGTAACGTAGAAATCTATATTTCATTATATTTTAGAGTAAAATGTGTTATTTTTTCCGGATACCAGGAATTAAAATAAACTATTAAAATACTACTAATACTATTTAAATAAACTATCGAAATATAATCTGTGACGAAAACGCTCTGTCTGACGATTATCTCTCTGGCGACGTCACACGCTCGTCTCTGACATCTTGCTTGACTGAATCATAATGATGGCGGGCGTTCGTAGAAATACAGCGTTTTTGGCGCGGTTTTCTCAAATACATTTTTTTTTAAATTGAAACTACAGAAGATATCCCGGAAATATAAAATAGTGCGCTTAAAATGTAATAACATTTATTTTAAAACTACTTCCAAAATGAGGCCAATCAGGCCAGGCAGTTCTGCTTTTTTCATACAAATTCATAACATTCTAGTATTAAAAAAGCAAAACTACCCAGTTTAGGTCCTGCTATGAGTTGATAGTAACCCCTCAGTGCTGTTGTTGATACCATGGCGGCCATAATGATGTTTCACTTCGGAAGCGGCCAGCCACATACGAGCCCACAAGTGACATCTACAGATCACAAGTTGAGCCGGTCGTCATGACAGAAAACGGTCGGACTGACACGGACCACACGTGTGAAGCCGGCCCAGCGGGTCTAGAAAGAGAAACGATTCGCTCTTTAATCGCCCCGTCTTTGGCTGTCAAACGAACAATTTCGAATGTCAAATGTACTGGGTTTAACGGGTTTGACAGTCGAATTAGTTCTAGACCCGCAGCTAAACTGTTTCTTAGTATAAGCAATCGTCCTTCTTGAAACGTCAGTATTTCCAGCAACTAAACAAATAGAAATAGAATGTTTTGTGACTGCGGTGTAAAAGCGGTCGAATCTGGGTAGAAATACCAGTGGAATAGACTGCGACGGTAGATTTTGCATGTGTAAAAATAGTTATAAGCTGTACGATTGCAGCTGAATGGTGATGTTACCTCGATTTACAATACTGACTTCCGTGTATCGGCGGGCGGTTACAAAATTGTATTTTGATTATTTATTTTTTTTGTTAAATATTATGGTGGCAACGTCTGCAGACGACTAAAAAATATTCAATCGTTGCATGTTATTTTGTTTTACATTTAATTGCCAATAACTGTTTATCTGGATCTTTTAATTTTTCTTTTTATTGATTCTCTCGTGGACGCAAATATGATATCTTTGAGTCCTATACAGGGTGTAACAGAAAGGTGTAGTCATATTTTAGGGGGTTGTTAGGGACATCATTCTGAGCAACTTTCACTATGAAACCGATTTGATCAGAGCAACTTTAATTTTCACTTCTCTGTACAAATCAGCTGACCGCCCGGACAAAAATGTATGAGCAATGAAAAATAAAGTCAAGATCAAATCGGTTTCATAGCAATAGTTGCTCAGAATGGTCTCCCAAACAACCCCCTAAAATATGACTATACACCCTTCTGTTACACCTTGTCTTACTTAATAATGTGTGCCTCTGCCACCACGTATCGGAAAATACGTCTTTTAAATTATTATAATAATCCAGTAATAACTGTGTTATTATTTGGTTAGTAAATTGTTCTATGTTTACCGGCATGATTTGTTTGTACATTTATTGTTAAGATAACTACCGGTAATGTTGATAAAGATTCGCAGAAGTGTATAAATGTTCCGATTCTTATATGTATAAAAAAAGTAAAAGCAATATCTAGGTATTTTTATTACAAAGCATAATTCCTCGCACGGAAATGTGTATTTAAGTTTTTATTTTGTTACGTTTGGTTGTTTTTACTTTAAAAATAGACGAATGTTATTAATTAATTATACAGTGTGGCCGATTCTCTAGGTTACACTTACTAAAATTAGTTGACAATATTAAATCCGACAGCTCTTATGAGGTCGCCATAGATTCCATTTTCAAACTTACTTTTGAATTATTTTAATGTACTGATGAACTAATTCAAAAGTGAGTTCGAAAATGGAATCTATGGCAACCGCGTAAGAGCGTCAGAGCTAATATTGTCAAGTAATTTTAGTGTGTGTGCCCTAGAGAATTGGCCCCATTGGCTGTATAGAAAAAAAAAATGCAATACCATGTTTTTATTAATTTTAAATACTTATCGATATTTAAACTGCCTAAAGAATACACCACAGGTGACATGAAAATCAAAAATGAAATCACAAAGTATGCCATCACATCAGCATATCGCAGTATTTATTTCCTTCCGTGTTTTACAAACATTGAAATATTAATAAAATCTTGTTGCGAATACATGTATTTAATTTAACTCGACCATTATTTGAACATATTGGACACTCAGCACCCAAATTCTATCAACTTCCTCAGTGTTAACGATAATTTAGAATTCAGATCCTCGCTGTGTGCCTATCCATCTATAAGAATATTTGAGAGAAAGCACCTAAAACGAATAGTAATGCAAATGTGATAGTAGGCCAAATGATCTATTCTGACAGATTCACCTTCAATTTTACATACACAATTTATGATTTATCAGTTCACTATAGGGATAGGGCATATCGAGATCTTTTGAGACATGGCCTTATCCCCGATCTCACCACAGCAGCTCAACAGTTAGGGGTTACTTAGCCCTTTTTCTTAGCTGTTTAGCGACTGTTTCGGAGGCCGGCCTCTTAAATTTAGGGGGTCCCCTGGTAGCCTAGATGACCCTTAAACTTAGGTCAAAGCGAAATAACCGGTAGGTGGCCCCTAAAAGGAAATAAAGTGTCCCCTAAAGATCAAATTGCTATTTTTATGACACTGAGCACAGAGTACATTATTATATCTTGAAGGCTCTGAGTTCATAAGCTGACTGACTAGATAGGCCGATTAGTTTACATTAGGTACATTAATGATTACATTAGAATTAGTTTGCATCACTTCTTCCTGTGTATGTATACCAACACTGCCTTTATTTCCACGAGATTCTAAACATTTCGTTCCATATCTCATGTGACGTACGAGTGAAAGGAACTTTTTGCGTACTTGTCCACAAAATCTGCACTTGTAACCTGAAAATTATAAAAAATCAATTCATTTATCTAGCTAAACCCTCGCAACAAAATAGGTTGTTTGGGCAGCGAAATACAATAAATAGTTAAATAGATTTAGTTATTGATTTGGGCAGCGGTTCTGTACGCAAGTCGGCGCTGCCGCCGTCGACAACTCAAAAACAGAGCTATTGCTATATCTAGCAATTGCCATATCTAGCTATTGTAATGCAATTCGCGTACTGAATCGCGGCTCTGAATCGCTATAAAGGCTTAGGCACATGACCGGGGCGGGAAAAGTGCGGGGCGGTTTTCAAACAGGCTCCCAATTGTACTAACGAATCGCATGCCAATTGCTATAGCGAGGGCGCAAACATCCGGCTTACGGCGTAGACAGACGATGACGCGCCGCCTACAAATATACCAGTATTTTGCGCCCTCGCTATAGCATGGCATGCGATTCGTTTGTAGAATTGGAGCCCAGGTGTTGGTCAAATGGCCGTCACAGTGACACAAACAGCGTGGGCCTGTCACTGTGACGCTCTATTTCATAGAGTTTTGTGTAATTCACCCGCTTCGCTACAGTTACTGCCCCACTATACTCTATCCATGCTTAGAAACAACTAGACAGCTAACCTAAAACTTCATAAAAACCACTTTAGCATCCACACTAGTAGGGATTACTTTATTTATTATTACCAAAACAATCGGAAAGAATTGAAATTGTTTATTCAGTTTTTTTTTACAAATAGAAGAGTCATCGCCATCACTGCTATAAGCACTTAAGATTTATTTGATTTTTAACCATATTTAAGGTAACTGAAGAATCAAGAATCAAATTCAAAGACATCTTTAAAGGGTGTATGGATTCTTTTGAATAATCGATTTTTATGAGCAATATCCCCTCACTAACAGGCTAAGATTGACAATTGTCAAGTTGCCTGTTATATTAGATACAACTGGAATGCGTTTCACCAAATAGTTCCTTTTCGAAGTCTTTATTGTCAAAGGTTAAGTACGAAAATGCCTTGATCCAAAGGAATTATTCGGTGAAACGCAGTCTATAAGGACCTGCCGGGTTTAGGTAAGGTAAGGTGGGGCCTGTGTCACACCAAAATGAGTATCACCTCTTCCTTACCTGAATCTACCACTGAGCTTATTTCGAGTTCTCTAAGGCAAGCGGTGCTGTGTTTTTGAAGCAACACGCCAGCTCCCAGAAAATTTTCACAGAGCTTGCAGGACTCCTCTGAAAATAAACAAGCTGGCATCAATTCTAGTTATTTCTAAGAGAGAAACTTGATTCCGTTGACCGTCGCTATTCGTCATCGTGTCTTCTTAATCTTTACATTTTTATTTATTTATTTATTTTATTTTATTTGGGATATCAACAGCATATAAAATAAATGAGTTACAACATGTAAATACGAAAATAAAGCCGGTAACAGATATCCACAGAAGATACAATAAGCAAGTAAAAGAGAAAAAAAAACTTTATCTTACAGTTATCTTATTATTATGCACGTTGTAGAGTTTGAGGAAATAAGAATTTTAAGATAACATAACATTTTCATTCATTCTTCTTTTTATACATCAGGGCGTAACAGAAAGGAATTGTTATAGTTTAGTGGGTTGATAAGGACATCATACTGAACAACTTTCACTATGAAACCGATTTGATCAGAGCAACTTTATTTTTCACTTCTCCAATACGTTTTGTGCCGGTCGATCAGGGCCGCGGGTCGCGTACAGGTATGGCTTGGCAGTGTCTATAGCGAGAGCGCAAAATCCGGTTTGTTTGTAGCGCGCGCGGCGCGTCTCGGCGCCGTCGACGAGTCAAAACAGGTGTTTTTTGCGCCCTCGCTATTAGCCACTGGCACGCAATTCCTTACGCGACTTCCAGCCCAGCTGATTTATATCAAGAAGTAAAACAACAATTCTGGCTGTTTGTGTTAATAAAAATACAGTATTTCAGCTCTGTGCCTTCGGCTTGACCTTTCGGAGATTCCTATCATACCTAACAACACACATTAGCTTCTTACCTACTTGGTTACGTCCGTGAGTGTGAGAATCCAGCGGGGCGGAGAGGGGAAGGCATTCCCCGCCCCCCCTCGCGGCCGGCGGCTGGCGCGGGGTGAAGCAGCCCGCGCTTGTCAGTACGCTATCATTTCATCTAGCGATACACGCGTATGCTTCTTATTCTACCAAACGCTGTTGTAGCGTTCGTAAAATGTGATATTTTTATAAAATACTAAGTGACAGGTTACTGTGCGTTATTGGGATTGCCTAATAAACCGGTAAGTGCTTAGTAATTTTAATGTTTTGGTTATTTTGTCTGTGTGTGTTTATAGATTGTATTATTCCTGTGCTGTGACTTGTCGTGGCTTCGGCCCGATGTTTATGATGTGTCGGTCATTCAACCACACTCATAGCGCTGAAAAGCGGCTCAAATTTCGACCACTGCGGCTCATTTCATGAGCCGCGCGCCTCGAAAATTCAGCCGCGCGGCTCGATCACTCAGCCGCGCGGCTCGAATACTCAGACGCACGGCTCGAGTTCTCAGCCGCGCGTCTCAAAAACTGAGCCGCACTGCTCAAAGACTCGGCCGCGCGGCTCGAAAACTCGGCCGCGCGGCTCGAAAACTCGGCCGCGCGGCTCGATAAATTGAGCCCCTCAGCCCGCAAAACGAGGAGTGCGCCTGCCAGTTTCAATAGCAAGCAATGTTTTTCGCTTTCTTGTCACAGATGGCACAGGAGAGTAACTTTGTTACTTTGGGGGAGCTGTTGGAAGAGCAGGGCGAGTCAGAAGAGGACGAAAGGATCTTGGACCGCATAAAACTCTTGGCTCAAGAGACTCTCCCAGATGGATGGACCGGTTGGCAGGCAAGTCGAGCTACCAAGGAGGAGGTCTTCGGAGAAAAGGTGGAGCCCCTCGTAATGAACAAGCTTATGTTCGCCCTCCCAACGGTAGGTTTGGCTAGGGCTTTTGACCCAGATGCAGACCACCTTTCCGAGAAAGGATACCGTGACATTAGGCTCAAACTTCTCGATTGGGCTTTCGCTAGAGCCCTCATTCTTGGTCCCCCAGCGATTGCGAACAAGGTGCGAGGATCAGCTGCCAGAACGGAGCTTTTCAAGCAATCTACAGATAGTTTGAGGCCGCTGCTACATACAAGGGCGGAGGCAAATTTCATATTAACCGGAGAGTTATCGGAGTCTGAAGGGACTAGCCGCAAAAGAGATTCATCCATATCTTCGTGTGGGAACGACAAGGAAAGCCGAAAGAGAAGGAGATCGTCTACCCCTGGCTGTGGAAAAAAGTCGAGGTTAGACTCGCTGGAGGAGAGAGTTAATGATATGTTCTCTTACCTAGTATCTTCGATCGACTCGCTGAAGGAGAGTCGACCAGAATATCCGGAAAATACTAATGAGTCAAGTGTCGATGAAGATCCCTACGTACAAGAGGCCGAAACGCACTGGGAAGCGCCAGGTTTAGATGCTGATTTGGATGACATGGTAAACGATTTGCAGCCAACCTGTGAATTTGACCTAGACTTTTTGCCGAGTGTCAAGGAAGCGGAGCCTCTAATGCCTGAGCCTTCCCCTCAGATTAAGTCTGAAGGCATAGGCTGCCAGAAACTCGGCACGGACCTTTGGAACAGAGTCCGATACAAAGAGGTAGAAAAATCCCTGCACGCATCACCCGTGTTTAATGCTCTAAAAGTTAATATGGAGCTTGGCGGGTTAGTTCAGCCTTCACCTGCCCTTGCAAAGTTGGACTTTGTTCTTGGAACGATCACCCACGGTTTGCTGCTACAAAGAAAGGCGCTAGCAGAGGAACTCAAGAGAGTGACTAAACTTTGTCCAACAGCGTCCGAAGAAGTGCGCAAGGTCCTGGCAAAGGACTCTGGTTTCAGATCAGTGTCAGATAACTTGCTGCATTACATCTGTGGTCATCGAGCGGAGACGATCGAGTTTAGACGAAAATACTATAAAGCCAAGAACGACGCTCTGAATTCCGGATTACATCAGATACCTCCTTCACCAACGCATTTATTCGAAGAAAAAGCGCTCACCAATTATATCAAAGATCATGGAGGAATCGCGCAAGTATTTCCTTCCAGATCGGGAAATTTCCCAGACAAGAAACCTTACCCAGTTCCATCCGCAAGGGAATTTCGCAGACCATCTGCCTTCCCTCGGCCCTCTAACCCCGGACCTTCATCCTTTCGTGGACGATCATCTGGTCCCGGTCGCGCGACAAAATCCCGACCAGCTGCACCCCGTTCAAGGTCTTACCAGCAACGGGCACAATCGGGAAGAGGAGCTGACAAGCGCCAGAAGAGAAGGGATTGACAATTTTCGGGGAGGTCAACTGCAAAACTTCCTACCTCGTTGGCAGGAAATGGGAGTTCCAAGTCCAATTTTAAAGATAATTTCAGGCTACTCGATACCTTTTGTAATAAACCCTCCTTCAGTTCCCCTGCAGGACAAAACTTTGTTAGAGAGATTCGCAACACCGATTTCAACCACAATGACCGAAGAGTTGAGGAAACTGTTAGCTTCTGGCGTGGTAGAAAGGTCCGAGACCAAAACCGGGTTTCTTTCGCGGTTATTTCTAATCCCAAAGACCAACGGAAAGCTCAGACAGATTTTCGATCTTCGCCACTTAAACTTGTTTTTAAAACCTCGAAAGTTTCGGTTGGTCAATCAAGCTCAGGTTCACAATTTTCTTCAAGAAAACGATTACATGGGCAAGATCGATATCACCCAGGCTTATTTTCACGTCCCAATAAGACCCGGTCATCGAAGGTACCTCTGCTTTTCGTACAAAAGCGCATTATTTCAAATGACCTCGCTCCCGTTCGGCCTGTCCAGCGCTCCTCAGGCCTTTTCCAGAATCAGCAACTGGGTAGCAAGTATCTTGAGAGAAAAAGGTCTGCGAGTACTTGTGTACCTGGACGATTTTCTAATCGTTCATCAAAATCCCCGGGTCCTCGAAAGTCAGTTGATGTATGCTGTAAGTCTGCTCCGGTCCCTAGGTTGGTGCGTAAACATGGAAAAATCCATTTTCAAAGCGACCAGGCAGATAGAATTCCTAGGAATAGTTTGGGACACGGCTTCAAATGTGAAAAGGTTACCAGACGAAAAGATTGTTCGATTACGGAGGGACTTACGAAAGATTCAGGCAAAGGCTCTATGGTCATGGGAAACAGGCATGTCTCTGATAGGCAGGTTAGGATTTGCATCCTTTGTGACACCATTAGGCCGACTGTTTACCAGAGGCCTTCAAAGAGCAAGTCGGAAACTTTCGGACGATTTTCCTCAGGTAGATGTGAAGGTTCCTCAGCATGCTTTGAAGGATTGCGAATGGTGGATTCAAAATCTGGAAACACCGGGCGAGATCTTTGTTCCAGAACCATCTATTTTTGTAACCACGGATGCATCCAACGAAGGTTGGGGAGTACAGCTGGACGATCACTATCTGTCCGGTCAATGGACAGAAACTCAAAGAGGTTGGCACATAAACAGGATGGAACTGCATGCGGTCCTAATAGCTATTTCAAAGTTCCCAGGAGTGATAGCGGGAAAGGCAGTTATGCTCCAGTCAGACAACAGGACAGTAGTGTCATACATCCGAAACCAGGGAGGTACAAAATCTTTGATCCTGCTAGAGACTACAAAACAGTTGCTATTGCTCGTAAAGAGCTTAAAGGCAACGCTTCAGGCATTTTATTTACCAGGCCGCTACAATTCGATAGCGGACAGTCTCTCCAGAGGAAAGAGTCGTCTCCCGG